>CM055898.1:626771-664271 GCA_029582155.1 Panopea generosa
ATCTTCTTGAGACAATATTTTAAGCACTGCCACTATGAAGTACCACACTGCAGACATATAATATCATAGCCTGCCCAGATACATTATACTGAATGGGTCAACTATCCTCTAAATGTCGAGCGTCAAGTGAGGAAGCTTCTGATACCATTTTTTAAGTATTTGGTCTGACCTGGCTGGGAATCGAACCCACAACCATTCACATGCAAGGTGGATAAATGTAAGAAAGAAAACAAAGCCTGTCAGATTATTCCTCTCTTGCTGTACAGCTACCAAAGATTTGAACCTAGGTTATCATACTTATGCTGGTTAAATAAGTACTGCAATAATTGGAAAAGTTGGCTGAACTATTGAAAAGTAACCGGTAGTGTAAATCAAAGAAGGTTTAACACAGCTTTCAACACCTGACATGTTATATTTTGCATATCCAGTTTCATTGATGGACTAAGGCCTTTGAATAAATCTGAGTAGAACTACTGTCCTTTGACAAATAACTTTTTTGGACCAA
This sequence comes from Panopea generosa, assembly GCA_029582155.1. Taxonomy (NCBI): domain Eukaryota; kingdom Metazoa; phylum Mollusca; class Bivalvia; order Adapedonta; family Hiatellidae; genus Panopea; species Panopea generosa. Next base: position 627,277 of record CM055898.1, read on the forward strand.
ACTGGGCTCGAACAGAGAGAGGCAAGTGATTTATAGACGAGAGCTTAAGAAAACTCAGCAACGCAGGTCCCTCTAGTTACAGGGAGAGGTTTATCACACTCTGTTATAATCTGCTGGCACAAGAAAATTTAGATCTTAATTTAAAGTTACAAACTTTAATGAACAAATAAGGTTAAATGAAGATAAAATGACAATACCTCTGTGCTGCCTTGATATCTGTAGGTTCTGGTTCCAAAAGTTCAGGGGCTAGTTTGACATCCTCACATTCTCTTAGCAGGTCATACACAGGCTGAATCTGGTCATTAAACTTGGCAAGCATTGTGCGAGCATCTTTTTTAGGTATGGCACTCTCATCCTCCTGCACCTCATTCAAACATATTGTACATCTGTAATAAAAGTCATAGCTTCTAGAAGTGACAGACATAATCATGTATATGTTTGTTATTGTTCATTCATAGTTATAAATTATAGCTGCTCTGAGGCTCCACATATGTAACACTTCTTTTTAACAATAAGTGTAAAATAATAAACTAAAACATTTTTTGTCTCTTCAATGAACACAAGGTAATTTTCATAAATTTCACTTAAACATATTTTTCATATTTACATGATGTAAATATGAAGTACTGGTATGTGTGCAGAATTTAAATTTTGTTTGTATTTTGAAAAGTGGTATATGGGGTTGAACTCATAATATTCCGAATATACGATGTGGTCATATGTTTTAACAAAATAATTAACTATTTTATTTTCATTAATGTCTATCATTATGTAAGAAAAAACACAAAAATGTGTATTTGTCAATTTGTATTTTCAAGAAACTTTACATATATTTTCAAAATTAGTGTAGACGCATAAGTTTCATCCAGATAGTGATGCTTGAAGATTCATATTTTTATATGATCATGTGTTCATACTTCATATATACATACAATGTACGTTATATTTTGTTTATTATACTATACAGTTTATTACCTGAATGTTTGCGACATAAAATCAAACAGCTGATCAGCTTCGAGATCTGTAAATGTTTTCTGACAATCGTCGCACCTGAATGATGCGCGACTCGTGTTATCCCTCTCCTCCATCTCGATCTTCCGTCTCACATGATCGAGCTTGTATTTCACAACATTCACAAACATAATGTAACTTATAAAATAGAAATTGTGTCTCGTAGTTCGACCCTCTGGGTCAGTTTCCACCCTCATTCTTACTTTGATGAATTTTTCATTCTTTAAAGTATTTGTGACAGCTCTCAACTGTTTTCTGTCAAATTTTAAAAGCTCCAGCATGTCATCTTCCTTCATACAAGGGTTCCTCACCAACATATCTATAACTAAAGCGTGTTCTATGGAATAAAATCCCCGAGTCACCAAACGTACCAGCCGCTTCATACTCTGCGGGACCTCCGTCAATACGTCTTGATCCATTTTTTATCTAAAACAATTTTATCAAATCATCATCATTTATTCTTGTTTTGTATCTCGACTAAAATAAAAATTCAGACTGTTACAAAATTTAATTTTTCACTAGAAACTGTTTTTTGAAGAAAACATTACCGGTATGTCTCACATCTGTCCTCTTTATCTCAATTTAGGAGTTGCACAGGGATTTCATTTAAATCAAAGAGACAGAACTGTCTTAACTAGATGCCCAATGGCTACAAAGGTGATCCTGCCACCTGAGATCAAACATTGTCTCATTATGGTGAACATTTATGGCACATTACAAGATATGGAGCAGACAAAAAATTATGTACATATTTCTGACCCTTAAGTATGACCTTGAACTTTGAGCTATGGACCAGAGTATTGTGCATAACACATTGTCTGATTATGGTGAACATTTGTGCCATGTAATCTCAAAATGTGTTGAGTGGTTGAGAAGATATAAAACAAACACGAAATTTTGTAAGTATATCTAACCTTGAACATCTAAGTAAGTTTGACCTTGATCTTTGGTCTATAGACCTAGGTTTAGCTCAAGACACATTGTCTTATTATGGTAAATATTTGTGCCATGTTATTTCAAAAGGTGTGGATTAGTTTACAAGATATGGGACAGACTCGAAATTTTGTACATATTTCTGACCTTCAATTTCAAAATGGGACCTTAACCTTTGAGCTGCAGACCTAGGTCTTGACCGCATCACATCCTCTGACTATAGTGAACATTTGTGCTATGTTCTTTCAAAATCGGTCCAGTGGTTTACAAGTTAATAAGAATGGACACAAAATTTTGTACTGTAATATTTCTGACTTTTAACCTCGAAGTGTGACCTTGACATTTGAGCTAAGAACCAGGGTCTTGCCTGCAACATCATCTGATTATAGTGAACATTAGTGCCATATTATTTCAAATTCTTCTCAAAGGATGGGCCAAATTGGGCCCCAGGTTTATAATTTAAACAAACTTGAGAGCTTCATGTAGCAATGAATGCCAACTTTGGAGAAAATCTGTCAGTCGGTTTCAGAAAAGAAGTTGTCTGAAGTAAAGGTTAATGATGGACAGACAATGGATGACTGACACAGGGCAATCACACTTTGGCACTCAGTAGCCCAAACAGTTGGGTGAATCGTTCTTAGTTATACGCTGAGCAAGTAAGCCATGGATTCAAACATGCAACCCCGGATCATTGATAGTCAGATGTTGGCTGAGCTAATCAAGCCAAACCTATCACAGTGGAACTGGGTTCATGCTATATTTCTGCTTCCGACACAAAAGTAAAACAATAATCCAGTGCTGATATTGACATTGTTGATTTCACAAATGAAACTGATGTTATGGTCATTATAACTAAAATGATCAGTCACAATCATATTATTATGTTTGATAATATATTCTATTTAACGATTTTTAATGTGATTTTTGTTGAAATAACATGACAATCTTAATCTCTGAGGACACAACTACCATGACATTTCTTAGATAGCAAGATTTTCCCTACGCTTGTAAATTTTTGAAAACTCAACCCTCTTGCAACAATGGTCTCTATTGTAATCAATGCAGTTGCAATTATGTCACTGTGGCATTGAGAAAGCAGCAGAGAAAGTCCAAAAGAATATTCTTGATATAAGAGTGAGATGCTTAAATTAATTGTGCCAGAAAATATCTTCAATTGACTAAATATTTAGATTCATTTTATGCCACTGTTTGGGATCCTGAAAGGTTAACCAGTACTCCAGTTACTGCAACATATTGCACTTTCTATGGAGCCTTTTAAAGATTTTTATTTTGCGTCTCCCGAGACGTGCAACCGCAGAAGCCGATTTTACTAACTGGAAGTTCCCAACGGAATCTAAGGTTTCACGACTTTAAAATCCAAACAATTGACATATTATGAATGAGAATTAAAAAATTAATATTAAATACATCGATCCATGATAAAATTATATGCAGTACACGCTACGTATACTGATAATCTGATCTCAAACACGAGAGGGGTCCCATTTCAGGTGAATATGTATTGTCCGCCATTATCATCTGACATCGAGAGTTCCAAATGAATCATCACCATGTTGTATAACAACAGATGCCTTTATATTATGATATCGAAGAATGCACGGTGCCGGTCTATTTTTGTTTAGTTTTAATCAAACAGTTAACATTAATTTTCTGTTGGTTTTTTTGTAATACTTGTTAGTATAATTTATATATGAATATGATAAATTCCTGTGTTTAATAACTTTAAACTTTATAAGAAAAAACAATAAAAAATGCAATATATAGGCAGAGACTGATAGGCTTATATCAGTGCACATACACTGCTGAAATTTCGGATGACACCTTTAGTATTTCTTTAAAAATCTTTGAACCTTTGTCTGGATTTAACATTTTGGTACCAAAAGTGATAAAGTTTTTGTCTATATCCAACTATTTTTCTCCCATTTTAGAAGTAGTACGGGTTGAAAACAAAATAAAATTTGCTTTTACGATTGTTTTATTGATTTTCTTTCAAGTTTAGATAGCTAATATCTGAGTGAGTAGATAGAAGCACAGCAGACAGTGCCCTTGATTTTACACACGTACGTCCTCTGCGGCACATAGGTATTTATATGTACGCTCTTATGTAGTAATTGTTTGATATTGCACCCAAGAATACTCGAAACTTCTACTATTTGAATAGTTTTTTTAGGTACTTATTTAATATTGATTTTATAGAAAAAAAATCAAAATGTTAAAACATTACCCAACACAAAAAGAATAATACATGTATCATAGACGAGTGATTGCGTGTATCGGTATTTAAGCAGTAACCCTTTTCTAATTTACAGTCAACAAAACTAGGAATAAGTAAAGTTCTTGGGGGTACATGTAATCAAAATAATGTTTCATATAGAAATTATAATTATAAAATAATATTAAAAGTGTAAAAGCAACCCACTCCTCAAATTATTATTTTAAAAGATGTAATACATTCTCATTACGCATTTATTCATATTTCCAGCTATATTTCATGCCTATAAAAATAAGAGGAAGTTGTATGGGGTAATTATATATTAGGTCCGTGTTGTTTTTTCTATTTAAAAAGGTCAAATGTTAAAAACATTTTTTAGAACTGACCCTCTTAACCCTAACCCGTTATCATGTATGTCAAATATCCAAATTCCCAAGGACTTATATCAGTGACCTATCTATTAAGTATTATTAAGTCAGAATTACAGACAAAGCGGCCACAGAGTCAGAGCGGGCCACAAAAAATAGTCAAACCGGCCACACGATTTTTTAGTAATGGACCAAACTGGCCACATATTGGTCAAGCCGGCTACATTATTGGTCAAAAACGGCCACAGATATTTTTTTTTTTTTCATAATTTTTGTAAGTTTTTACTTGTTGGAAATAAATTATAAAAAAGGTCCTTATTTTGCTCATTATTTACATAATCACGCCATGTGCTAATTAAAAAAAAATGGATTTGTTGCAAATTTATCTTTTTCTTTTTTTTTTTTGTAATTGTACGATAATAAGCATTTACCTAATCAAACAATGCACTAAATAAAAGATTTAATGTTTTATAGTTTGTGACGTTGGAATGTATAGAAATACGTTAATTTTTTTGTTAGCTGACAATTTTATATGTTTGATTGTAGTAATTCTATGATAATTAGTCATTTACATAATAATTCATTGTGCTAATTAAAAGAAATTGTATTTGTTGCAAATCTAATCAAGCACTGTACTAATTTTTTATGATTTATCGGTTGCGCTGCATACGATAAACATAACAGTTAATCAAAGGTGCAAACTGTGATTTACTGTGATGAATGCAAAAACTAATTACTGGGATTTTATCTTTTTCAGCTATAGAGCCAATTAGTTGTCAGGCTACCAGCCTGTTGAAGAAGGTGTCGACTTTACCGTCCACGAGATACCCAGCATCAGGAGGAGGACGAGTGAGAGTGTCAGTCACGGCTATGTAGTTTCGGATTCAAATTCATTATTATGTGTGTATTGGTATATGTGCATTGTTATGTGTGTATTGTTATGTGTGCATTTTATTTGCTATAATAGAATAAATATAATAGTTGATAACATTGATTAGCCGGTTTGTTTTCTATTTATTTTAGTTAACTATTTTGCTGTCAAAATAAGATTATACATTATTACACGAAAAGGGCCAATAAAACACACATTTTGGTCAAAATCACAAATTGATTAGTTGGTCCGTTTTAATATATAGCCTATGCTAACATAACTTTTTGAAACATTAAAAGCCCATTTCAAGTCATTCGGACGAAAATGATGTGTTTTATTAGCTCATTTCGTGTAATAAATGGTCCTTTTCGTAGCACCGTCTCCGTAAAAATAATAATTCTTTAATTTGAACATGGAATATATAGTAAATATAATAAAAGAAATAAGGGGGGAAAATGTGGCTGTTTTTTTATGGCCGGTTTGACCAAAATAAAAAAAAAGTGTGGCCGGATTGACATGCTTCCATTAAGTCATTGCTTAGGCTATATAGATTGCAAATTCCTTATAAAAATACATGGTAACTTATTTTATTTTCTTTATTCATAACCATTTCATATTTAAATCGTAAAAAACAAAGAATGATTGATTACTATGCACCAACTTTCAAGAAAATATAAACTTTTGTGTGGTATTTCGCTTCAACTGTGTGTACATCAAATCTTCTCCGTTATATGTTGTTCATGGTGGACAATTATTCATTTCCATACCAGGTGTGTGGACGTCAAAATTTCGTTTGTGATTATGATTTTGATGGTACACCAAGTAAATTGTTAATAATTTCATTGTAACTCAACAAAATGATGTATTTTATTAACACCGTTTGATAAATTAATGTTTCATTGATTTATTTCAACAGTTTGTTATGTTGTCAAATCGTATAACAGCGTTAAATGATATACACAGTGAAGCGGTGTCGGTGGATTTTTTCCAGTATATAAATTGGTCTAGCGCAATAAGGCGTTATGGACAGCAGATCTGATATCAAAATAATAAAAAGCTGTCCATTCACACCTTATTAATCAGGCTAGTACTCCAGTAAACCACATCTCTAAACTAACTGATAATTTTTCCACTTGAATCTGCGGTGAGACGAATGATAATGAGCCCCAATATATCAATCATCGCGGAGATTGTGGCCGAGCAGGGATTCGAACTCACGATCCCTGGATTGATAGTCAGGAGCTAACGAATAAACTAATTGCGCCCGGAATATATTCAAGCTTATGTGTATGTATATGTACGTTAAATCATTTCATTATCGGGTCATTGGAAATTAACATACTTGCTATTTACATGTCACTGAAAACTAACATACTTGCTATCTACAAATTCAGTGATACATGTATTTTAAAATGTGCCAATATTTTGCTTCTTTTCTTTCCAAACGTTTTCCATCTTAGTACTCTCCTTTGAAAAAACAATTCGGTTTTGGTCACGTTCGACCCACACAATTGGCTGCATCCTTCGTCCTGATATATAAAGTGAACGAGAGAACACTTCTGGGCGTTTATGTTGCCTTTATTATAATTAAATTATTTCAAAACATATTATCAATAAAATAAACTTCGTAATATTTACTTAGTAATTTGAAGAAAATACAATAAGGTACTGGTGCAAACTAATATGGGACGAAACAAATTCATAGCATTTTAGACGCTTTATAAAGCGCTTTGTCGTTCGTAAAGTGACTAACAAATACTTCCGGATTTGTAAATATCATATGAGAAAACATAATAACAGGTTGAAAAAGAAATTAAAACCATACTATAATAGCTCCTCTACACATACATATCGTAGAACTGAAGTTTAATATTCCAACGAAATGTCGTTCTTTTCCAAGAAACCCACAGTGGAAGGTAAGTTGAGATTTGAAATCCATCATTCCGAGTTTGTCATGAATGTTTACAAACAATTGACTTGCTTATTAATACGGACGTTCAGCAGTTCACTGATTGTCCGGAGTAATGGAAACGTGTTCTATTTCACTTAAACAAACAATCAAAATTGCTTCAGCCCAGTGCAGTGTAAAACTAATAAATTTAAATATTTGTAGTGAATGTACATACAGAGGTCACTTAACAGCCTCGCTCTTGAGCTAGCATTTATAGTGACATGGTTGAAGTGGGAACGATTGTATTGGCAGTTATGAAGAAAGTATGGGTTAGTATTGGATGAATGACGGCTATCACTTCAATGGCGAAGAGTATTAACTTTCAAACCTGTATCTGCACAAATCTCTCTTTCCTTGGGATGGGGCGGGAAATGGCCAGTAACCGCGGGAAGCCCCTCAGGCATAACAGTTTACAAGGTTGGGGGCGTTTATTAAAGATTTAAAAAAGCAAATTTAACAACAGTGTATAGAACTTAAATGTATATTAGTGTTTAATTGGTATTACTAACATATGATTTTTTATGTGAGTTTGTGCTTTTTGGAAGGCGAGCAAAGCTCTAACTTCCATAGCTGTCATGCAGCCCTAGCAATCTGTTATACAAACTACGTATGGCAGGAATCGCCATATTCAATCCGACCGCTAAAGTAAGTTCACAAGTTTCAAAACGCATTTACTGTAGCAGAGGACGTATTATACAACAAAAGATTCAAAGTTTTTTATTTATTGTGGATATTTTTCTTTACAAATTTCAAAAATAATTACTGGGAGCATACAATTTCCATAGAAATGCGGAAGAATACACTAATCTCGCTGTGCACTAAAAGACGCGGCAATTTTCGTTCATAAAAATCATTGTTTTACGCATTTAATACATATGCATAGTGACGTCATCTGGTTGGGGGATATAATCTCTAACACCATTCAACATGTCATCATCAATGGGGTGAAATATTGACAAGTTTTCGATATAAAAACTCATAGTTTGAGTAAATAGTGATTGTAAGTGTATTTTATTCATTACGGATTGTCCTCTTTTAATTTTGATAGTAAAATAACGAATTAGGTTCAGGGCTACATTTTTTGTTGTATAGAAAAACTCGCCAATTAGCAATCTTATGCAAGCAGTGTTTTGATGAACATATTTAACAATTAATTAGGTCATCCGACCGTTATGTTTGTTGTGTTTCTGTGTTGTATTTTTAGATTGATTAAATCTAGGTCACTCAACACTGTTTATAATGCTATTAATTGATTATTTATATTGTTGATTGTAAGCTATATGAGAATCGAATATAACTCAAGTCGATATACACGTAAATCTATAAGTAGGTCATGTTTGTTTTGGTCTAGACAAGAGTTATGGATATGTGTTGTATATTCTCGGACAATCAGGAACATTTTGTGCTGAATGCGTTTCATTATCCATAAGTCATAACTACTGAACTGGAGATATTAAAATTGACTGGAGTTGTACATCACCAAGTATTCCATTCTTTCGATTTTGGAGAAGCATCACAATATGAAGGTTTGTTTGTGAAGCTTTCATATAGGTTGTTCATGTTGGTAACTTTTATGTGGAGATTTGGACAGGAATCCTGGACCACCACGTTACCAATTTACAAAATATCCTGAAATGGATATTTTCATCAGGGTCATCAAATATTCAGTCAATTTCACAGGGAAGACGGTGTGTACCTTGATGTTTGCATTTTTTTCAAATGCATTATTAAAACCATCTGATAGCTTCTGTTGGAATGGACTCTGTATTGTATCCAGGAGATTATTTATACAGATACACAAAAGAAATACTAAACACACCACATTCTTTTCTAATCACAATGAATTGCCTTTTAACATATATCAGAAATCTAACTAAGTTTTCCAATTTTCCGAAACCTACATTTCGAATTAACACAAGCAGCGAGCCTTCCCTCAAGGCCTTTTAGGCCTTTGATACAGTATTTGGATTAAAGGAATTTTTTATTTAGAAAGGTACGTTTTATTTTTAATTTTCCAGAAAAATAGGTGGGGGGGGGGGGGGGGGGGTGGCATTAATAAGGGAATATACTGTATACTTCAAAATTTCTGATTATGTAAATCATCATTGACATTAGTCTGATTAGATAAGGCTTGGATGGACTTGTTTTTTTATTATTTAGATGTCTGATGTGCTCTCCATCTAGGAAGACGCCTATTAAAATATCATCAACAGCTCCATGGAGACATGCAATATGTAGCACTACATATTTGCATATCACAGACTATGAACCTATGTGCAATCTTTAGTCATTATCTAAGATATTGTTGTATGTTTGAAATGCAACATCCGACGTCTACTGTCGGATAGGTGGTATCCATGGAGACACACTTTATGATCGAAAGTCAAGGACAATGAAGAGCTATTTTATAAACCTTAGCTAAAGTATTGCCATATTTGGTCGGGACCAATTACTGAAAAAAACATGTGCCACTTTGATTTTTTTCACATTGGTGCCTGTGGCGACCGACAGCGTGAGCCCTGGAAGGGGTGAAAAAATATAACAATATTTTGTTCTGTTGATTTTAAAAAAGTTTCTGTTTGCTTAAATGAGAATAATTTAAGTATAGATAAGTGCCTGGAAGGTTTTCACCATTTTGCAAACTGAGGGTATTTATTTGGAGAAATATGCTATAAAATGAATTAACACAATTGTTTTAAAATTAAATGTACACTGTTATCTCTGGAAGGTAACACATTTCAGTTTTCTTTTTTGTATATCAAAATATTTTTATGAAAGTATATAAACTTATAACTCATGTGTTTTTTAACACCTATTAAAATGTGATTTTTTTATCGATAACAGAACAGTTAAAAGCAAATGACAGAGTTATGCGAAAAACACAGAGGGATTTGGAGAGAGATAGGAACAAAATGGAACGAGAAGAGAAAAAATTGGTGAGAATTTTAATTGATGTAAATCACTATTTTATCTCCATTACTTGCACATAATACTTATAATACTTATAAAAAATATACCACATGGTTTTTATACAAAATAATTTTATACATATTTTTAATTAAACTCATTACGGTATATACTGTTCTTATGTATGATGACAGGTTTGCTGTTATTTTGTTACTGAAGTTTCAGGGTTGTTGTTATTTTTTGTTGTTGTTGTTGTTTTTTAGGGGTGGGTAATGGAATTTAATGCTATTTTCAACACATGACAGGTTATATGCGGCAAATAAAGTTTTGTTGATGGAGGATGACCTCTGAATGAACCACCATCCTTCCGCAAGTAACTGTTAAACTTTCTCACTTTCTCACATTAAGTTATAGGACCAAACTGGGTTCAAACCACAACCTAGCAGTGAGAGACCCCCTGGTTGTTTGCAAAATACTTCATCTACTTTCAAAAGTCAGACTACAATACAAGCTATATGGTTTATACAAAGTTTATCCATTTAAGGGACACAAGGCAATGTTGAAATCAGTCAAGTGAATCTTTATCCCTTTAAATGTGTAACCATTATGAAAGATTAATCTCCAACTCCTGTTAAGTATAAAGACGGTTTCTAACACACATACTTGTGAAGTGCATGGTTCAGTGATAGAGTTTTGGACCCATGGTGAAGGGTCATGGGTTTGATCCTCCCCACACCTATGTGTGGTGATGTGTCCTTGGAGCGAGACACTTAATCTGCATATGCTTAGTACTGCTTCTACCCAGGAAGAATTCTGAGCATGATTTGTCTAAGAAGTAGAATTTGTTTCACAGTCAATGTAATAATAATAAAAACACATATAACAAGTATACATTTTTATTTTGCAGGAAATGGACATAAAAAAGGCAGCAAAAACAAGGAAACAACAGGTGTGTTTTCAAGCACTTTATTCTGTTGTTGAATATATAAGTAGGTGTCTGAAAGGATTCAGGTACACTTTCATTAAAAACATGCTTGTTAGATGGGGCTCAAGTTTTTTTATACATGTACCAGTATGTTTCATTTTTTTTAAATGGAACATATGATGTGTTATATATAATCCCTTGTATACCTATTACCGCAAATGCACCTATAATAACAATTGTGGAAGACATGCGCAAAGCTCCAACTTCCTTAGCATCTGCATTTGCTTGCATTTCGTATCGGTAACTGTTTATTACTCAGTATACTTGAGTAACCTTATTACTGTTTAGTACTGATGCCATTCTTCACATGGTTGAAATTTTTTAGATCGCAGTATTAGGTATGACCGAGTATACAGGTTATTAAAGTTAAACATCTAGTCTGTACAAAGAAATCTATAAAGGTTGATGTGTTACTGTAGTATTGATATGAAATGTATTATTTGGAACATTTCAAGTGATCACATTTTCTGGAGCACAATGGTCCAGTCGTAGAGCATTGGTCCCATGATCTGGGGCGGGCGGGGGTTTGTCGAGGTGAAGGTGGTAGTGAGGGTAGAAGGTTGTGGATGTGATTACCCACCACAGCTATGTATGGTGTCCTTGAGCAAGATGTTTTATCCACATATGCGTAGTACCACTCAGGAATACCTTGGGCATGATTTGTCTAAGTTGTAATAACTTGTTTCACAGTTGAGGTACCAGAGTCCCTTAACTAGTCAGTAGCATCTGGCTGTCAATCCAGGGGTCATGAGTTTGTGATGACTGATATATGACATTGCATCTCATTGTCATTCATGTCTCACCAATTCAAGAAAAGTTATCTGTTATTTGTGGAGATATGTGCTTGAGTACTGAATAACCTTTTAAGGTAGAATGGTCAGGTTAACTGCATGTTAGCCTTCGATTGGATAAAAATGACGCTCAAACAAACTCAATCAAGGTAAAATAAATAAGTTTTAAACAAAGAAAGTCTCTGTCATGTGACATCTATTGATTACATGTCATTAATACCGGCATATAAAGCATATTTGAAAAAATAAAATAAGTATTCATAATACAGTGTACTGTATATTTTATTTTCATTGACAGGCATGTACAATCTTGGCTAAACAACTGGTACAATTGAGGAAACAGAAAACCAGAAGTTATAACACAGGTTCCAAAATTGGTGCAATAGGCAATCAGCAGAAGGTAAAAACTTCAACTGTAACTTCTAACATATTAATGTACTAGTATATTACATATACATCATACATGTGTAATCTAATGTATTTAAAACTAAACATGTGCCCTAAACAGATAGTTAAAGTTTGAAATTAATAGCATATTATACTTTATACTACAGTTAAACCGTTCTTAAGTAGCTAGTCAATGGAAAGAGAAAAAGTGGCCTTTTAGAACAGGTTATTGATGAATACAGGTCAATTTTCTATGAAAGCACAGGATGGGAAAATAGCAAATGTGGCTGCTTAAAACAAGTGACTGCTCAATATAGGTGACCACTTACACATATTTGACTGTACTTGTAATATATTTAAGAATTTCTATTGTTGTTTGTTCATCACCAGGTTTATAGATAAAAGATATTATATGCATGTATTGGTATTTCAAATTCAAACGTTATTGTCATTGTATATTTCAGTTAATGCATTCAAATATGAAAATGGCGGGTGCGATGGGAACGACAACAAAGGTGTGTAACAATAAAAATATGTGCATTTCATAATAATTACAATTAGGTAGTAATAATCTTACTTTAAAAATCATATAGTTTCATATTGGCAAAGATGTTGGTCCAAGGATTTTCTTATTGCTTCAAGAATGTTCTTAATTGCCCAATCTTTGGTACAATGATTTCTTTTTGGATAAGTTATTGATCAGTTGGTTTCCTTACTTGCCCAGTCATTCTACAAGGATTCCCTTCTTTTACAAAGTCATTGGTCAAAGGATGTTTTTATCGGCACAAGGCAAACATTGTGCTTACTTGAACTATGGTCATCAAACTTTCCCATCTGGCATTGGTTGATGAAATCTCCTCTAAAACTGCATGATAGCACATCCGGACACATGATTATTTCGATAACTGACACATACTGACACAATGTCACAAACTTGTCATGTATTTATAGACATACTGACACATGATGATGTTGATAACTGACACATACTGACACAATGTCACATACTTGTCATGTATATTGTAGACATACTGACACATGATGATGTTGATAACTGACACATGCTGACACAATGTCACATACTTGTCATGTATATTGTAGACATGCTGACACATGATGATGTTGATAACTGACACAGACTGACATGTCACATACTTGTCATGTATATTGTAGACATACTGACACATGATGATGTTGATAACTGACGCATACTGACACAATGTCACATACTTGTCATGTATATTGTAGACAAACTGACACATGATGATGTCTATAACTGACACATACTGACACAATGTCACATACTTGTCATGTATATTGTAGACATACTGAAACATGATGATGTTGATAGCTGACACATACTGACACAATGTTACATACTTGTCATGTATATTGTAGACATACTGACACATGATGGTGTTGATAACTGACACATACTGACACAATGTCACATACATGTCATGTATATTGTAGACATACTGACACATGATGATGTTGATAACTGACACATACTGACACAATGTCACATACTTGTCATGTATATTGTAGACATACTGACACATGATGATGTTGATAACTGACACATACTGACACAATGTTACATACTTGTCATGTATATTGTAGACATACTGACACATGATGATGTTGATAACTGACACATACTGACACAATGTCACATACTTGTTATGTATATTGTAGACATACTGACACATGATGATGTTGATAACTGACACATACTGACACAATGCCACATACTTGTCATGTATATTGTAGACATACTGACACATGATGATGTTGATAACTGACACATACTGACACAATGTCACATACTTGTCATGTATATTGTAGACATACTGACACATGATTATGTTGATAACTGACGCATACTGACACAACGCCACATACTAGTCATGTATATTGTAGACATAGTGACACATGATGATGTTGATAACTGCCACATACTGACACAATGTCACATACTTGTCATGTATATTGTAGACATACTGACACATGATGATGTTGATACCTGTCACATACTGACACAATGTCACATACTTGTCATGCATATTGTAGACATACTGACACATGATGATGTTGATAACTGACACATACTGACACAATGTCACATACTTGTCATGTATATTGTAGACATACTGACACATGATGATGTTGATAACTGACACATACTGACACAATGTCACATACTTGTCATGTATATTGTAGACATACTGACACATGATGATGTTGATAACTGACACATACTGACACAATATCACATACTTGTCAAGTATATTGTAGACATACTGACACATGATGATGTTGATAACTGACACATACTGACACAATGTCACATACTTGTCATGTATATTGTAGACAATGCAGCAGATGAACAAGGTCATGGACCCACAGAAGACAGCCAAGATGATGCAAGAATTTGAAAGAGAATCGTCAAAGATGGGAATGACAGAAGAAATGAGTATGCATTATTGTAGTGTTTCAGACTTTCATTTGTATTTTCTTTAATGATTTAGGTTGAGTAATGCGGTCTTTTGATACCTGCCTACTACATGATATTGTACTGGATATGTTTTTATGCCCCCCAAAAATTTTTTGGGTGGCATATAGTAATTGCAGCATCCGTCCGTCTGTCCATCCACCCTTCCGTCCGCTATTTCGTTTCCGGCCTGTAACTTTGTCATGCATAGATGAATTTTGTTGTTATTTGCTACAAATGATCAACAAAACATGATGATGTGTTGCGAGTAATACCCACACCCATACTTCAAAGGTCAAGGTCACAATTTGAGTTTGTGAGATTTTGTTTCCGGCCTGTAACTTTGTCATGCATAGATGGATTTTGTTGATACTTGCTACAAGTGATCAACATAACATGATGACGTGTTGCGAGTAAGACCCACAACCATACCTCAAAGGTCAAAAGGCCATAATTTGAGTTTGTTTGACAACACTTTGAGTTTGTGAGATTTGGTTTCTGGCCTGTAACTTTGTCATGCATAGATGGATTTTGTTGATACTAGCTACAAATGATCAACATAACATGACAACATGTCGCGAGTAAGACCCATACCCATACCTCAAAGGTCAAGGTCACACTTTGAGTTTGTTTGACAACACTTTCAGTCTGTTTGAGATTTCGTGTCTGGCTTGTAACTGTGTCATGCATAGATGGATTTTGTTAATACTAGCTACAAACGACCAACATAACATGATGATGTGTCGCGCGTTACACCCAGAATGCCACTTCAAAGGACAAGGTCACAATTTAACTTTGATTGATGACACTTTCAGTCTGATTGAGATTTCGTGTCCGGTCTGAAACTTTGTCACCTATGGATAAATTTCAAAAACACTTGGCTCAATTCATCAGGATGACATTACAAAGTGTCACGTGTAAGACCCACATGCGTACCTCAAAGGTCAAGGTCACACTTTGAGTTTGTTTGACAACACTCTCAGTCTGTGTGAGATTTCTTGTCCGATCTATAACTTTGTCATCTATGGATATATTTTAATAACACTTGGCTCAGTTGATAAACATGACATAATTAAGTGTCACATGTAAGACCCAGAACCTTTCCTCAAAGGTCAAGGTCACACTTTCAATTTGTTTGATATTGCGTGTCTGGTCTGTGACTTTGTCTTTAACTTGGCTTAATTTATCAAGATGACATGACGACATGTCATAAGTAAAACCTAGACACGGTCATACTTTGAGTATGTATGACAACACTTTGAATCTGTTTTGAGATTGCAAGTCTGTCCTTTAACTTTATCATACATGGATGGATTTCAAAAACACTTGGCTCAGTTTATCAATTGATAAACAATTGATCTAAATTAATTTTAGGGATTTTAAAATAGCTTGACACAACTGATCAGCATGTCATGATAATGTTTCAACAGCATTTAAATGTTGAAATACCCCAGTGTTTTTTTTTCGGCCAGTTTTATAGCTGTTATTGGGTCATATTCCCAATAGCAAAAAGTATCTTTTTTTCCCAATTGAGTGGTATAAATTCCCAATTGAAAGTTTCAAAAATTGTAAATTGAAACTTGCCATAATTCTTTGATAAAATAAACAAAGTTTTCCCCATTCTGAATTGAGTATGACATTAAATGGCCAGAAAAGCAAGTGTAACCATTTTTATGAAGTTGAACAAATATAGTTAATGCAAAAGTTTTCCCAATGTTAATGAAAACGCCGCTAAAATTCCCAATTCCAAGGGTATGGGTCATCTTCCCAAACTGGTGAAAAAAAACACTGTTACCCAGACCATTACATCAGATGTCAAGGTCAAGGTTACACAAAGGACAAGGTCTAGTCTGAAACATTAGTCCATTACTCTTGATATTCATGGATAAATCGCTACCTATTATCTCATATATCGTTATTTTTAACAGACCAATTGGGGGGCATGTGACACTTAACAGTGACATTTCTTGTTATCCTATAAGATAGTTTTTCATCTGATTCATCAGTTCTTGGATTAGTGTTGTTAGAAACTCGGTACTTGCTAGCATGATTGTAGCACAGACATAGTTGTCTATGGAGTATAAATGTTGCACTGGATATGTTTTTATCCTTTCAGATGGTTGTCCATTTAAATCAATATGTCTTGCTTTATAGTCTTTTTTGGTACCTTGCTTGCATGTAGTATAGACGTACATGTAGTTGTTAACAGAGCATACATGTATTAAATGGATATGTATTTATCCTTTCAGATAATTATGCAAAATGACTTTGTAATCGTTTGTTAAATTTGGTACCTTGCTAGTATAGACATAGTTGTTTATAGAGAATTGTATACTCATATTTGAAGTATAATTATATATTATAATTGTGGTATTTAAGAACACATAGCAACTTTGATAAATGTTTACTTAACTCTATTTTCAAAAATTATATATCTACCGGCACATGATGCAAATATCAAACTAATAAAGTACCGGTATGTATGCTGACCCTTAATTTTAGTTCATTTTGCAAAAGGGGCATAACTCTTGTAATTAACTGAAAGGCTTCCTATATCACACATTTGTGATCAACTTTATCAAAATAAAGTTAAAATATATCTTTTTTTTATCAGATTTTATCAATATTATAGACAAATTCCAAAGAAATATCAGTTCATAATTTAAAGAATTTGATAATTTCGAATGTTTGACCACTGGTTTTAATAAAGCTGTTGATTATTTGTTGATTATGAAGTTTCAGATTGTCGATTGTTGTTTGGGGTTTAGCGTCACTTTCAACAATTTTTAGCTCAACTGAGCCAAAGGCTCACAGTTGAGCTTTTGTGATCGCCTTGTGTCTGTTGTCTGTCATCCGCCGTCTGTCGTCCGTCGTTAACTTTAAGCTTCTAATAACTTCTCCTCTGAAACCACTGGGCCAATTTTGCTATAACTTCAAAGAAATGTTCCTAGGGTGTCCCTCTACCAAGTTTGTTCAAGCCATCTTGATTTGTGAAAAAGCATGGCTGTCAGGGGGCGGGGCAAGTTTAATTAGTAAAAACTTAAAAAACCTTCTTATTAGAAACTGGCTCAATTTTAAAATAATTTCACAGAAATGTTTCTTAGAGGACCCTTCACCAAGTTTGTTCAAACCGTAGTGAATTGTCAAAAAACATGGTGACCAGGGGGTGGGGTTAGTTTACTATATAAATCTTCTTGTCAGAAACCACCGGATTGATTTTAAAACAATTTTGCAGAAATGTTCCTTGGGTGACCCTTTACCAAGTTTATTCAAGCCATTGTGATTTGTTAAAAAACATGACCGCCACAGTGAGGTGCTAGTTTACTATAAAGGCAGCTATAGTAAAAAATTTAAAAACCTTGTCAGAATCTACTGACCAGATTTCGATGTAATTTCACTGACATTTACCATGGGTGAACCTCTACCAAGTTTGTTCCAGCCATTGCGATTCGTCGAAAAACATAGTCGCCAGGAGGGGAGGCTTGTTTTCTTTAAATGGATATATAGTGAAAACTTTTTTTCGATATCTGATATCCAGATATCTGCACAAGGATACTATTGTTATCGCACAACTCTTCTACGCATCTGTTACATCTTCAAAATAAATCAAAATTCTAACTACTCGCCGATCTCGTTTTTCTGGAATTTTGAGTGAACATGTATTATATGATGTACTTTAGTTGGGTGACTCAAGGTCACTTAGGTTAGCGATAAAGGGCCATCTTGGCCCTCTTGTTTAGTTATATCGTGACGGTGTCTACTTGAGACAGTGTTCTAAGCACTGCCACACTGGAATATCATGCAACAGACATACATGTATGGAATGTTACCCCACTCAGTTACATTTTACTGACACCAGACCTAGAACTATACTCTAAATGAATGCCAAGCAACGAAGCTGCTAGTACCATTTTTAAATGGTCGGGTATCGATCCCACAACCTCCCGCATGCACTGTGGTTACTTAATTGCAGATTGATATCTGAATATGGTGGTACCTTTATGAATATAAAGATTGATGTAATGCACGAAAATGAGTAAAATCAAGTCCTAAATTGCCATGAATCTCTTTAAACAATAAAATATCATTTTTGTTTTCAGTTAATGATACCTTGGATGACATATTAACAGAAGATGGTGATGAGGAGGAAGAAGACGCAATTGTTACTCAGGTTCTAGATGAAATAGGCATTGATATCACTGGAAAGGTTTGTATTATATAAACATTTAAGCCAGACTATTTGAGGAATACAACTATTAAGTTATATTCACCCTTTGTTTGATTGAATATTTAAGTGTCATTTTTATGTTTTTGAGGGCTAACAGCCGATCAGTTAACGTAACCACTCTTTCTTTGTACCCTGGAAGGTTAACCAGTAGTCCATCACATCCATCTTTGCAAGTAACTGATACTTTTCTCACTTGAAGATGAATGAATGATAGATGAATGGCCGTCACTCTTTTGTGGGCATCACTGTTTACTTTGTTGTCCTGGTGAACATGTAAAGTGCACAAGTTTCTTTACCGAAAACTGGACTTTACACTTTTTTATTGTTGGAGAGCAAGTCATATATTAAAATAATAAAAAAGATGTCCATTTGACATGGCTTATTTATCCAGGTTATTCCATTCTACATGTTTATGGGTAGCATTAGAACAAATTTGCAATGTTCTTGATGTATGTTTATGTTTCTGTCCACAGATGTTGGATGCCCCATCAGCACACAGAGGTAAACTTGGTGAATCTTCAAAAGCTGCTACAACAGATGACGATATTGAAAAACAGTTACAAGCACTGAAAAACTTATAATGCATTTGTTAAATGTGTATGTGCATGTGTATTTGTGTGAATGGCAGCGATGATGATTTTATTGATGGTGAAAATTCAGCCTGAACTACCATTTCAGTAATAAATATCATCTGCTTAAAAGTAAAGCTTTATATTTGCTTCATAAAGCTTTATAAAGCTTTATACTGCTGTCCAGTTTGTATGATATTGAACTTGAATTGGTACTTTGTTAGTATGCGTACTGGTCAAACTTCTTCTCAGGGGTGGATAACGGTGTTTATGGTGAATAATATCTGTGTAACATGAATACAGACTAAAGAAATCTTCAATATAAATGTCTCCTGTTAACTTATCTTGTCTTATAGTGATGGTATGTAATGATAGTAGATGCAACATTATTCCTCATTAAAGTGACACACAGCAATGTTGATACTTTTGACACATGCTATCAAGTCCATCCTTACACCAATGAACATGAAAAATACTAAACTCCAGGTATAACTGTCAGAAACTTCATATTTAGGAAATTATTAAGATTTTCTATAAAACTGGTGTGGACTTCATTATATGACTTGAACTATCCATCTTAATTATATTTCAGTCATTAACCAGGATGAATTACTGATTCTTTTGTGAAAACAATTTGTTTGTGGACAAAGATTTAGGGTGAAATGTCACAAAACTACAGTCTTAATGTTAATAACAAAGGATTAAGTATATATTTAGATACTTAAAAACTTATATCAAAGAAAAGCATCCAGGTGATCATGATTTTAGACTCGCTCCAGAAAAACTGCATTTGCTTTCATTTAAATCTACATAATCTTTTTAACTCTAATATGCACTTTAGCAAATGTCTTTTTGTTTGTGGATGTTATTTCCTTACACAGTCCAGTTCAGTAACAGTAACATGAAATAAATAAGAATCAAAACACTACAACTGGAGTGTAGCAATTTAATTTAGTCAATTGATATGCATTTTTCGCCAAGAAAGGGCCTTTTTAGTTGAATGATAGAGGTCTAAGCTTAAATGTTTGATTAAAATTTGTTAAAATGTATATTTTGTAAATATTTTTTGAATTATAATAATTAATATTATTAATGTATCATTTGTCTTTGTTATTTCCTGTATCACCTTTACATAGAGTGACTGATTTATTTCCTTAATTGGCAGTTTGGTGTACATCCCCAGCACCAGATTTGTTTTTAACACTGAAACTTATAATCACAACGTTGACACAAAACCTACACATTTTTAAGTAAACTTTGTAAATCCACAGCACAAATATACTAAAAATCAAATGTTTATGTATTAGAGTCACTCTTACTTGTTAACACAACTATAGAAAATGTTTTTTCTCAGTTTGTGCCAATAAATACAGTACTGTAGAGTTTGAATCAGAGGACACTGTCTAATGTAAGCATATAACAGTAATCAAACTAAAATTTGCAATCTTAAATTTTGCAAACTTTTAATTTTTGATAAGAAAACTATCCAGTTTATGAATAAAGTTTCTGTGTTTAACCGAGTTTACTTTTAACTTAAAAAAAAATTTGATTTGGGTAAAGAAACAAAACATTTCTATTTAATAATAATGGATTTGGCTTAGTTTGGTGACCCATTTTTGTTTGGGGGTATTTGAAAATCAATTATTTATATAAAAAAAAATGCCATTAAAAATCTTATTAAATTATTAGTAACCCAGGAGATTGAATTATACTGTTGAAAAATTGGTCACCTTAAAATTTAGATTTTTAAAAATACTCTGATATCGTTAACATAATTGTCAGCATGTGGAACCCAGTTTTAACAGACATGTATTTTAGTGTACAAAATCAAAAGTTTTAAAAAATTAAGAAATAAAAAAAAATATTTATATTGCTCTTTAATGTTTTATAAACATTATATAATGCAATTGTTATTGTTGTCCGTCCGTTTCACATCCATGCCTCACTTTCTTATAAACATACTCTGATTACTGCTGTGATTATATCCCAGAAATAGGAACTTGTAAATCTGAAGAAATTGTAATTCCATATCTTTCAACTGTATAATAAATGAATACTTCTCACCATACCTTTATGTATGTCAATCTACCATCAACATATACAATGTACTTTGTTAAATTCTACTGTTTTTCATGTTGCCAAATACTGTCCTTTAAGTGGGACAATGGTATAGTGGATAGGATTTTTCCACTCGTGTCAGAGGCCTTTGGTTTGATCCCAAATTGGAACCAATGACTTCTCGAAAACAACACCAAGTACTGGTGCTACATAGGAAACGGACTGAAGAGATATTCACAAAAATTCTGAGCTTTTCACACAAGTTCTTGGCTAAACTTTGCAATAGTGATACAATACATTAGTGTTAACGAATTTATATCAAATGTGTTCATATCTAAATATTCTCAATTCCAAAAATAATTGATAAATCCAACCAGTCAGACTTACTGTTTGTAACCAATGTGTCACTATGACTAGTGAACAGTCAAGTTAACTTCACAGATCTATAACTTGTGTAGCATGTACCAGCTGTTCATGTCCACAAGATTGATAAATTGATTGTTTAGTTTTTAGTTCATAGATTAATTTTGATGATTGGTACTTCAAAACCCTATTACCTTTTTGTCAATTGGATTGTCGTACAAGATAAGTTACTATAGCTGATAATATTGAATACTTCAATTGTTAAGTTCGTAGTTACTAACCCACATCATTTGCAAAGTGGATAGTTTCTTGTACACTTCAATTGTTAATTTGGTACGTCTTGTGTACACTCAAAGAAATTTCACATTGGTTCACTTGTTAAGTTGATATGATTTCTGTACACTTTTGTTGCTAAATGATAGTTTATTGTATACTTCAGTTGTTAAGTTGATTACTTTTTGTACACATCATCCTTAAATAGACATTTTTTGTACACTTCAATAGTTAAGTTGTTAGATTCTTACAATTAAAATTATAAGTTGAAATCAGCTCTGTATTTTCACAGGGTAAAACTGTATTTAATTTCAAAATGTCTACATAAGTAAGCCCAAAAAAAGAATGAGGATAAATTTGACAAATCCATTTATGTTGCTTATTAAGCAAAATACTCCTAAGTTTTATATCAACTGATTTTACATTATTTACATTTAATTCCTTATCTTTCAATATTTTCATCTTTACATTTCTGGCTTGTATCCAACAATGATTGTTTGGTAATGGGGTTAATTTAACTTTTCAGCCTTGTATCTAACAATGATTGTTGGGTAACGGGTTAATTTAACATTTCTGCCTTGTATCCAACAATGATTGTTGAGTCACTCAGTCAATTCAACATTTCCACCTTGTATCTGACAATGATTGTTGAGTCACTGTTGTAATTTAACATTTCTGCCTTGTATCTAACAATGATTGTTGAGTCTCTCGGTCAATTTAACATTTCCACCTTGTATCTGACAATGATTGATGGATAACTTGGTTAATTTAACATTTCTGCCTCGTTTCTAACAATGATTGTCAAGTAATTCTGACAATTAATTTAACATTTCCACCTTGTATCTGACAATGATTGTTGGATAACTTGGTTAATTTAACATTTCTGCCTCGTTTCTCACAATGATTGTCAAGTAATTCTGACAATTAATTTAACATTTCCACCTTGTATCCAACAATGATTTTTGGGGAACTCTGACAGCTAATTTAACATTTCCACCTTGTATCCAACAATGATTGTTGGGTTTCTCTGACAATTTATTTAACATTTCCACCTTGTATCTAACATTGATTTTGGGGAACTCTGACAGCTAATTTAACATTTCTGCCTTGTTTCCAACAATGACTGTTGGGTTACTCTGACAACTTATTTAACATTTCCACCTTGCATCTAACATTGATTTTTGGGTAACTCTGACCGCTAATTTAACATTTCTGCTTTGTATCTAACAATGATTTTTGGATAACTCTGACAGCAAATTAGAATGTCCACCTTGTATCTAACAATGAATGTTGAGTCACACAGCTAATTTAACATTTCTACCTTGTATCTAACAATGATTGTTGAGTCACTCGGGTAAATTAACATTTCAACAATGAAATGCTCTACTGTTAATTTCAATGCCTTATTATATTTATTATAGTGTTAGTGATTTACTGTCATATCATTTATTGTTGAAACAAACAGTTTCATACTGCCATTTGATTCATGTATTATAACGATCAATAAACTTTTAAAAAAAACCTGTACATAAACTCTTCCATATTCAGTTCTATTCCAGTATAATTTGTGTTATTTTAAGTGTTAAATCAACTGTACACCAACGTCCAAGGTTAGACAACTGTAGACCAACGTCCAAGGTTAGACAACTGTGTTTCATGCCCAACTAAAAAAACGAATGGTTTCTTAGTAACAAAATAATGTAAATACCAGTAATTTATTTTAACACTCAAGATTTAAGTCTTTATGTTTATGCTTGCGATCCTTCTGAACCCTGGTGCGGAATATATCAATATATCCATGACAAGTAACGATCCTTCCGAATCCAGGGTTTAACCCTATCTGACAATGGTGAAACTGCACTTGTGACCGACTGTGCATGGAAACGTATTGGTATTCTTCGGTGTTTCTTAATTCTTAATCACAAAACATTAGAACATATGTATATGTACTTTATTCATAAGACCATGGTTGTAATACAGGGATGTTGTATGGGTTAAATGCAGGCAGGAACAAGTTATTCTATTGAAGCTGTACAAACCAAGGCAGTGTGTATTATTACTGGAGCAACTAAACTATGCATGTTTAGCTAAATGGTAAACACAGACCAATGTATGAAACATAAAATAATAATATCCTATGAAATGAACACTTTAACCAAGTCCCCAACTTTAGTCTGAGCTCGTCCCTCTGCATGTATATGATCATTCAACATGTAACCTAAGAAATAGACTTGACACTGAAAATATCAAGGCTCGCACCGGTCTTCATAGAGACTCTTTTACTATTCTGTTAAACGTGACTGGACATGTGAGAGAAAGCAACTTCTTACAATGTTTCAAAGTCCGTACAAATAGAAGAGCCAAACCGCCAGAATATTTATATTTCGGCTAAAGAAAATCTCAAATCTTACACAACTCATACTAGGATGCAGTTCACTTAATCACCATCTCTTTGGAAAAATATAATAGAAAAGTCCTTTGTGAACGTGTGAAATACCAGTCCAAAAGGTCATTTTCTTTTGTATTGTCCTAAATTTTACATTGGCGTAAATAACCATATTTTCTAACAATTAGTAGAATTCAGCAGTTGGTGTGTAAGATACAAAACATTTTTCGGAGCGGTTCCGTGTATAACTAGTTACGGGACTTACCACCACCAGTGTGAGAGGGACACCATTCCCATACACTACCCCAGGTTGACTCTCCCCATTAATAGAAGTGCTCTTACGCCCAGTATTGTTTACCTACAAAATACTTATAATTACGCTAAGTTAATAAAAAAGCAAGCCGTTCCTTTTAAAAGGAACACTTATTTTGTAACTTTAACTTAAGTTTTGTCTTAATTCTTTTTCTAATGCATTTCTTTTGTTCCGCCATTCCCAACTCTCCCCGTATCCTACCCTTTTTTCAGGTCATCTGTTATTAAGCATTCACCTTGATTGTATTTCAACACAAAAATGATTTTCTTGACATTACAACGGGACACCGTAAAATCTATATGAATCTATATATCTATCTATATGAACCGACATAGCCAGGTAAGATTACTTTTATCGTATACCAAACACATTAGATTACGGTGTCCCATGGGGGGCCATCGTTGCATATTTTTTAAATTAAGTCGAGTCGAAACAACGAAACTACGATGATTTAAATTCTAAACAACGAAACTACGATGGTAAAAAGTCTAAACAACGAAACTACGATGGTAAAAAGTCGAAACTACTTACTGAAAAGTCGAAATTATTGTTTCGAAATCGTAGTGTCGCCTTCCTGTTCCTCATGCACGCTGATGTAAAACAAACGCCTGACGTCACGTAATTACACTTACAGAAACGTACCTTGATGGGTCCAATAACGCTAAACACTGGATTCTTATTTGCGAATCGCTTATGAACACTGAGAAATAGCACGTGGTTATGCATGGAGTTTATTCCTTGCCAAAAATACAGACTTTCCTTGTTGACACTCTGCTTGATGACAGAATAGAGACATAGAGAGGCAGGCGGGCAGGCTCATCCAAAGGCAGACTGACAGGCAGGCAGGCGGCAGGCAGGCAGGCTCATCCAAAGACAGACTGACAGGCAGGCAGGCGGCAGGCAGGCAGGTAAGAACATAAAAAATAGTAAAAAGAAGGAGATATATCAGGAACAACCTGTTTCTCATGCGCATTCGAAATCAATTTATATATTGAACAACTGTAGCTTAAAATATGTGGTGTGTTTAGGTCAACTTGAGATTTTATGAAATACTGTTTGTGTAACAGTGCAATACATGTGCAACATAAAATGTATTCAAATCAGAAATGCGAAACAACGATGGTGAAAACGCGAAACTACGATGGTGAAAAGTCGAAACAACGATGGTAAAAAGTCGAAACGTCGAAACTACGTAGTTTTCGACTTTACTTAATTTAATAGATATGTCGCGATGGCACCATTTGGACACCGTATTACATAATTATTTTAATTTAAAATTATTATTCAATTTAACCACGATGTCTTTTAAGACGTCAAATTAAATTGATAAGTTATATGTTTTAATACTCCACGTCATGCATTGTTTTAATGTCACAACAGGATAGGATGAGCGCGTGGAGTTGGTGTAGGATGAAAATTCCATACCCTGTAAAAATACGCGGACATCCTTGTCCGGTATGCAAGAAAGGTCCTTACCGGTCATAGCGGACTAAACATGTTCTCTTACATCTCACCGTCCTTATAAATATATCCATGCTTGATTAACCGGTCGTGAGGACTGAAGCACACCTGTTTCACTTCAGTTGGCATAATAATAATAATAATAATAATATTTTATTTGGTAATATACGCCTCTGGCCCAAAATACAAACATACAGACAATACAATCTTACAATAGAGTGACAAATATACAAATAGTAAATGTAGTTGTAACATTACACTGGATATTATTAAAGTAACTATAGAATATTAACTTCTAGTTTTCTAGTGTTCATTGCGTGATATAAATATTGAACGATTGACAAAATTTCATCTGATTTTGAAGATGACATAAGGAAATATAATAAATTATGAGCACTGTTTCTTAACCATATATCTTTAACATAAGTAGCTCTCGTGTTGTTATACAATGGACATTCGAAGAAAAAATGATATTCATCTTCATAACATATGTGTTTGTCCTTAAGCAGAAAAAGCGGTATCTTAAATGACTATCAATATCTATATGTCTTCCCTTCTCTATCATTAGATCATGACTAGAGCAACGGAAATTAGACATAGCCCTTTTATATTTATATGGCAAGTCTGGAGTTAAATAATGCTCGACGTTGAGTAGAGACTTATAGTATTTATAATGTAATGCTTTTGGTGAAGATTCAACATTATCATGCCAATTTTGTGAAAAACAGTCAATTAAGCGTTGCTTGAAAATATTAATAAACCCTACATCCCTACGTCATGGGAGATCCACACGTACTCAAAGCCAAATTCGAAAAGCATTTCTTTTATACACCCTGCGCAAGTTTTTTCTACCAGATTCATGAAGACGTTTTAGCATATCATAACAATGTTTTGGATACCTGTGGTCTTTCATGCGTGTTAATTTGAACCAATATTTAATACAGTTTGTCATATAAATAGTACAAAGTGGTACTCTTCCACATTCACCGAGAGCAAATAAAAGGCAATATTTTGAGACAAATTACAATATTGTTTGCAAATTTTAACTTGTACAGATTCTATTTTATCAACATAATTATAACCCCAAATTTCTGATGCATAGCATAAAATAGGCTTAACCATTGAGTCAAAAATTTTAAACATATCAATAGGATCAATATGACCGAATTGTCGTTGAAAGTTAAAAATACAGGCAGATGCTTTTAGACCCTGTAGTGAAAGTGTCTCTAGGGTTTTGGATCATACTAGCTTGGGTGTGAAAAATACACCTAAATATTTATAAAAAGGAACAATTTCAATAAGTTTGTTGTTGAAATACCATTGTTCAGTTTGTTTTAAAACACCACCATTTCTGAAAACAACAACTCTTGTTTTACTTAAATTTATATTCATATTAACTGACGTGCAATATTCTTCTATATAGTTGATCTGGTGTTGTAGGTTTATGACAGTATCAGAAGAAACTAGAAACATCATCAGCAAACATAAGTGCATCTAAATCTTCAATATCATTAGAAACCAAAATACCTCCATCACATTTTCCATGTAGAAAAGTAACAAGATCATTGATGAAAAGAGAAAATATTATAGGGCTACCAACACAGCCCTGTCTTGTTCCAATATTACATCTAAAGAATATGATATAAGTTTTGCATACATATATTTTATAATGGTTAAAAAGTTTCCACTAATGTTGTTTCTAGCAAATGCTTGCCATAATGTGTTATGCTGGATGCTGTCAAAAGCTTTAGCAAAATCTATATATATACAATAAAATCTTCCCCTTTTATTTGATAAATATTTATGAAGATACCGATCAAATGAATGTTTAATGTGAGTGTTCGCGCAACTTTATGGCGGATTTCTGACTACTTATTTTTCTCTAAACTTTTCATTTTTTAATCAAATATATTTATTTCACCTTGATTATTATCAAACAAGTTATTACAACTTGGACACATCATGCTGGAGGTGCCTGGATAGAATCCGTACTAAGCAGACGTGGATAAAGTGTATTGATCAAGGACACCACACATAGTTTTGGCGGAGGATCGAATCCGCGTCCCTCTGATCTTGGGTCCGATGCTTTACCACTGGATCACCTACTCCACTTATCATCATGCACGAAATCGTAGAAACATTTCAGACCTAAATCTTTTTCCAACTAATATCGTTATTCTAAACTTACTTTCTTAGTCCAAATTATTAGTATTCTAAGATTGGATAAATTTCTCCATTTTTCTTACCGTTACCTATTATCTAACGATTGCTTCATTTACATTGTTTCTCTTATCCGAGCTAATGCGTGTTTTATACATGTATGCATTCTGCTCAAACTGTATGTATGGTCAGATCGTGTCTTGTTGACATTGAATTGTATCATTCATATCTGCTTAAACTTAATGCCACAAAAATGTAAACAGCAGTAACAATTATTATAATAAAAAAATATGCTGGTAGGACAGAATGCTTTACTTTAAAAAATACTAAACAACGAAAAAATACACAGGTCTATGTTCAGTTTTCAACGACCGTTACTCCAGCAGTTATTATTCAACTGTTTATCTCTATTTAGGTGAATAGATTAAGCTGGGTTTTTTTTCAAAGGGATGATTATTGACACTATAAGACACCTAATTACTAAGGAAACGAAGACACCTGATATTATATAGAAAATTTCACAATTATGTACACGCAACTTTTAAAGGGACACACGGCCATTTTAAAAATGTTATTTAAAACTGTTTCTGAAAATTGCATATTAAACACAAGATGCAAATATGAAATCAGAATACCCCAATATGTGCACAGGCCCTTAACCTCGTTTCTGTTTTGTGGGAAATGGCATACATGTAGGCTACTTTTTGTAAATTGTTGAAAGTTTGGAAGTCAAGGTTTATGGCTAGTAGTAATTAAAATACGAGCCTTTATTGTTGCGAAAGTCCGAAATACGCATCGTGTCAATTTGCATGCCCTCTGGTTTATATCATGTTGAATTGTCTTAAGTTCTGCTTGCTACTGAATGCTTTTCCTCACTCTGAGAAAAGTTTATATAGTTGTCTAGATGGTGGAGTAACACGTGGCGATTTTATTCCTATTTAACATTGTATTTCTTATCCCACACATGACACACATAAGTGTCTTGATTGTGCCGACTCTAGATAGTTTCTTAAATTTGTAGTATACGTTGTCCCATTTGGACCATCGTGGCATATTTATTATTGTAAGTGAAGTCGAAACACGAGACAACGAAACTACGATT
Organism: Panopea generosa; assembly: GCA_029582155.1. Classification (NCBI taxonomy): domain Eukaryota; kingdom Metazoa; phylum Mollusca; class Bivalvia; order Adapedonta; family Hiatellidae; genus Panopea; species Panopea generosa. Next base: position 657,121 of record CM055898.1, read on the forward strand.
TGAGTTGATTTATTTAACACATTGTATTGCCGTAATATGTACACAGGGTCAAGAGACGCGTTCTTAATAACATTAATTACGACTCATCTCAGAATTGAACGAAACTACGATGGTGAAAAGTCGAAATAACTAAACTACCATCGTGAAAAGTCGAAATAACGAAAAAAGTCGAAATAACGAAACAACGATGGTGAAAAGTCGAACCTACGATAGTGAAAAGTCATAGTTTCGACTTTTCACCATCGTTGTTTCGTTTTTTCGACTTTCCATCATCATAGTTTCATCGTAGTTTCGACTTTTCTTAATTTAATTAATATGCCACGAATGAACAAAATGAAAGCCGTAATTATCACTATAGTCGTTTATACTGGGAACGCATACAGTCACCAATGGCGTACAGTTGACGAAGAGCACCAGGGTTTGTCGTACATAATATTATATACATTTTGGCAGGAGGTGGCATAGAAAATCAGTATCGATTCGAAATAACTGGTAACTTATTACGACCATCAGTAAATATTCAGGAAAATCCTACGTAATATACAGATAAAAGCTTAAATCAAAGCATTCGTATTTTAGTTACTACATGTTTAAATGGTTTGTATTCAATTTAAACCTAAGTTTATTTTTTAGATATTTATAGCGATTCTCCTGGTACATTTTCTTTCAAGTATAATTCATATACATATAGATTAAATATAATATTGCTTTCATCGGGGTTGGGGGTATAAAGAATTAAACGCGACTAGCAATTGAATAGTATGCACGCTATCATAAACATTTAGAAAGGAACAAATGACCGAGATTTTCCCCTTTCTTCTTCATGTGAATTTGTATTGTGTTAAAAATGTTACAAAATATAACAACATATGAAACATCTGTATTATGAAATGACACTATTCACAAATAGTGAACTGCAAAATACATGGAAGACACTATGTAAAACATGAAAGACACATGCATACAGTCATTGTATTATGTCCTTTGTGGCCAGGGACCCTATCATTGTATACACTGAGAAAGGGTACAAAATTTCTTTAAAAAGAATCCAAAGGAGGGATGAGCAAGCTGGTTCAATAGGTTTGGTATTTGGTTAAATAGATTAAGTGTACGGGTTATCAGTGGGCGGACAGTTTCACTGACATTTTCGTACGAACAAATTGTGACACCTATGAACGTTTCATATACGCAGGGATTTTGCAAATTTAAAAAATATATATTTACGAGGCCGACGAAAGTTCGTAAAATAATGTAAACCAAACACTACACGAATTTTACATTAAGAAGTTCGTAAACTTTGGGGCGTTAGCGAAACGGGCCCCTGATTGGTCAAATTGACTTAGGGGTCAGTAAACGCGCGTGTTCACGTAAACAAACTTAACTGATATAAAATGGAACTACAATTTTTTTGGTAACTTTTATGTCAATTTAGTTATACAAAATCAGACATATTGATACATAAATAGTTCATGACAATTATATGTACATTTCGAAGTTTCTAATAGCCATTGAGTGTCACACTGTCTGAGATTTGAATGAGTAACGAACAGTGCCCACTCAATCCAGATAATTTATTTGTGTATTTTAAAGCTGAAGGGCCGGTTTATCGTAATTAATAAACATATTCAAACAGAACTCTTCCTCAATCGTTTTATTTTTCAGTTTCTCTTTTTTATTATTATTTGAAATAATTCACAGTTAAATCACCACACTCAGTCATAACACCTCTGTACTTAATGATAACGTATAACTGGCAACATAATCAGTGAGTATGAAATTCCAGCATTTAAAATATCGCTGAGGAAACTATCAAAACATGTTAAATTAGTGAAACCTGGATCAGCAACTCAATGGCTACCAGACATTAAGATCACTAGTACATAAATGCATTAACAATATAATCAAAGTCAGTTTTCACTATTTGATATAAAATAGTTAGTTATAAAGTGGCATTTTATTAAATATCTGGCAAGTTACTCATGTGTTTTAGAGATATTTTTGAAACTATAAATATATAAGCTAAAGCTCTGCTAACTCCTGAGCAAATACTACACAACTTAAAAAGTTCAAATTTCACATACAGGTTCTTAAGTATTCACCCAGTCTAACAAACATTGATGAGAGTAAACCTTGTTATGTTATTACATAAATTATCTACCCATGTTTAGACAAAGAATACTTGATCAGTATATCCAGAGTTGGAATACTGGCATTGAAGAATTGCCTAAATTGGAATGTTTTAGGAAATTCAAGAAACAGTTTATTTTTGAAGATTATTTAGATGTTATAAAAAATAATGCCATTAGAAAACAGTTAACATGCCTTAGATTAAGCTCCCACGATTTAGAAATTGAGTTTGGAAGATTTAATAATGTAGATAGAGAAAATAGGCTATGTAAATTATGTTCCATGAAAGTTGTTGAAACTGAATATCATTTCTTACTATGTTGCCCAAAATACCATAGCATCAGAATATTATATTTAAATAGTTCATCTTGGCCTACAGTTCAGAAATTCTCAAGTATTATGTCAAATAAAAACAAGAAAAATATTTTAAAAATAGGAAAATATGTATCTGAAGCTTTTAAGATAAGAAAACTAGCACTAGAACAAGTAAATAATATTTGATAATGAAACTTCTTTACAATCCCTATATAATGTAACTGTTTCTTATACTCAATATGTTTATAGCTTAGTACATAACTTGTATGTGAATGATATTTATGATTTTGTTGTGTATTGTGTCTTGGCCATATTTATTTAAAAACTTTGTAAATGGCCAAAGGCAAATGTTTGCCGAAATTGCCAATAAAATTTGAATTTGAATTTGTTATCAAAATGTTTTGCACTGATTATAATGTATAAACTATAAAGCAACAATACATGTTAAATTGAGTGTCAGACTTCATTAATTGAAGATAGATAAGTGCATAAAACAATTCAATTGCCATAAAACATTCAGCATCTGACTTTGTAAACTTATTTTTTTGAAAAGAAAGTAATGATTTATTGAAGTATGTAAACATTAAATACTTATTCTTCTTGCAGGTCTAGTCGTGATAATGAGCAGTTAAATATTATAATTGATTGGAGAAAAGAAAAAAAAGAAGAAGAAAATATATAAAAACACTCTGGGGAGCGGATGGGGACTTGTATAATTAAATGTCTACAACATATAAATGTATTTCTACATTTCCATTTTTATTTTATATTCCTGTAATTTATTTCATATGAATAACCAAATTGCTGAGCATTCAGTGAGGAAAGGTTGACATATACTTTGGAAATACTCTATCAGTAGCAAATTAATAAAATATATCCTTTGACATTCAGCTTATAGAATGATGTTGATACTAGCAAAAATTATAATATGAAATGATCTAATTTTACTGCTCTTCATGAAATATATTTGTATGAGTATATGTATCCCTATGGACTTTTAGCTAATGAATATTACATTTGAAATCAAACAAATGTGTCTAAATTAAAACTGAATGAGTAACATGTAAAATGTTTCAAAGTTATATCAAGATATTTATGGCTTATACTATCAAAAGTGTGTATTTTACAATTTATACTTGCAAGATACCGTTCTGTATTATACAGATTTATAATATGTTTTTTAGAGTTGTCAAGTGTTGGTTTAACTGTTTTAAGTTTCTGAGTGTAAATAAATTTCTTTGAAATTAATATTATTTATTCAAGATTTTGTCAATTTTTTTATTTCCGAACATTATGTCTGTATTTGTCCAATTTAAATTAATTCCTGTACATTTTTCGCGAATATGGTTCACCAAACACGCGATAAATTGTTTAGAAATGTCACATTCGATAAAAAATGTGTTTAATTATTTCTATTTCTCTGCTGCATAAACTGCAAATATAAGAGTCATTTATTTCATTTTTTTTAATAAGAGAATTGGTTCTTAATATTTGATGGTTTATTCTGTATTGAAACCATTGTAAATTTGTGTTACATGTATTTGTAATGTTAAATGGAAGGCAGTAAAATTTTGTTCCAACCAGATTGGTTCTTAAATGCAATTTATTTTCCAATTTAACAGCGGATTGAGGGATTATATTTTCTTGTATACAAGACTGATAGATTGCTTTACATCCTTTTCGATCTTTCATATAAAGGGCACGTATGTGCCTCTCAATTACTAGCTAAATAACAACTGAAATTTAAGAACCCCTTTTATGTAAGAGTTGCAAAGAGTAGTTCTTTTCACTTAATCCGGTTTATCATCCCAAATAAATTTAAAAAATAAACTTTTAATATCTTTAATTTTATCTGTGTTAGGGTATGGTAGGGCTAAGATAAGACATGGCTACACTTTTTAAGATTGTTTTTTTTTTTACCAATTGGTGTTAATACTCGTTTTGACCAATGGATAAGAAGCTGTTTTATATCATGTATTTTATCATCAAGTTAACGTTAATAATTTTGTCTAGATCTACTGAAAATCTAATAGTAAATTCATTGGCCCAAGAAGGATTATATTGTTCATAAAACTTAATATTACTTTTTTTTCATTGAACTATCCACACTGCCTTAGTTTTATCAACATTGAAATTAAGGCCGAAAATTTCAGCAAAGCATTTGAGTGTTTGAAGTGTGTTTACCAGTGATTTTTCTGAACCATCAAGCATTAATGTTGTATCATCGGCATATGACGATATTAATCCATTTACATAAGGCATAGTACCATCATTGGAAACAGGAAATGCTTCCGTGGGGTATAATGGCGGTTATAAATAAGCTTTGTTTCTTCAACTTTAAAAAAAATTTCCTTATTTTAATGCTATTTTTTTTTATTTGAATGGCATTAAAGATTATATTTTGAACATTTTGAAAGTATTTTCATGTTTGATATGTGAATTTAGAAAAAAAAGTATGCTTGGAAATTGGGGTATGAATAAATGATTTCGGAAGTCTACTTTCACTTAGTCAACAGCAGCCACAATTAACGGAAAAAAAATCTCTTATATGACACATGACCTCTACTGTTCTCGTCATGTTTTGGTAGTGCAGAGATTGGCAAATAGAAATAATATATTTTTTTTTTTCATTTTGGGTCTCTCTCGTTTCAAACTTTTATTGTTTACTATAGAATTATGAACAAAAATTAATGGTGGACTTATACCATAAACAATACATACCAGACTATCAACTAGCCGTGGTTGGCGCGGTTTAATAGTAATGTAGTTTGGGGTTTGGAGAATTTGATTGAGCTTGCGCAAGAGCACGAAATAGACGGTGTTTCTGTAATTTAATAGAAAAAGCAAGGTTAAAACGTAACGCAGGCTAAATGCCTATGCATTCCAGTCACACACACACACTGTTGAGGTCTGAATATCTCTCAAATCTTTGTTAATGACATAAGATAGCCAAGGTACCTGGCTTCTCCTGATTCAGGTCTGTAATATCCTAATGCAATATGAAATTCCCTGTCTTTTCCACGATTCATAGCGCACGGACGCGTTTACTAAACTATGACTTGTTCCACTTCCGTTGAAGCAACTGACGAATCAGCGTGCTTACGGCTTTGTAACGTGTGGAGAGATTGGACCTAAAACAACACGTGAAAGGTAAGACATATGTGATTTTTTTTATCATCAAAATTGTTTTTAAAAAATCTTAATCCATAGGTTTTTAAGCTTAAATTTGTAGACGATGTCTCATAAACATCGGGAATACGGTTTCTTTGAAAATTGTTTTCTTCTATTCAGACGTGAGACCTCTACCTCGCCTTTCAAATAAGCCTCTATCTTTGTTTTACTCGCGAATTCAACACTTATACGTACTTGTATGTTTACATATTACATATAAACGTTTAATAAGTCTAAATTCTCCGATGATATAAAACATGGTTAAACGAAATATGCCCAAATGTGATCGGTACAGAGAGCGGGGAAGCGGTACAAAACACGTTATATGAAAATAAGAACGAAATAATAATGTCGAGTTATGTACAACAGAACTGTCGAACCGTATTGAGCATTGTTTCCACCCCACTGAAAAGTTGAATATAGCAACATACTTGTAAAAAAAATAAACTAAAAGAAAATGTTTAGTTGGTTTGAAAATAGTGTGGGTGGACTTTTTAGCTTAAATGAAATAGGCCTACATAGCTTAAAAATGTCATACGTAGGCTACCCAATAATGAATACTGTCCGATGCGGACGCAACTGGCCTATTTATTTTATTTGGTCCATAGCATAATCATGTATCTAGATCTGTCTACTGAGCAGCCACGTGTTGATTATTAAAGCAATATTTAAAGTGAAGCTCAATGAAAGGCGAACCCAGGATATTTTTCCAGCATGATGGTGTAGTTGATAGGAGGGAATGCCATGGAGGTTGGACCCTTTGTCGCCCCATACACCTGAATATATATAACAGTGTTAACACAAAAACCAGACTCTCATAAACACCCTTACATCTTATTACCTACACTATAGTAAACACACCGTATCTGCACTCGATCGGTGGTCTCTTGATGGTTATTAACCCCTTTTTACAAGCACGAGCCATTCTACAGTAAACTAATGATGTCACATCATCGAAACAAGATTTCACTTTATGGCGTGACATGGACTTGGTATTGGGGCGTCCAATTTTTTTAAACCAACAACAACAACAAAATATAACACCAACATCATTTTTTTAATATACACGTACAGTTAAACATTCATTGAATTGAATTTGCCAGTACACATTTCCACTTTGAAACGGAATCAACAAATGCGACGTCCACTAGATTTATTTCTTGTGTGCATTTATTGCCATCAGACTGTTCAAGCGATCTAGTACCATTGTCGACCTCAAATAGGTTTTGATTCTTCGGAGACGACTGAGAGATCTTTTACTTGTAGCATTTATAACAGGCAATCAGCACCACTTTTAAAAGTTTCAATACTTCACTTAGCCATTTTCGTTCAAGCTGAAACATCAGCTTAAAGTAATAGTAATATCTGATAAGGCAACTCCGTCCGGCATTTTATCACTTTCGAAGTTCATTTCAAAGCCTAATATCAGTTGATATTAAATATCAATTTGGTTTAATACATCCCAATACAATTCTGAAACCGTATTAAGCTCAGATTCATAGTTTGGCTTAGTGATGCACTTCAAGTTGAAATCATCG
>CM055898.1:1877113-2214613 GCA_029582155.1 Panopea generosa
TATATAAACCGATACACATCAATTTGGTTATCTTGTCTAAATGGGAGTTCGGGACGAGTTTCAAATATGTGGGAGAATATGTCATAGTATGTACGTAACTTGTAAAGAAATAATTGTATGCCAGCGGTCCGGCTAGCTCAGGTGGTAAAGCATATACCCTATTAGAGAAAGTCCGGGTTCGAGTAATGGACTGGCTGAACCTTTTTCTCTTCCTGTTACATTTATAGTTTACATTCACACACACACACACACACACACACACACACACACACACACATAGATGTTAGATGAATAGTATTAATAAATGTAGGTTAAAATAAAATGAAGACTAATATATACCAATTTAATAATAAGCAATCGTTTGTATATGGACTGGACAATTCTGACATTGTGTTGAAGATAACAACAGTTTCATTACGTCCCTTAAGCTTATTATTAGAGAATAAAATGTGTAAAATGAACTTTGATAAAACTATGTTGACAAAAATAAAAAGATCTAAATCATAAGCAAATAGAAATGTCAGTTATTTCAGCACCCGAGATATGGATTTCTTGCAAACCAGATAAGGAGAGGCTATTTATCAAGAAGGTTCCCCTGTCACTGCGCATGATCAATATTTTCCATATTCGCAATATCTCTCCTGCGAATATGAAAAACTCAGGGTCTCACTATTTAGCGTCAAGAAGCGTCAAGAAGCGACAAGAGCTTTATTATAATAAAAGTTACCGTCAGGAAATAACCATGTGTATATCATACCTATATAATCACATATCAGTTGAGTAGGTTATGCTTCATGTTGATTTTTTACGTATCAATTTATTATTTTTTCAACGTGATGCTTCTTGACGCAAGTAATCAAATTTCTTGACGCTGATATTTTGAATAATTTTACAAGGTTATGCTTCTTGACGCTAGTTATCAGATTTCTTGACGCTGATAATTGAAAACAATTTTTACAAGGTTTTGCTTCATGTTGATTTTTTACGTATCAATTTATTATTTTTTCAACGTGATGCTTCTTGACGCTAGTAATCAAATTTCTTGACTCTGATATTTTGAAACAATTTTACAAGGTTATGCTTCATGTTGTTTTTTGCGTATCAATTTATTATTTCTTCAACGTGATGGTTCTTGACGCTAGTTATCAGATTTCTTGACGCTGATATTTTGAAACGATGTTTACAAGACTATGCTTCCTGGCGCTAGTTATCAGATTTCTTGACGCTGATATTTTGTAATAGGTTAACATGTACCAACACGCTTTTTAGCAATCACAACACTTATAAAAAATATTTGAATGTAATTAGTTTATTGAAAAACAAGTGTTAGTGCAGACAATGTTTATCATTAGTGTCACATACGCCAATACAGCTTCTTGACGCTAACGGGCTACTATCCTTTGCATAAACAAAATGACGGATCTTCTTGTCGGTATTGCAACGGAGAAACAAAGTTCAATTATGACTTTATTAATGAATGGAATCTAAAAAAATCAACTGATATATGTTTATATAGGTATAATATACATATGGTTATTTCCTGACGGTAACTTTTATTAATAATAAAGCCCTTGACGCTTCTTGTCGCTTCTTGACGCTAAATAGTGAGACCGAAAACTCAAACCTCCATTTTTGGAAAGTATTGAACCTTCTTGACGTTTATCTGTTTATATTACATTTTCTGCATTGTGAAGGAAAAATGATATTCTCTTGACGAATATACATTATATTTTTCTACATTGTGAAGGAGAAATAACATTTAGACGTTGATTGGTAGGTGTTTTTTCGTTCAGAGTTCTGTAAATATCATAATAATGTGACTTTAAAATTTGGTTTTACCAGTGAGAGTTTGTTATTTTTAGGTTTTTATGAGTATAACAATGTAAATCGATAACTTATATACCTTCATTACAAAAAATGTTACCCCCATCCTCCCTTACTTACACACACACACACACACACACATACAAACATGTATATGGAACTGCCATTATAAGAGTTTAAAAGCAAAAACATCAAAATAATACACCGCATTAAAATGCACCCACCCACAAACAGATCTGTAACACTATACTGCAGTCTCAACAAACGTTTACTCTTCGAGAAAAAATGACAGTGATTGTTTCTATTTATACTTATTAAAGAGTGGTTTAAAACATTAAATATTGTTCTGTAACTTCTGTGTATCAATATTAATCATGGTTTTTATTGTAGAAATTGTAAATACAGAAAAGAGGTAATACTTTCTTATCTTTACACAGGAAGTCTATCAGGGAGAAAGTCTTTGTAGTACAAGAAAGTACAAACTCCTCCAAGGAGTGAGATGTCAGTTCAAGTCTGACCTTGGACAAATTGATAGGCTTCCATTACTTTTTCATAATGATATATAATAAAAGCTTTCAATTGTGCAATGATGTGGACTTTGGTAAAAATATTTGGTATGAAATATGGCTTATTTATACAAATAAGACATTCATTAAGCAAAGTTTAACTTATAAACTTTTTAAACCCTATTTAGTTTCCATTCAGTAAGGCAAATTGAAATGAGAATAAAGAATATTGAAATACTTGCATACAATCATTCAGTCTGTATGTCAACTATATACATGTATATAGTGTGTTATTGTCAGTCACTTCACTTCAATTATTAATTATTGTATTCTATTTTTTTGATAATGTAAAACTTAAACCCAAAATAATACTGGTGTGTATGGCATGCTATAAGTACAAGCATTTAGTTATTTAAGATTTCGCGATACTAATTAGTTTGAACTTTTGATATATGACACTGTCAAAGGTTCACGTACAGCAGGCCAAAAATAGAATAAGTAACATGTTTTATGGTCATTTAGTGAAGAGAGTGGACATCTGATATATAGAAAATCGTGTGTTATGTGTTAATGATGTGCGATGTTGAAACAATAGAAACTGCATTTCGTTTCTCTATGAAAATCAATTGAATTTGGGTAGTGCTTAAAGTACCAGTTTGCATTTCATTGGCACCATGATGTTGCTTTGCTTTTAGCTTGTAGGACATTACATTTCATGGGATGCTTTATACTGTAGCCTAGGTAGCCATAAAGATGTGCACAACTGTGCTTATTCAACAGAATTTGGAGCAAAGTCACTATTCAAACAATGACATTAAATTGGTAGCTAGATACTTCTTTTTTTTTAATATAAAAAAACATCATCATAGTTATTCTTTCATCTTAAATAATTTGAAAATATATTGTAAATTATAGAATTTTGAGTTTTCATTGAAAGATGAAAAACATTCTCTAGTCTAGTTCGGACTTCAGACATTAATCTAGCCTGTTTTTCATCACTGGATCAAACTCAAAATTATGCTACCATTCCTGAAATAAACACAAACTTACTTACTAATATAAGCATTTTTCACTATCCTCATTTCATTAATTCAAAACTGATTTACAATACGTAGTATGAAGCCTCCAACAGATATCCTTAGTTGGGATTGAACCAACATCTTCCATCTTAAAGACAGATGTACTTCATTGTACTATAAGGATGCATTTTGAAGCTGCATTAAACTTACACTGCACATTAATTATGATAGTTCAAATTCCTGATTTGTTTTTAAAAATGTTTGTTTTTAATTATCAATTTTGTAAAAATTAAATCGTCGCCATTAAGCAAACTTGAATAAACCGACAATTGGAAAACTTTTTTTCAATAATTTTACACTCTTTTTACAGCGACACACATACACATACAGGTATGAAGAGGTACATAGGTAAGAGAAGTAAACTTACCTTGACACACATACACTCCTTGTACATAGGTATGAGGAGAGATAATCTTACCCCAACACACATACACTCCTCATACATTGGTTTGAGGAGAGAGAATCTTACCTTGACACACATACACTCTTCATACACAGGTGTCAGGTTAGTAAAGCTTACCTTGACACACATACACTCTTCATACACAGGTGTCAGGTTAGTAAAGCTTACCTTGACACACATACACTCTTCATACACAGGTGTCAGGTTAGTTAAGCTTACCTTGACACACATACACAGGTGTCAGGTGAGTGAAACTTACCTTGACACATATACACTCTTCATAAACAGGTACCAGGTGAGTGAAACTTACCTTGGCACACATACACTCTTCATAAACAGGTACCAGGTGAGTGAAACTTACTGTGACACACATACACAGGTGTCAAGTGAGTGAAACTTACCTTGACACATATACACTCTTCATACACGGGTACCAGGTGAGTGAAACTTACCTTGACACACATACACTCTTCATAAACAGGTAAGAGGTGAGTGAAACTTACCTTGGCACACATACACTCTTCATAAACAGGTACCAGGTGAGTGAATCTTACTGTGACACACATACACAGGTGTCAGGTGAGTAAAACTTACCTTGACACATATACACTCTTCATACACGGGTACCAGGTGGGTGAAACTTACCTTGACACACATACACTCTTCATAAACAGGTACCAGGTGAGTGAAACTTACGTTGGCACACATACACTTTTAATAAACAGGTACCAGGTGAGTGAATCTTACTGTGACACACATACACAGGTGTCAGGTGAGTGAAACTTACCTTGACACATATACACTCTTCATACATGGGTACCAGGTGAGTGAAACTTACCTTGACACATATACACTCTTCATAAACAGGTGCCAGGTGAGTAAAACTTACCTTGACAGACATACACTCTTCATACACAGGTGTCAGTTGAGTTTAACTTACCATGGCACACAAACATCAACTTAATTTACTAAATATATATTTAAATTATACCTGGATAATATCTTCATGTGCCTGATTAGGACTTAATTCAACTAGTTGCTGAGTTGGTGCTACCTGAATTCACAAGTAAAAACTTAGGTGCAAATAAGATAACCCACTAATATTTTTGTAAATTTTGGTGTTGTTAAACAGACATTTGATCATTGATTTTCAATTAAAACCTTAACATCAATCATTACTGACTGCAAGTCTAGTAACACATGCTGTATCAATGAGGTGAATATTTGTATCAAGCTATATCTAATCAGTTTCAGGGATTTAGATCATTTGGAGCAGTCAGCAGACACTGTGCTAAGTTGAACTTTAAACTGTATGACCTAGACTTGATCTAATACTTGAAAGGACACACAGTTTTGTATGATGCTATTCTTATATCAATGCAACAGAAGATAAAAACAGAGAAAAAAGTTTATAAGAAATATATTGTTTTAATTATACCTGGATAACTTCAGACAGTGCCTGATCAGGGCTAACTACCAGTACATGGTCAGTTGGCACTACCTGTAATAGATGCAAATATTTGCTTCTTTAAACCTACATAAGGGTTTCTCTATGACCTAGTGGTCTCAAGCGCTGTCTCAAGATCATTGACCTCTCACAGCTAAGGTCATATTTTGGAGATCCTCTTGCTCCAAAAACTTTAATAGAGGACGTTTGCCAGTTACTTGTGGAAGGACAGTGCTTCTACTCGGATTCATTATGAGGTCTTCTACCACCAATAAAACTGGATAAGCCATATATAGCCTGAAATGTGTTAAAAATAGCTTTGGTGCTATTGCCTTTGCATTATTTATGTTACATAAATGCTTCAGGAACTTTTAACCTATGGTTGATTTTCATTCTATAAATAATTTATAACGATTAAATGACAAAACAAGACTATGAATCAAATTTTTTAACTGAGTCTGATTATTTGTCATAATGCAACACCATGGACTGTTGTCATATTTATCTTGATCTTGGACTCATTATCCAAAAGGCTACAGGTAATTGTCAGTATATTTATGTATAAAAGTTGCAAGTGCATATTAATTGTTTTGAGGCATTTCAATAAAGAATAGTTAGTCAACATATTTTTTTCTCCATTGGTACTTGTATTGTTTTATTTACTAAAAATAACTGTGAATGTATGAAATGAGATTATTAAAATACAACTTTATTTCACTGGGGTGATCCTATCTGGAGTAAGACCAGGACTGACAGCAACATGCTGATTTGGCACTACATACAATCAACAAAATTAAGTGTTAGCTAAGTTGTATAGATCTATTACATTATTGAAATTGTAAAACTTATTTATACATTAGTTACATTTTAATAAAATTAGTCCAATCAATCAGACATTTGAAACGCTATTGCAGCCTCATCAAAATTTGATAGATTATAATAATATAATTACACAATGTCATTCACACACAAATTCAGTGAATCCTGGGCAATTGAATAGAACTGATGACACAGCTCTGTAAACAACGACAAAAAGTGTTACTGTTTCCTTTAAAGAAAAACATATTGTACAATGTGGGAAGATATATGTAATTGTATTGTTTAAATGCAATTCTATATTACCTACAGGTGCAATTCCTGGAAAAGGATCTACAGCAAACTGTGTTGGCGCTACCTACAATCACGGCAAGTGAATATTTCATGATATCAACTTATTTGTGGGCTAACATATTAAAGTTTTGTATGATATTGTAATGTCTTTAATTTTTTTTGTCCAAAGCAAAATTTAATTGTGTTATTAATGTTTGTTTGAATATTTAGCATCATTATTATGCCACTGATGGCTAACAGACGATCAGTTAAGCTAACAACTTGGTTCCTGGAAGGTTAACCAGTAACAGTGCTTGACACACCCCATCTCTGCAAGCAACTGACAACTTTCCTACTTCAGCATCAGTAACAAATGATAATATATATCAATCATCACTGAGACGGTGACTGTGTGGTGATTTGAACTATGACAATGAAATGATAGTCAGACATGCTACTGACTGAGCTAACCGGGCACAGCTATTGATGGAATCTAAAATGACATACATACCATTTAATGTATTTAAGTGTATTCATTTCATTTTTAATGGATATTCTTTATCTTACAATGGTTACCCTAAATAATAACACATTATTTCTTTTAAACAATTGTAAAGTATTCTCAGTGACTATCCTGTCATTCTTTATAAACTCTATTTATAAGAATTTATTTTAACAATTAAACTACCATTATAGTTGTGTTCATCAGAAAAAAAATAAACACAATGACAGGCTCTGAAAACATAAATTACAATGGATACAATTAAACCATTTTCAAATATTGGTAGAATGTGGGGCGGAAGTCAAATGGATAGAGTGTTGGATGCTCATGCCTGAGGTTGCAGGTTTAATCACCAGCTCGATCAGATGCCTCTCATAAAACAGTTACTCACCATCACAGTTGGCTATATAATGATTCAAACTCTTTACCCTTTGATTGAAAGTCTGACAAATTACCCACTTAGTGTGACATATTGCAATTTCTTGAAAGCCTTGTAAAGATTTTTTATTTTGCTTCTCTGGAGACAACAAATCGAATGTCAAAATAATTAAAAAGCTGTGCATAAACACCTTATTTATGAGCTTAGTTACTAACCAAGATATTAACCCTTCTGTGGACGGATGTAGACACACCTTTAGTATAATATTCTTTATTAAATTATCAACCAGACCATACATTGATTTATTGACATGAAATTTGAAACTAGGCTATTATAGTATACTAAACACTTGGTGTATTTGTTGTATTTGTGTGTGTGTGTGTGTGTGGGGGGGGGGGGGGGGGGGGGCTGGTGTTCGATCCTCCGCCACGACTACGCTTTTCCCGCATATGCTTAGTACTGGTTTTACCAAGGAAGAGCGTGGTTTGTAAACTGGTACCAAGTTTCACAATAGTATCCTAGTAAAATTAATAAGTTTAAACAAAACTCTCGTTTACATGTACATGACTGACTTAAACAAAACATAAACTAAGATTATCACATGTACTGGCGTTTACATCCAACCACTAATTCCATGTAAAAGACATTATTATTATTACCGAAAGCATTAACAGTTCATGTTTACTGTCAATCTTGGATTTTAGCGGTAAATAGAAAAATCCGAGTATTCCGAATGTTCTAAGTTGATCATGCGCGTTGACAGGGAACCTTCTTGATATTTAGCCTCTACCACCTGCATTATTGCAGGGGCTAGTTTATAAGAATCTTACATGGGTTTGAGGTTCGGATAGAAAATTCCGTCCCGAGGGACAACTTTTATCCCAAGGGACAGAATATTCTATCTGAATCGAAAAGGACATGCGTGATTCTTTTTCTTGCATACAAATATATTAAATAATTATTTTAACGTTATTCATCATAATATGTTTGAGATCTACTTATTTTTAACTTAATTTATCATTATATTTTTACAACAGTAGCTTTTAGCGTTAAATCATATGATTTACCTCATAGGTTTTATGTTACATCATAAATGGGTCTTAACGTCATAGCACGTGAATTTTATCTCGGCCCGAGGATGAGATAGAAAATCTAATCCCGGTAAAAAATGCAGATATCCTTATCCGGTGTGCAAGTAATATCTTTTTGCATACTGGATGAGGATTTTTGCAAACCGAACAAGGATTTCCGAGTGTTTTAACCGAGTACGGATTTGTCATCCTACACCCCCTGCTTGCGCTCAACCTACCCTACTGTGATATCAGAACAATTTTATTATGTTACATATTAACACATATGACGTAATATATCTTATTTGACGTCTCAAGTTAAAAGTCATCGTGGTAATTATACAATAGAGCTAAGAAAATAATAGTACATGACTTTTACGGTTTAGTTATCTAAGGGACGCATTGTTTTCTATCCGAACCAAGAACTCCTGTAAGATTCTTATAATCTGCATGATACCGGGGTTTGATATTTCTATCTCGCCCCAAGTCTGAAATAAAATATTTGCGCGGTGACGTAGGCACCATCTATGGCGTAACGTATACAATATATGACATAAATGATAAGTTAAAAAATATTATGAAGAATGACGTTAAAATAACTATTCAATGTGTTTGGCATTCAAGAAGAAGAATCATTCATGGCATATTTGGTTCGGATGGAAAATTCAGTCCCTTGTATTATAATCTACTAGGGTTGTGACAAAATTATCACTCTGTGACATTAGAGACTTACGTATGAACTATGTATAGATCTATGACGTGAATCACATAAATTAACTTTCAAAAAGTAAATAAAATAGAAAGATCTAAATAATGATGAATTGAGCTACAATAGTCATATCTTTTCAATATGCCCCTATGAACTATTATGAAACTATTTTTAACCAAATAGCATTCTTTTGTTTCAGCGCAAGTATCGTGCTACCGTCATTTAAAGGGGCACACCTGTGTAGTAAGACGAAAACATACATCAGTATACTAGTATGTCAGTAGATTCGCCATAAGGACAAAATACATGTGATGATTAGACCGAAGCTACCCTTTAAGTCAAAGACAGAACATTACTAGACCGAGATACACAATTGTATAAAGAAATGAAGGTGCAGAATAGATAAAAAGAACGTCAGCATTATAATGTAAATTTTGTTATAAAAAAAGACAAATGCAAGGCATATATAAGGCACGTGTGTATAACGTGAGTTAGGACATTATGCACGGGTCACATAAGACACAATGCAATTTTGTTACCAAATTTTCATTATTTTAGTTATTTAGTTTATAAAGATAATACAACTATAAAACGACTTAACATGCAAATCGTGCAATATACGTTTGTAGGTAAAATTTATATCCATTTGATCATGTCCAATATCGAAACATAAATAACAATATAAAACAACTGGTACATCCATACAGATGATTTTGTCATTAATGTAACAAGACCAACCTAAACAAATATATTACGTTCTAAACATAATATATTTGATTAATTAAATTCTATAACCATAGACATCAGTTTTAGCAGTTCATATTACGTACATTGTTGTACAAAATACTGGTTCTAAGGTCTAAAGCTTTATGTATAAACACTCCTAGATGTTTTATAACCCGTACTTAATCATTATTAAAAAGATCTACAAGTTTTAGCCTATTCGAATTTTTCCAGTAATAACTTGGAATAAAACATTTCTTCAAGTCATAATATAAATTACACTCTAACATAAAATGAAATTCATAATCTAAAATATTGCAAACATTACATTTTGTTTGATTAACTGGTGTATTTACAGGTTTAGCCCATCGGCCGGTTTCAATAGCAAGCCTATCAGATGAGACTCTCAAGTTCGGAAAATGTAATGTATTTAAATAAACATGCCATTTGAAATGTAATTATAATGTAGCTCTACTAGAATCGGTTATTCTGCCAGACCATTTTTTACACATTGATCTTTAATTCTTTGTTTAACATTGCATAAAATTAAACCACATTTCCAACATTTGAAAAGGCAAAGCCTCATAAAGATTACTGAGCAAGTCTTTCAATAATGAACACCATTCTTTCTTATCTATGTTATGTTCAAAATCACATTATAACATAGAATAAACCTTTTAAGTGTACTTTTTCTCATTTGTCTTTAATAAGTTTGCCTAAAATTTAATACTATTAAACAATCTCGAGTTTTGATAAGGTATCCTACTCAGTTCTTCACAAACAAAATCGTTTTGTGCGCTTTTCTTAACTCGCAATAAGCGCTCACAAAACTGTAAATGAATTGTTTCGATTTTGTCTCCTCTATTATAACCCCAAACTTCACTGGCATAATTAGGTTTATTCATTATAAATTTATCGTATACGTCTAATCTATGTTTAACCGGTATATCAATGTAAAAACAATGTCCAAATATACAAACTTACTTACTCTTTCTATTTCTTTAGTATTATAATAAAATAAGAGATTTTCAGGTAATTGACCTACTTTCCTTAAAATCATTATTTTAGTTTTCAACGTATAACACTTAATTTCCATCTTTTACACTATATAAGGTACATGGGTATATAGTGAGTAAAGGCATTATACACGGGTCATATAAGGTACAGTGCAATTTTGTTAAGAACATGGCACATGAAACATATTAGGTATATGTGTATATCGTGAATAAATACATGACACAGGTATGGTTCATGTATGGCACAATGTCATTTAATATGATATGGAGATATCATAAACATACATGGCAGAAAGAAAGTTTACGATTTAATCGAATGTTTAAATACGTCGACAGTGTATGTTTATGCCTAAGTACAGTCCGACCTGTCTTAAACAACCATTCAAGTGAAGAAGCAAAAGATGTTGTTGCTTAATACATGCTCTGAAAACATGGGCACAGGTCAAAAGCATACGTGACTGCTTAAGACAAGCGGTTGCTTAATAGAGGTTACCGCGTACACAGGTTTAATTGTACATGGCGAAACGTTGTTTTAATTAATATACGCGACATGAAATGACACTTTGGATGTATTTAATCAATAAACTTGTGAATGGTTTAACATTTCATCATTAAATGCCGCACATGGGATATTCTTTTTTTTAAAAATACAATATGTCCCAGAATGACTAACTACACCGAATATATAGTAACGTGGATAATACGTTACACATGCAAAATGCCATTCCATACTTAACAACAAGCAAGAATAGGAAACAAATCAGGTGGTCAAAATGTAATACCAACACTAACTGATCATGTGTAAACTGGTTTTATAAGAAACTGCTACATTGGGGAAAATAGGATGTACTCGTTCATGTAAACAAAAACGACCACCCTAGTTTATTATTCTTTGCAGATTTTGAACAAGCATTTGTCAGTATAAACCACAAGTTCACTTATAAAATTCTTATTTATTTTAACTTCGGAGAATCAATTAAAAATGGATTAATGTTTTACAACGGCATGCAAGGCTATATTTTTAGTAATGGATACATGTCCCAGTTCTTTAAACGGCAACGACAAAACTTTTTTTTATTGACAGAATTTTAAAGGTACTGAAACCAAACAAAATTATATACGAGACATACATTTCGAAAACAACTGACACTGTCACATATAAAGCTTAACAAAAAAGTAATTGCTCCTATGAAATACTATTTATTCGAGATTGAGATTACTTCAATATAAGTAATTATGCAAAATTATACCCACAAATAAGTTCTTACACAAATACCATTTAGTCAATTCTGCAATATGCATGTAGAAACAATAATACATTTTTTATGGAACTGCGCTAATATACAACATTTCTTGACAAAAACAAATGATTTCTTATCACAAAACGGTATTAATGTAGCATATAATTTTAAAAATATATCATTGAGCATCCATGACAACACATAAGTTTCCTTGCAAAATATTTCATTTTTAAATGTAAACTTCCAAGCGATACTTAGATATTTAAGAGAATGTAAGAGCATAAAACATATCATAGTTGAAGCAAAATCCAATCTAGAAACGCATAATAAAATGGCGTTCAATAAAATTTAAATAAGTAAAAATAGCAACCAACAATAATGGTATGGATTCAAAACTGTACATAAATTAATGAGATCTCTCTCTCTCTCTCTCTCTCTCTCTCTCGCTCATAAATTTTGATCAGTAAACTTAAATGAATAATAACAACAACAATTAAATACCTAAATAACATAAATTCAATAAACATTCAGAAATACTGTCATGATATCATTAATACAAATAACCATAATTATTTTTATGCATTTTATGCGTTTTATCGTAACGTATTATTCATCTTTGGTCTCATACAGTGGAATATGTCAATTTGAATATTTTGCAGTATGAAGCAATTATCGATTGGACGCTCGTTAGTAAATTCCTTCTTCCTGTTGTTTTAATAAGGCAAAAAAAATCGATCTTGCCTTGGCAATACAGCATCTTTTTTTGGCACGACCAGATAATATACATTATCCAAATTTTATTATAAAAATGGATTAAAAAAGATTGTTTTGAAATAATTGCTCATTTCAATTTTTCTCCAAGTAAAGGCATGGAAACTTTGATATCGTGTTGCCGCTTTTGAAACAAAGCACTATTTAAATGTCTTAAAAAATAAAACAATGAATAAAATGGATAAAAAGCATCACATAATCAATAATGAATACAATCATAATAGATTAGTATATCAAATCCTCCAAAACGTGACAAAATCGGAGAGATAAACTTGAAACGAAATCTCATTCTAAAAAACGACAGCACTTAAATACAAGAACTGCTCGACGACCTTCGCATCGTCATTCGGACTCTTTCTTAGATGAAACAATTTTTACTACGTGTAAACTTGTATAAAGGATCAAATTGAAATCAAAATGACTCATTTGATACGTTTCAAAATATGTTGCAATTTTGTGCTGGAAATCTATTTTAGTCTAACCAGGCGCGTAGCCCAAGTTAGGAAATCCTTTTCAATATATCATTTTGTCATGCTTAAATAGATATTCTTCTGACAATACGGGATCAGTGAATATAAAGACATTATATATTACTCAAAAGATATTTTGAGCAAATTGTAAATTTTTTAAAAATCTTGATATATTTAGAAAGTGAATACAAACTTATCAATAACATATGTATAATCATCATTTAGCTTCCGTCGAAATTTTTATATACTTAATCAATGATAGCGTTTCTTTTCAAAGCCCCGTACCAAGATATAACGTAAACATTTCGACCATAAGATACAACAATACGTAATGTATTTCGTATCAATATGTCTTACACGTGATATAATAATATACATGCTAATCCATTTATTATATGGAAACACAATAAATACAATAAAAACCTCGGCGTATTCGTTAAGTAAGGAAGTAAGTTTTTAAAATTGTATTAAAAGTGCGTTTGCACTTAATGCATACCACTCATTAATAAATATTGCATTTAAATTCATATTGAAGTAGTATCAAAGTCTTTCTTTGTTAACAGTAAGTTTCAGCCATTTTCGCTTGAGTTTCTTATATATTATTATCCCGCATTTAATTTGTTATATTAAACACATGCTAATTATATTTCATATCACTTTCATAAGTTAGAAGAGCGAGAGAAAAATAAACATATTGAAATTACACGCATTCAATGAAAGAGCATTATATTACAATTCTAAATTCTCACCATACTATACATATATTAGCAGTTACCGTATTTGAAGATAAAACATTTACAACACACATCATGTAATTTAAAAGCAATGCTTATATACACCTGGAAAAGGGTTAAGCATCCCACCACCGCGGGAATTTAATAATGAACGACAACACAAGTGCTGCCATGAGATGACCAACACATTTAGCTAAAAAGTAATGAGTGTAGGGAGAACCTTTCAACAATTAAAAAAGCCCTTCTCGGTTTCAGTATTAGTGTACCTTTTAATTAAAATGTCGACGCACGGGCACACATGTTGTTTCTTTACTAAATATACTCATGGTTTAGGTACGAGCTGTACAGTACAAAAAACGTTTTCAAGTGAACACGTTTTACTAAATAAGGGGAGTATTACCCTAACATGACATTCTGTGACGTCAGTAATGTGTATAGCTGCCGCGTGCACGAATGACAACTTCTCCTTTCATGCCAACCGCAATACGTCGGATCCGGGCCTGAAGTAAATTTTGCTATTCTCGGTGCCAGTACCTGCAACCCAGGATTTTAAAGTTTGCAATTGTGGTCGCGCTAAAATTGGGAGAAAATTTAGTGCTTTACCTTTTTCCAGGTGTTTATAATAAAAATAATAATGTATGTCCATTTAAGTACAATGTGTATATAGTTTGACCCAATATAATGATATAATGCGCATTAAAATACACATGAATAATAAAAACATAAAATTGCAAACCACAGCTTGTAGACACACCTGTTCAGAAGCGGCATGCA
Organism: Panopea generosa; assembly: GCA_029582155.1. NCBI lineage: Eukaryota > Metazoa > Mollusca > Bivalvia > Adapedonta > Hiatellidae > Panopea > Panopea generosa. The sequence continues at coordinate 1,891,851 of CM055898.1, forward strand.
ATTTATACCATAAAGTAAATACAAAATCGTACCGTTGAAATGTTGAAGAGTTCAATATTAACATAGTGTCTTGTTTCTAAAACAATGTATCAATAACATGTGAAGAAAAGTGTCCATTGGAAGTACAGAACGCACCAACCAAGAAAAGAAATGAACCGAGGCTCGATCCTCTGTCACGACTATGTGCGATGTCCTTGAACAATAATACACTTTATTCGCATGCGCTTAGTACTAGTTCTGCGAGAAGACATCGAGCGTGATTTGTCTTTGTCGTTTGAACTTCATAATAGAGGTAAAATAAATAAGTTTCAAATAAAACAAAAGAAAATGACAAAATTAGGTCTGTTCATGCGCGGTTATATGAAATGCAACACCTCAAACGCTCTACCCCTCCCTTTTCATCGACTGTGACAAAATTCTATTTTCAAGGTTCGCTGAATGAGTCCCGTGATTCCAGATAAGCAGAAATGAACGAACTAACAAAAACTTAGACGGTCAAAATGGCCATCTGTTTACAATATACAACATTAAATATTAAATATTAAATAAAAACGCCTGCTACACTGTAGTTACATGTATGATAAATACGCCTGTGCCGCACGAGTAATGTTATGTACAAGTGTGTCCTAAATCAACACGTAAAAGGAAAGATACATGTGTTTTTTCATTAACAACATTGCTCTGTTTTAAAAATCTAATTTCAAAGTTCGACCCGACTTTGAAACCTCAACTTGAAGGCGATGCCTCATAAACATCGTGGGTACAGTTTCTTTGAAAATCTTTTATTTTTGTTCAGATGTGAGGCGATTTTCACAATACAACTCTACTTGACCTTACAAATCGGTATTTACTCTCCTTTAAATCCCGAAGTGAACCATTATGCTTATTTGTGTGTTGCCACGTGCTGTTTTGCGACACACGAACTGTATACCGGAGGTTACACGTATGTCACAGTCGCCTGTACCATTCATGCAATTATCAGGCATAGTTAAAATCGCCTAAAATCAAACATATAAAGCACTAAAATTGATTTAGAACTAATAAGCTCTGACAAAATTATTCGAACTGATATTACTATTACATAGAATGCCATCTTCTGGCTGTCGAATTTTTGAGGGATCATTATTATTTCCTATTAGGGAAATGCTGCTGACGAGTAAGCATTCGGCTTTTGCATAAATGGTACAAATGAATCTTTAAATGGGTCATATTTTTGCGCAAATGAATTGCGTGTCGTAGTCATCATGCTGTGAATTGCATTCATCTGACGTTCAACCGTATCGAGTTTCTGGGCCATCGCATTCAACTGCACATTTTGTTCTGGATGGTGTTGCGTGTTGGTCCTACTGAATATCTCTTCTTGTTGTTTCCTTAATTCAGTGAATTTTAACCCCAAATCCTTTCGTCCAACATCTTTCAGACATTTTGCTATGAATGTATCTAAAATAGATAAAATAGGTGTATCTCATATTTGGGCTTTTTATATTGTTGACTTTTTAAGATACTATCAATGCCAAAGTCAAATAAATATGATAATGATATTGGAATGGAAATTCATGTAGCGTTATATTAATTTAAAAATGGTAAACAAGTGTTTCCACCTGATATTATTCTAATTTTTCTCATATTTGTATTATTATACAGGTATATTGTTTACGTGTATTTCATTTATGCTTTTATCAGTATGATTATTGTTATTGACAAAATCATTATACCATTTAAATGCATGTTCTAAAACTTTACATTACTTTGATAATATGGCTCTGAAATTCACCCAGTGTTTCTTTATCCTTTCAGCATATATCAAATTTTCTAAGACTCAGTCTCTTGTTGGATGTTTATTTGATGTGTATCACGCTAAAACCATATACGTTTCACTACACAGTTACGCCCCCTTTTTCACACGGTAACATGATTATTACGCTTATAAAAAAGTCCTATTTAATTTGGTCTTGAACTATTTTCAGAATGGTTCATTGTAGTTGTGATTTTTTGCCGCAGATTCGTAGAGCAAAAGCTGGAATTTCATATTCTGAATAAGATATCATTTGTGTTAAAAAGTGCCTTTTATAGGATTTCAACATATGCATGATTGTATTTACGAGGATTTGAAGATTTCTTTTTTTAAAAAATCTCAGGGTATCACTGCACATTCTTTAAAAAAAAACAGGCTTGTCAACCTACCAATTATTGTGCATTTTTACGTGAGTATATATTCCTGCTATGAAAAAAATATTTAAAAAAAATCTGTGAAATTTCTTTTTTACCGTCGAAATCCTAAACCTTAATTTATATAGAACAAAAAATAAAATTCAACTGTTTAATGAGACCTACAGTTGTTACAGTTCATGACAGAAATAAATTTTCGTAGAAAAAAACGAGTGTTATTTGCATACGTTTTAAATTCTGGTTTATTATACCAATTCAAATGTTTTATTACTTACCAACAGTTACTGCTTGTTTCGTTTTAGTCACTTCTTTGAGAAATATACATTCAAGAAGCCTGGATTTATCTGCATTCTTCGTTAACGTCAGCCTGTCATTGGGATCCCACTGGTAGTTCTTTTCAAGTTTCTTTCTTTCTTTGTCACGTAGGTCGTTACTTATGCTTTGTAGGATATGAACAACATGTTCTTGCAGTTGGATAACTTTAAAAAAAGTTTAAAAATTAGAAGAAAACAGCATTTTGTCAAGTAGTTGTACAACCTAGATTGCTTCGTTCAAACATGTTACAAACAGGTTGATGATTATATATTATTTTAAATGTTATTATACAACATCATCAGTTGTTATAATTATGACGTTTCTTTTATATCATCTAGTATTTACTTATTGTTTTGCAATGATTAGGGGTTGTTTTCACATAGACACCGCATACAATCAAATGAATCAAAATGGTGAATGCAAAATATAAAAAAAAGATTATTACAAAAAGACAAGTTTAGGTCATTATAAATTAATTGCTTAATTTCTTAAAAACGGGGAGGACGGGAGGATTTTATCTTATTATCTTTTATTTTAATTTTTAAAGTTTTTGATGTGTTTCTTATAAAAAAATTGATTTTTTATGAAGATAAAAAGGGCTGGGGTGACATGAAAATTAGAGGGCGGGCGGGGATGATTATCAAGCAATTAATTTATTATGGTCTTATAATAAATTCTTGTTGTGATATATACAGAGTGTAAATAGAAAAACACCTGGTGTTTGCATTGCGTTAACAAGTCCTTGAACGCTTTCCTGCAGTACGCGCTGGACACCCCCTTTCGATTCAACATCTAAACAAAACTTCAATTGTTCTATCATTAGCATCATTGGAATGATTTGTCTTTGTAGGCTCTGAACTGTAAGCGTGGATTGCAGTTGTTGTCTCTCATATTCATCTTTCATGCGATACATTATAATGCTAGTATTTGCATCTAGCAATCGTTGAATAACATTTCTGTTATACTTCAGCTTAGTTACCACACCAAGGGCATGTGTGAAGTCGAGTAAAGTGATCTGACTAGCTAAAGAAGCAGGTTTGTATGCAGCAGAACCGTCTTGCATTGGGACATTGTAAAATAGTCGTTTGAGAATATTTAGGGTTGGGGTTCCTTCAAGTTTCTGTTTTAAAATGTCAATTTCCCTAGTGAACTGAAGACACTCGATTTCTCTGGCTTCTAACTGCTTCTTTTTATCCTGAAGTTGTTCATACACGTTTTCAAGCTTTTCTTGTTGATCTGTTTTTACAAGTTCTGCCTCCGCTATACCTGGCAACGTTAATACTACATTAATTATTTTCTATTGACAAGACATTCGGACACAAATCGGTACAAATGGAATATTAATGCATGAACCGCATGGTTAAGCAAACTAGAACAACAATAATATGTGAAAAAAAGCTATATCGCTTGGAATAACAGAAAGCAACCAGGAAAACAACACTCCTCATGCTTCGGATTAAACGGTATTTTAGACATGAAAACGACACTGAGCCAACAGCGTGGTGACGTTTTATGTGAAACTTAATAACCAAAGTAAAGATGATGCATAGCATGGTATCTATGTGATTGTCTTTACCGTGACGTATTATTTTGAAAATGGCAAGTAGTTTCAGTTTATTCGTACTTGTTTATCTTATTTTCAGGTATTATAAACAAGCTATGCTGCTTTTACAAAATTGAAATTGACTAATTAGCTAATATTTTTATGAAAATTTTTATAATAAATAAATGCCTCATTTTCTGTTTTTATATTTTATTAAAATTGGTCTGCTAAAAAAAAAACCATGTACGTACCATGTATATTGTATACTTTTCCACCAATGACTACAGTATCAATGCCAATGTTGGCGAGTTCTTCTATGTGTTGGTTTGTCTTAAGCATATTTTCAAGCAACTCTACATACATGTCTGGAATCATCAGGGTGATGAGCATACTAGAAGATGGTTCGATTCCAGCGATGAAGACATATTCCATTGGTATAAACAAAAGTGTGGCTACCAAAAGTCTAAGTTCATTGACGTATCTTCTTGTGCAGTTTCTGAAATCTTTGCCTTCGACATGGAACTTTACATATCGATATCCATTCACTTAAAAAGGAAAAAAAAGATATAAGTACATAATATACTAATGAATGAACATGGAGTTCATAATAAGCAATTAAATATATCATTATATACTTACATTTGTTTCAAATCAAATTAAAGAAAATATTTCATTAGGTAGTTTAAAAGAGCACTAGTAACAAAATATTTAACTTAAGGAGCTCTTGACAATTGATGATGTTTGCAGGATGTACTTTTCAATCTTATGAAATTGTTGTTTTTCTCTTTGATTGCAATTTTAAATATTAAGTTGATGTGATATACGTTAAAGTAAACTACTGTATATACAGTATAAAGGAGCGGAGCGTAGTCTAGTTTATAGAGTGTTGGCCGCTCATGCCAGACGTTGCGGGTTCGATCCCTACCTCGACCTAACGACTCTCAAAAACAACACTCAGTACTGGTTTTACCTAGCAAGCGGACTCTTGAGAGTGTTTTATATAGTATTTAATCTTTCCTCGCATTCGAGCTAAAATAAATTTGTATAAATTAATATAAAGGAAACTTGCATGGTTCGCGAGATGCTGGAGAAAAGTATAACACATTTCCCATTGTTCTTGCGTAGTCGATCGCCATCTGAATTAGTTCTGGTCGTTTGAGTTTTAGCAATATTGCTTGTAGGTACAACAAGTTGTCACTGCTCAAGAACAGCCTCTGTCCCAGTATTTTGAAGAACTCAGATGGTGTCCTTATTGAACTCAATATGCCTTCTCCCATTTCTTCCCCTGTGTTGATGTAAAATGCAAATTAAAAAATAATCCAAAATAAAAAATACAGTGTCATGTCTTTAATATAGTTATTGTCAATTTCATAAAGGCTTTGTACTTCTTTTTGTGGTTGGATATTGTTAATCTATATATTTTAGTCGTATTATCCAATCCAATATCACATTTTTCAAGTTTTCATCAAAAGCAATCTAAATATCACGAATGGTGTATTAGTCATCAAGTGGAGATCGTTTATCTAGTTTAGTTACTGACGTAAGTGTTGATGTTAAAATATCTATTAATAGAAAACGTCAGTAATTGTTATTGTTGTTGTTGTTGTTTTGTTATTAAGTCATTTCTGTTGTAGTTTGTTGTTGCTGCTGTCGTCTAGTTAGTGACCATGACGTTGACATTTCTATAATTAAATTATAAAAGTAGTTACAAAAACCTATCTACACTATTTCATCAAAACATTTTAGATATTGAAAAGAAAACACAAACTTTGACATTTTAACTCTCCGAGGATTTGAGATAAAATATAGTTTTCATGGAAAATAACCAAGGGAGAACAATAATAAACTTTGAATGAATATCATTTGGAAATACTTATAAGAGTATAAAAAATATTAAAATTTCAAATATTGAAATGGAAAACCCATGTTTAAGTCTAAGCGATTCTGTTGGCTGAGAAAACAGTACAATAGAGATGTTCGTACTCATAACATTCGAGGAGCGATTAAAAAGTTCTTGAACTTGGCCTGTATATCCGTTATATTTTATTCAATAATTTCAATAAATATTATTTGCTATGTATTGAAAGGTCATCCAATTTTCAATTCTATGATCACGAATCTTCACGTGCAAATCATAACAGTTAAGATATGTTTTTTAAATGTCGTTTTGAATTCGCGTGAAGCAGGATAGAAGAGCAACGGGCGTATATCAAAATACGGACCTTGTTAAATAGTACTTCGGGGTAAAATAGTACTTCTTGTTGAATAATACTTCAGAGTACAATATGGTGCGGGTTAGAATGGCTTATGCGATTTTATATAGGTATGATGTTTATGATCCCTGGCGGCTGCACGGGGTGTGTACTGGTGATGAAACATGAGTATGATTTTTGAACCGAAATGAAAGGAAGATAATTAAGTCTGGATACGTGAAAATGGGTAAGGGCTGAAATAGCATTGGGAAGACTGCGTAACGTGTGGTCTATGCTTATGTTTCGATGCAGACAGAATGGTGGCACGGATGCCGGTACCTGAATATACTGTTACTAGACTGTTTTACGAACAAAAGGTCGTGCCTGTGGTAACTAATCACTACGTCAAGGCCGACCCACATACCGGAGTGCGTGGAATAGAACTACTGCACGATAACACACCAATCCACAAGTCTGCAGTGGCTATTTATTATTTTGCTTGGAATTGCATTGAAACTTTGACACACTCTCCGTTACGCACTGACCTAGAACCATGTGACTTTTGGCTCAATAATGTCATCAAACAGTGCCTGATAGGCCGTCGGTTCGAGTCCCGTCAGGAGGCGAATTTGCTGTTTTTCACTGTATCAGCGGTATTACGAAAGAGGACTCCAGAAAGGCATTTTCTAATTAGATTAAACGCTTGAAAAAGTGTGTATATATAGAGGGGGTGGCGGTGGGGTTGGGGGAGGGGGAATAGTCAGTTAAATCATTGTAAGCTATATTTCCCTATACCGCATAAAGTGTACGTACTGTTCAAACGTTCCTCGTACAGTTGCGTATGCCACTAGAGCTCTATATAATGATTTGTAACTTCATGTGCATTGCAACAAAAACATTTAATGTTTATTTTACACACATATATTGGGTCTACCCAGTGACCATTAATTGACTTTGAACAGATGGGTCTAGACTAAATAATTTTCGACGTCGGATCCAACAATCAACTTTCGGCCGAACAATATTATGGTTATCAATATTTATATATTATAGTCGTAGTGCGGGATATATGTATATTTACTTGAAACAGTATCATTATAATTATCGTCTATTTTATTTATTTGAAAATTTTAAATTACCTCTAAACATAGGCTTTATCTTTTCAAGTTCAGTATCAGTTATTTTGTCGGCCAAATCCACCAAAAAACTATTGTACTGCCAGTCTGACGGTGGTTTTGGTATATTCAACTTATCTTCCAAACCGGCAGTGGGTTCATTGTTTGGAGAATCTACAAGTTTCGGATAAGTTTGCTGTTGATTCTGTTGTTCTGTTTGCAACTGATCACGTACATCTGGCACCTGTTCACTAGTTCTTTCTTTCTTTTGCTGTGGTCTAGGATCTAGGGGCATCGCATCTACAGAAGTTCCACTTACAGAAGTGTCGTCTTCGGCGTTGTTTGACATTCTCTTTTATGTTATGTTTTTGGAGGGGTATTATTACCTTTTGCTAAAAAATGTAGTGTTAAGATTGAAATAAAATGAACTGCTACGATAATTCAGTTAGCCTTTCAATACCAGTGTTGGCCTATGCAGAAACTTGTTTTAAATATAATTAAATGTTATATAATTTCCTTGAACAATTTTTAACAGATAGTATATTTAAGCCTTCTTTATAGTAATTATATTAAAAAGCATTATATTGCTAAATAAAATTGAACCTCATATCATCGTTGGGGGTCATGGTTTGGTATAAAAACAAGAGGACCAAGATGTGCCTATGTTGTTTATCTTGTTTCACATGTGACATCCTTTCAAAATTTGTATGGACAAGGCCTATGAAGAACTTATTATATTGTTATGGGTGAGAAAAAAATGACGAGTATCTGTTTTCTCATTGCATTTCCATGTAAAGTGAAAGTCACCCTACTTGGCTCCAATAGACCATTGCCAGTAATTTTAAGCAGTTACCTTATATAATAGTATTTGAACAAAAACTCTAATTTCAGGTTAGATATTTACTTATTACTATTATTGACTTTTGTTAAAGATATTTTTCATACACATAAATATTAACATATTGAACAGAAACAACAACAAAAAAGAATAAAGGGAGGTTATAAACTATTAAACAACAATTTTGAATATTCACCATTTAATCCCTTTCTAGGTCCATGCTGGCCTTTTATGGATATTAAATAACATAAAAACGTCTCGGGCTCCGCTGATTTGACTAATATTCCAGACCTCAAAATGATTAAAATAATTTCTTAAGTTGCTGATGAAAATATAATTTACTCGTTTTCCATAGTATTTCTATGTAAAACTCAAAGTCCCTTTATTAAACCCCAATTAAGCCTAGCCTCTTCTTTTGTTTGAACATAATACCTCTACTCATTGGGATCATTTAAACCAAATATGAATGAATTTGGTGGATAGTTTTTGAGAAGAAGATGTTTTACAAATGCACAATTTAACCTCTTTTTGGACCCCTGCTGATCCCTTATGGATACTAAATCCCCTTTAAAGGACCTAGTCTCAACTGTTATGACTAAACAATGTCCCAGACTTCAAGAAATAATCGTAATATAATTGAGAAAAACAGATTATTTTACATAATATTCATATGTAAAAGTCATACGGGACCAAAGTATACCCCTTTATTTGAACCATCTATTCATAGGGACAAATATTAGCACATTTGGCTCATCTGTTTTTAAGAAAAAGATTTTTGAAATATCATCATTTTATATTTTTGGGTACCTTGCTGGTCCCTTATTTATGTCAAATCCCTTTAAAGTACCCTGTCTCAACTGTTAAGTCTATGCAATGGTCCAGACATGAGGAAAACTGAAATAATACCTATAAAAGTTCAGAAAAGCAGAAATTTTCCGTTTTCCCATAGTATTCCTATGTAAAAATGAAAGTCCTTTTACTGGACCCAAACCAATTCTAGTCCCTTTATTTGAAATACTTGAAAACTTCATTTATACCAAATATGAACGAATTTGATTGGACGGTTCTTGAGAAGAAAGTTTCTAAAATTAATGTAAATTTTCTTATGTTAAACTTACATATCCCCGGGGCGGTGCCTATTTAAACCCTAGGGTCATGGTTTGAACAAACGTGATAGATACTTATTAGCTGATGCTACATGCAAAATATCAGAGCACTTGCACTTTCGGAGAAAATACTTATAAAACCTTTGGGCGTGGCCAAATTTGACCATAGGATCATCATTTAAACAAACTTGAGAGAGCTTTGTGTAAGAATGCTTCACATAAAATTTGGTGAAAATTTTCAAGTGGTTTCAGAGAAGTCGTTTGAAACAAGAGTTAACGAAGGACGATGGACGGACAACAGACGGACAACGGACGAAGGTAGATCACAATATTTCATACTGTGGGCAAAAAGTAGATACCAGTTCCTATTCATAGTTCATAAAACTTGTTTCTTTTCGTTTTATAGATAATTTAATTTAAAAAGTTACATTACCTTGCTGCAAGTCTATCATTTGGTTTAAAGAATGTTTGTAAAATTGAAGTTGAAGACACAAATCTTTGTATCAGATAGACACGTGTTAACCTTTTCGATTTCCATTGTCTCACTTCCATTACTTTTAAATGGTTGTCCGGAATAGATTCATTTTGTCTGCGAAAACAAATAATATACATTTAACCACTAGTAATTGTCATATCTTGAATTGTCATGATGAACTTATAAATATATAACTTGTGATAAGATTATTTCCGTTTAAGTGAAGTAAGTTGAGTTAAATCAACTTCAGATATTTAATCAAACAATAACTTCAGTAAATTAATATCTCACGCTCAAAAAGGTCATGGACTGAGCAAAAATACAATGCATGTTGATGTTAATACTGGATCAGTGCATTTGAATACTTGAGGCATTAGAAATAGTGTACTACTTATAAAATTGTGGATGTAGACATGTGTGGGTTGAAATAAAATCAAGAAGAAGTTTATCAATAAGTGAAGAAACAGATGAACAAGGTGGACATTCGGCAAAGATAGTGAGAGTCAGAGATGGTATGGTGGAACATAAGTAATGCAATATGAAAATAAATAAAAAATATTTTTAGAGGTGGAAGACGTGACCAAAACGATATTGACCCTCAAGATAACTGGCCCTAAACAAAGCTCTTCACTTCCCGGGGCATGTTCTCATAAGAAAATTCCAGATAATAGGTACTGTTACTCACTAGTTTTAGGCTGAAATGTAGTTACAATGAATTTAATTTCTATAAGAAGATTAAAGGACCCTAACTCAGTAAGAAATCATTGAATCATTGAATCGGAATACCAAGAACACAGGCGAATCATGTTCAAACAATGTACCTGCTTTTTACAGCAAGTTTGATATGAATCGGCTTGGAGGAAGGAGTTGGTTCAAAGTTGGTCGTTAACTTTAAGTCAAAATAACCAAACACATTAAAAGCATTTATTCATAATACGAGACACATAACCTAAAGATGCTCCGACAACATCGCAAAATATACACTTAAAGCAACTTTGCTGTTTCTACGATCATTTGTTTCATGTCATTCTTTGATTATGATAAATCTTTGTGTATTATGTGATATAATGTTAATTTCTATATCATTGATAATATCGCTATATTTTCCATCAGAGTTTGGATTTCATGAAAAGAGTTTACATGAGGAAATGTTACATTTTCAATTCCAAGTAATAATTATTTTAATCTTGTTGCAGATGCGCTGTGTCTTGATGACATACCACATGTTCTATATTCATCCGCCGCCTTCCCAAATGTGATAATGAGTATTCTTCTTAGTAGTGTACAAATCTCTACTACAGGTATCCTAGTAATGTACCAATCTCTACTACAGGTATCCTAGTAGTGTACCAATCTTTACTACTTAGTAGTGTACAAATCTCTACTACAGGTATCCTAGTAGTGTACCAATCTCTACTACAGGTATCCTAGTAGTGTACCAATCTCTGCTACAGGTATCATAATCGATAATAAAATTCATAACACATATATTTTTCCAATGGCAAATGCATACAGTTCACTTTCTGTGGTAACTTTTTTGTTATTAACTTTTCTATTTACTTTTTTTTTATTTCGATTCAGATTGAACCGGCAGATCGGCAGAGCCTCATTCCTGCCAAAACAGTTATCCCTCGGGACGGAATTTTTTCTATCCGAACCTCAAACCCATTAAGATTCTTATATTCCTAATCATATAACGTTGATATGAACATCGAGAAAGCTCTAGAAGGAAAATACAAAATACGTAGCTCGTGACTAAAATGAGAATTATTGAGAACTGAGTCGAGATCTACCTACTTTAATTCGATATTGCACACTGAATTATCGATACACAAACACAATATTATAACCATCTTAGGATTTATCTTAGATTGTTTAGTTATTATAGTTAAATGTAAGACATTCCTTTTTTATTAAACAGTATATACAATGTATCTATATGTTATAATATGCAAGATGTATATGTTTGAGTGTTTCCGCTCGGTAGCTTCTGAATATGTTGTATACTGTATACAGTCTGATATCCGCTTGCATGTTATTAAGTGCGTGTATGTCTTACAACTGTTATTTGATACTACACTACGGTCTCACAAAATGAATACTCTCGTTTCGTTGCGTATGTCGCCACGCGTATACGCATTTATATTGATTCAGACGTGAATACTTTCGAGTGCACCGTGTTTTCACAATTTTCCGCCATTTTAATTACTTTACATATTTATTTTATATAATTTCTAACTTTAACTTATTTTTATCTGATTTGATACATTGTCATACTTTACTGTTAAAGTGTTTACATCAATATGTTGTCATATGTAACATTGAAAGCGTTTAAATCACACTATCGACGTATAAAATTATATTTTCGAATTAATATTTTTCTGTTATTATTATGTTGATATAGAAGTTGATAAAGATATAGAAAGGTTTGTTTAAAAATGACAGATTTTCCGTATATTACGTCATTTAAGAGACAAAGTAAACATAATCTTGATCCAACTAGATCTTAACCTCCGTTTTGTTGATACAACCTTCACTTGTTTATTGGATTGGAAAGTTACTTTGGAATTAAACAATTATCCTCCGAGACGGCTTTCGGTGACTCTTAACTAAACCAATTGATAATTAAAAGTAACAATGAAGGAAAGTCGTATAAACTTCAAAGAAACAACGAAACGTTTTTGTATTTTTTTTACTTCACGGTTAATTACGAGCCGTGCAGTTTGAAACGAGGCGACTATTTGGCTACTTTCGATATCATACTAAATAAACAACATTTAAGGGATTATCTAAGCCTGATTAACTTAAGTCCAGTACAAGACATGATGATTTATTTTATAAAACAGTACATACGTATATCATCTTACATATCTATATTATTATAACTTTGCCTGGCTATAAACATATTTATTAAAAAATATAAGAATATGTATTTATTCACCAAGTGAAATATATATCTAAACTATGACATTTTTTCAATGTTTTTTCTATGTTATCGCTTTTATCTTAGCAAATATTTTTCGAAGGTTTCGGTGATTGTTGTTATTTAGACATTAAACATTAAACTCATAATTTTTTAATATATTACATATATATGCTATTTATTTCATAATGTATGACTCATACTATGAGTGTTAAAGTATGTAGCAATACTTAGTCAATACTTTAGCTTCTTATAGTATGACTACTAGTAGATGTGGTGCAAAATATATGCTAATAAATATTAGAATTGTATATTTTTTACACACAGCCAGTCAAGCAGTTGTTATTATATTTAAAGTTGCATAGTATCCTGAGTGAGATATACAAGGAAGGCACTGATTGTGAAAATGGTTTTCCTTACTTCAGATGTGAGTGAAATTGTCAAATTTAAAATGAAGTTTCACTATCTTTAAAAAAGAACGAAATTTGTATAATCATATTATATATGTATAATATCACATGACACAAAATTAACAAAATTATTATATGTTCATTACTAGTATATAGTTCTCACTAGGCTTGCCATGATTATGTATGGTTCTTTGGACACATGAAGGCTTTTGAAAGTTACCTCAACAAATACAACATAGACTTTAGGAATTACATCTCATTAATTCTCAGTAAACTGTTCATCACGTTTGCATCTAAGTGCCTTGTTTTCTATTTGTATTATACTATTATGTCATTGACATACTTTTTAATGCTTATTTATATTTCCTACTTTGTTTTGTTATTGGAGTACGACCTTGACATTGTTTATTACTTTTTTTTATTATTCATTGTTTTTTTTTCATATAGGTTACATATTGTACTTGTTTCGACTTAAAAAGAGACCGAATTAAAAAGGGGAATGTTACAGCCACTTATACTGTTTTCAATTACATATCATCATCACAATTAGCACCCGCCTATTGAATTAGATGGTTGAATAATGTATCTGATATTTTAATACGTGGTTATATTGCTTAGTTATATGTGAAGTACCTATTTGTATATGTATTGGTTTTCAGAAATTAAATATATCAATATAACATATCAATAAATATATAATCATTCAGATTATAAGTATATGTTCAATTGAAAGAGTTATATCTTGATGCGTTTGAAATTATATATTCAACGAATATATTCTTGAAGATCTCTTGATCTTATAGTTTGAGCTGACTGTAGATATTCGATATAAATGTGATTCTCTTTATTCTGTTTTAATCGATTAGCCCTTATTCTTAAAACGAAATGAGTTAGCACACTTATATTGTTCATTAATTACAATTACATATTCGTTGTCATACATGGAAGTCTTTTTATATATATTTTGTTCATATACAAATATAGTATCGGCTGACGTTTTTGATAATTTAATGTCCTTTTATAGTTTGCAAACACCCAGACGTATACATGTACATGTACACATAGTACGCGCATGCCTACTTGCAAGCAGCCAATCAATAATTTAAACATCAAATAGTTTGTAACTTAAATGTTCATGTATAAGTAAAATATAAATTTATAGATCTATTTAAAATTGATTTTGTTATCTGTTTGAATCCAATATTAAGCTAATACCCACATATTATTTGTGTTAATTGTGTTCTATTTTTTTTGTATATCCGACATGTTCCGATTTAATTGTGAAAGTGTTGAATATGTGACTTCCGGTGCATCTCAATATCATATGATTAGCTATATAATGATATTCTATTTAGAACGTGTGAATAGTTATTTATCACAAAATCGTTATTTTTAATGTTATTCAATCAAACAAATCAACTTGTGTTATAGATACACATTTCATTTTAATTTGTAATGCTACCATAGCTTATATGACCTTCAAAAGTTTTATTTTCTAAAAGTCTCTTTGGTCCTTGTATTTTTGCTACTTTTTTATTATTATATTCCAACATTTATAATCAACATAAATGTTCATTCACCAACAGTATTTACTGATTATATTTATTATCGACATGTTCTTCTTATCTTCCGCGTTTTTCTCAACCGCCATTTTATCCGACATTATTGAAGGATATCCGCCATTATTGAAGCACTTTAAACTTATTAAACCAGATGAATTTGGTCATCATATCGTTACTAAGATTAACATATGTGTACTTACAATTTAGACGAATACGTTAATTCCAAGAGAGAAAATGGTCAAATAAAGTCCAAAGTAAAACAGGTGGAGTGAATTAAAAAAGAAGTCAATACGACAAGCATGTTAAAGTTGTGTGACTAGGAATGTGTGTGTTGAACGAAAACGAGGCTTACTTAGAATAAGAGCGTGAGCGTTGTTCTACTTTCAATATTGCAAATATTGCTAAAAATAGAACTCGCGTGTAAAAGTGCAACTCGTTATTTCACCGTGTAATTGATATATTACAATCTTAGTATACAAAAAAGTGCGATTAAACGTTTAACTCAATCTTAAATCTTAAATGACGCATGTGTGTGGGGGGATGGCGGGATGGGCGTTTGACATGCGTTTACGTGCCTCCATGCGTATCGTTGTATTTGTTTATTTGTTGATAATTGTTCTTTATTTATTGTTATATTTTGATTTTTTTGGTGGCATTTTGTTTGAGTGGTTGTATTAGTTTTAAACATTATTTTATTCAACGTGCATCCAGACCCAACCCCATCCATATATACACACATAACATGTTACCAAAATATGTTATTTTCATATGTCCAAGAAAATAAAGCAAATGCATAACAATCATGTGAGATTTATTTTGATTGCTGATATATTTTTAACCAAAGTTATCACGCCACTCTTGTTGGATCGGCATCTCGGGCCAGGTCAATTGTTTTATTACTTACATAAGAAGATACTAGTAACAAATGTGAGTTTTATACAAGTTCGTACCACAGATATTCCGCAGTTTATTATGTTTCCGTCAATTATAATTTATGTATAGGTTAAAACAAGAACTCGTCACCCATATTGTAAGTACATATCTCTATCTGGTTTTAGACTATCAGAATTGACCTGAGCATTCAACAATATGTCTGTTAAATGTATAACAGTTACTTCTGTAATAATTCTTTAAACAGATACACTATTTTCTATTTTAAGAATTCATTGTCATCGGTTTTTAGTAAGAAATGGCACACTATTTCGTAATGTAAATACTCACAAGTACGTGGCATGATTTACAATGCCAGCAATAATTAAGGGCCAGTCATCTTGATCTGGATTTTTTTCTTTTTTCAATATTTGTTAAATCATTTCGTGACTGTTAATCTTAATGAAAATATAATTAAATATAACCATCTCCAAAGTCATAGTATTGAAAACGTGATACATGTATTCTCGTAACTTGATGGGACAATGTATGACCTGCTTTTCAAATAATATGATAGATTTACTAGCAAGGTTAAGGAATATCCATATTGGTTTGAAGATACTTGAAGTAGGAACAATAGACAATTTGATAACAAAGCTTTCGGTGAACGAAGCGGTCGTTAAATACTGCTCAATGACTAAACATCTATATAGTTACAATAATTTATGGAGAGAATATGCCAAAATGACGGTTATTGACAATGCATTGAATAAGGACGATTTATTTCCAGCTTGTTTTGGTATAAAACTGATTATGTTTTATGAATAATGGAATTGTTGATAATTAGAATATTATAAAAGTATCCATTGAAAGCCCAGAGCACAAATTCGATAAGCGCCTAAGTGAGACGCTTGCCTTAGAAAAGGATTGACCCTGTGGCGGTCCCAAAATTTGACTCGGCGTAAACATACTAGCTACAGGGTCACCAAGTATAGTTGTCCAAAATTGGACCCCTGGACGCAAAGACATTACTTGGACAAACACGGTAGAGGTTATATATAAAATATCTTAATTCCACACCTTGTTTTTTAGGAGAAAACTCATTCCTCTGGTGACTCTATATAAAATGTGACAGACCACAGAAACAAGGCTTGAACAAACTTGATATAAAATTATGGCAATCAGCCAATGTTTCAAGTAAAATATCTAAGGTATATACAATGTAGAAGAAGATTAAAACTACGTTTACCCACGGCATTCATATGGTAAAAAATCGTGAAAATCTCTTGTAATAAGAATGATTTATACCGAATATGAATAAATTTTATCCTTTTTGTGACCCTGCAGGACACATGCTATTTTCAAAAACGTGATATCATTTACACTTTCGTGGTTCATAAATATTTTCTATATCGTCTCCATACCGTAACACTGTTTTATTGATGTTATGAACCAATCAAGCCATATAAAGATGTTTGTGTGTGTATGTGTGTCTTTCTATGTGTTGTTGCGCGCGTAAATATGACTCATTTCACATTTTATAAATAGGAAAGAAAAGTTATACTGTGTATTCATAGATTTTACTAAGCTATTTGACTACTTAGTTCACCAAAACATTTGGTTTGAATTATACTGAAAACGAAATGTTTAGTGAGGAAAAATACATGGGAAATCCCATAGGGTACATTTAAAGCCAGGTGTGTGCCTAGATATGGAAATGATAATTTGAAGATGCTTTGAAAAACTGAATTCTGGTTTGTAACAAAGAGAATCGGTCATAAAATAAAGTATACCAGCTCTCATTCTGGTGATATCCGTCTTCCAAAATCGTTCTTATTTCAATGTAAAGGAAGGTAATTTACTGACTTCTCAACTTTCAAGAGGAAATGTATATACAGTGATGACATGTTAGGATTTTTCTACAAGTTTTACATTCTATGGTGTACACAGTTTCAGTTGTTTAACTTAAGGTTACTCCAGGTTACTGCAGTAAATCTACACAATCGTTATATAAGAAATACTGAGGGGAAAAAAACATGTCTCTATTTCTGGTCTTGGTTACCCTTCTTTGTCTTTGGTAACTGAAGGTTACTTCAGGTTACTACAGCAAATCTACACAACTATTATATAACAAATATTGGAGAAAAAAGCATGTCTCTATTTTTGGTTACTTGGTTACCTTTCTTTGTCTCTGGTAACTAAAGGTTACTCCAGGTTACTGCAGCAAATATACACAATCATTATTTAAGAAATATTGAGGGAAAAAACATGTCTCTATTTCTGGTTACTTGGTTACCTTTCTTTGTCTTTGGTAACTAAAGGTTACTCCAGGTTACTGCAGCAAATATACACAATCATTATATAAGAAATATTGAGGGAAAAAACATGTCTCTATTTCTGGTTACTTGGTTACATTTCTTTGTCTTTGGTAACTTAACGTTACTCCAGGTTACTGCAGCAAATCTACACAATCATTATTTAAGAAATCTTGAGGAAAAAAACATGTCTCTATTTTTGGTTACTTGGTTACCCTTCTTTGTCTTTGGTAAATAAAGATTACTCCAGGTTACTGCAGCAAATCTTCAAAATCATTATATAAGAAATATTGAATTGATTGATTGATTGATTGAATATTTAGCGTCATTTTATGGCGTTGAGGGCTAACCGACGATCTGTTAACTTAACCACTGTTTCCTGGGATCCTGAAAGGTTAACCAGTACTCGAGCACATCTAATCTCCGCAAGTAACTGATAAATTTCTCACTTGAATCAGTTGTGAGAGACGAATAATAATGAGACACAATGTCGTATATCAATCAATCGGTCAATCTTAAAAAAACATTGAATTTAAAAAAAACTGGTAAAGGTATATTTTTCCCCCCTTTATAATTGCATATCTTGAACCAGTGAAGAATTTGAGCCCAGACACATGCTGCAGATTTTTTTCACTGTGTTTGGGATATAAATGTTACAATGGAGATATATGGGAAATGTAGTAGTGGTGCGAGACGTCAAGGGACCTTTTGCGATCGCCTTTTTTCCGTCTTGCGTCGTCCGTTGTGTGAATTGCATGTCCCTGTGTCTTGCGGCTTGATCCTAGGGTGGGGCCTAAAAAATTAGTGTGTCACAATTCACATTTTTGGCTTCTTCTCAAAATCCGTCGGCTCAATTGTAATGAAATGTTGTATGCAGCTATGCCCGGTGGTATCCGGACAAAAGCTCCTTTGTCAAAAAATGTACACGTGGACAAAAGCCCCTTGGTAGATTTTAGGAGATTTACAAAAGCCCCTTGGTCGAATAGAAGCTATGGTACCTAAGGGTGAATCAGAATTGTGAATTACATGGTCCTCACTCCACTGGGGCATTGCAGGTGGGCCAAAAACAGTCCAATTCAAGATGTTCTTCTTACTACATGTATATAGGAAGCAATGGGAAACAAATGGTGAGCATGATTTAATATGGACATATACGGGTCCTTTATAAAAATTGTGAATGGTTAGCATATTAAAACACAAAAGTAATTTTCTTTTTAAGACATTTGAATGATACCTCTACTTTGTAATGGGGAAAAGTAAATTAAAGCCTGTGTTTATTTATTTATTCATAAATATATGAAAATTTACCAAAGTAAAGCTTACTTTACTTACTTATAATGCTTTGTTATTGTATGTTATTTAACAACATAGTTTTGTTTTTACTGTTAAAATAGTGTATTTGTGAGAGAAAAAATAACAACCTTAAATCAAAAAATTTAAATTTTTGACAAAAAAAACAGTGATCCCCTTACATTCTGATGTATTAAATGTGTCACGTTATCCATTTTAAAATTCAGGCATTTATATTAAAACCGTTTTCCCCTGATATACCTATCCTTTTAAATTGGACGTTTAGTGTCACCACTTTGAAACAGAGGTTTCAAAAAAGGGACTGACATTGTAACATGATTTTAAAGCTGCAAGTGATCATTGGGGACACTCAAAATCCCCATGGTCAGAATCCCTCTAATTGACTAAAAATGTTGAAATAAGTATTTAGCCAAAAGATGATGTAATGTTACATACATCCTGTCATAAACTTTGGGGTGATCTATGCTAATTAGAGTACAGTATGAACACACAGGTGGAAAGGTATATGTTTTACCACATGGTGTGAGTATAGTATTGGCGGAAATTGGAGAACTCAGCAGGTGGTCATTAGCATACACATTGCAATATTTTATCTGTAGGCATTGTATTATTTGTCACTTTCCCAAAAGGTGAAAATTCATATTTATCCAATAGTCAAAGAACTATTATTATTGGCAGTGACTTAATATGTCTGTTATTTGTAATGATGTAAAAATGGGGTAATTGTAGGTAAAATGTACACAATATAATAAACAAATTGTTACGAAAAAAATACCATTTAACCATACATTAAAGTTTACATTAAAAGGGCATATGAAATTAAAATCGTATCATGTGGTCATTTGTTAATGAGAAAGAAACAGATAAAATAAGGTCCTCCAAGACAAAAAAAAGCTATTTAAGGTATTTTTAATATTATTTTAATATTCTCTCTTAACGCATTTCCGGGCCCGATTAGATCAGTCGTTAGCGTGTCTGACTATAAATCCAGGGGTCGTGCATTTGGATCCCCGCCAGGCCACAACATCCGTGATGGTTGATATACGACAATGCATCTCATTATCATTCGCCTCTCACTGCTGATTTAAGTGGGAAAGTTATCAGTTATCGTTGAAGTTGTCTTAATCAAGCTAAAGGGGTATTTTAATATTTTACAAATCCAATCATGCTTTCTTTTATAATGAATGAATGATAAAATGTCCGACAAACGACATCTGGGTTGCAGGTTTGATCCAAGGGACATGACCAGTGTGACCATTATCCCCCTTTCTGGGTGAAAGTTTCATAATTTTGATTTTGAGATGTATTCTTGTTTCTCTGTATTTCAAAACACTTTTTTTATTTTATTTTAAAAAGTAAACTGATTATTTCAGAAAATTAAGTTACCGCTGTGCCCGAGAATCATATCATCACTGTCTGACAACAACAATGCCACTGTGTCTGGGAACTGTATTTAATAGTGTCTGAGAATTCCAAATGCCATGATATACAGTGACAGTTTCTAAGATTATATTTTCACTTTGTCTGAGAATAATAATATCACTGTGCCAGTAAATATTTGAGTATATCTATGTATCCACATAATGTAAGAATGTGCCCGAATCTGTTTCTGATAATTACTTGCTTTCAAATTCTCTTGAACAGACCCTATGCAGAAGCCGACGATCATTATGTGCAGTGACAACTTGGGGTTACGTTATGCATGTTTCATGTAATTGCTTATATAATATATAATTATAAAATGTTGTGTCTGTTTTAATGTAACGTCCGTCCGTAGGGCGTGTACTATGCAAAAGTCCTTATCAAATAACTAAAATTTTAATAAACATATGAGAGATATTGGAGGCAAGTCCCATTTTAAACAAATATTCTGTAATAGTATCATCAAGTACTATATATACACATTATTCAATTGATATTATTTAAATGACAAAAGCATGATTGAGCATTTTTTAATGTATCTTTTTCATAAAACTATTTTGAAATTGCATATTTCTTTAGATTTATAAAAAGGTATATTTTTTAAATTGAAGCTGATATTGTTTAAACTTAAAAAAGTTTCCTACATACCGACGATGATAGGCTTTTTCTGTACATGTTACATTCCTCCAGAAGAGTAATCTAAATAAGAACTCCAATATTTTCGAATTCAACTTTTTTATCACTTGAGTAATGATATAAGACGGAGTGCTGTCAAAACGGCCCCATATACCTTAGTCAAAACGGCCCCATTATATTTTTAGATATGTGTTTCTTAATTAGTTTCAATAAAAAAAAAAGATTAGTACATTTGATGATTTGATGATTAACTTTAATCAATTTAGGTGTGAATTTTTTTGGTTACTTTAGTTAGTGTGTTTTTTTATACTTAATTTGACCTGAATTGACTAAAAAAGAATATATTTGATAAAGATATACTTATTATGAAATTGGAATAAAATGTAGAAAGAGCATTTTTTTTTTGGTATCTTGTCATTTCATAACTGGAAAATTCTGGTAATATTGTTTACATGTTATTGGTCATTGCGTTACCGTCATGTGTAAATGTTCTATGAAGATAAATAAAACAATATATATAATTTATTTATATGATAATTTTATGTTTATATATTTTTCTTGTTTTCAACTCGCTACCGAGCACGACGGATTCCTAGAGAAGGACAATATGTCACATAACCATTTCGCGCATATAGTGTATTATATATCAATTAATAATTAATACACACCGATTTACACACAAATTATGGATTCACACCTACTGATTGTAATTACCGACACTGATTAAACTAGTTAACGACTTTAACCAAGTGAATAAATTTAACGCACTAATTAAAGTTACTAATAACGTTAATATTTGTTAAAACTTGTTTTAATTACCAACCATATTCACACCCCAATTGATAAAAGTTAGTCATCAAATATACTTTATTCTTTTTTATTTGAACTAATTAAGATAAACATATATCTAAAAAATATAGCCGTTTTGACTATGGTATACGGGACTGTTTTGGTCTGGGGCTGTTTTTGTTTGGGGCCTTTTTGACTGGGGCCGTTTTTGTTTGGGGCCGTATTGTCTGTAAATCATATAAGACACTATAGTGAGTTAGGAGATGTGTATAAATTTGCCAGTTGACTTAAATGTTTGCACGGGTCATCTTTTGGATCAAAGTGATGACATACATCTAGACCGTTATGTTAATATGCAGAATGAGTATCTATCGACTTATTAAATCGTATTAATAATGATTTGCATGTGACATTATTTAATGAAAAGAATGTACATATTGAGAACAGACAATGTCATAGTAAATGAATGTATCATAGTTTGTATAGAAACAAGGCTGTCTCAATGCGCTGTTGATTATTTAATAACTAATATTAGCAATTTCAAATCTTTATCTTGGATATGACAGAATTTTCCGATCATTGTCATCCAATATCATTTTCCTTAAATTATATGTCAAGTCAAAATGTACCTACTAATCGCCGTAATGTCGATAAAATAGTATGGCACTAGTTGGGTTTTCTTAAACCTAATTAAATCTAAAAACACATGTTTTCGACGGTATATCTGCGAAATTTACATCCGGTGAATGCGATATAAATAGGAGTATTGAGTCTTTATACTACAAAGTGTACAACATATATTTTCAATATTTTGGTAAATCATAGTCTCCAAAACCGCATACTTAAGGCATTGATAACACCGTGGTTCAATGAAAATTGCCATAATGTTAAATCTGAGTTTTTCAATTGTAAACATAATCTTGTCGAACATGTCTCTGAGGAAAAGGTTATTTATTACCAAATCAGAGTAAATTTGCATATGCAAAATGTCAGACTAAACAGTCTTTGGATAGGAATGAGAAATGTAACCCATCTAATTTAAATAAAAAGTCACATAGAAAATTCTGGAATTGCATAACAAAGTTCACTAATAAGATATACAATAACCAAAATGAGCAATAAGCGATTTTGTTAATCATTTTTTGTCAATTTCAAATAAACCTCATTGCTGCAAAAGATGTATGTGACAGTAGTGAGAATGGTATTGTTGCTGCTGCTGATGTTGTTGGTGGTGATATTGTAGAAAGTGATTTTGCTGCTGCTGATGATGATGAGGAGTGTGACATTAGTGTGAATGGTGGTGTTTACTGCTTCTTATGATGATGAAGTGTTTGATGTTAGTATGAATATTGATGTTGCTGCTGAGGATGATGTGTGTGATGTAAGTGTGAATGGTGATGTTAAGTATTGCTGCTGATGATAATTTGTGAGCTGCAAGTGTGAATGGTGATGCTTACTACTGCTGCTGCTGATAATTTGTGAGCTGCAAGTGTGAATGGTGATATTACTGCTGCCAAGAAATTATATAGAGAAGGAAAGGCAACTGATTGAGATTTTGTGACCGCTTACGTATTTGCGCAAAATCTCGCAATATCTCTTTTTCAATTATCTTAACTTCCATTCATATCAGGAATACAAATCAAAATTCTTACATTGCATAATGAAATTGTAATCAAAACAATACCATTCCCATAAATTTGTTTTTAAGATTGTTGTAGTACTTGTGATTAAAGAAATTGTATACTGCAACTAAAATAACGACAAATTACGATAAATTTTCCTCCAAACCTCAATACCTTTAATTCAAGATCATTTTACGTGATCAAAACATGTTTAAACATCTAAGATTACATACAACTTACAGTTTATGTACAAAAAATCAGTTGTTTATGAACAAGAAATCAGTTACCTGTGAATTAGGAATGACTAATTGGCAAACTACGAATCCTTCGTGTGCTATTTCATCAATATTTAGACAGGAGGTGCAAGTTTCCTATCCTTCTATACAAGTCTTTGCTACTGCTGCTAATGATGGTAATGTGTGAGCTCTTAGTGTAGTGATATTGCTGCTGACAACGATGTGTGTGAATGGTGATGCTGTTGTACGTGGTGTAATTGTGGAAAGTGATTTTGCTGATGATGATGTGTGTGACATTAGTGTGAATAGTGATATTGCTGATGATGATGATATGTGTGACGTTAGCGTGAATAGTGATATTGCTGCTGATGATGATGATGTGTGTGACATTAGTGTGAATAGTTATATTGCTGATGATGATGATATGTGTGACGTTTGTGTGAATAGTGATATTGCTGATGATGATGATGTGTTTGACATTAGTGTGAATAGTTATATTGCTGATGATGATGATATGTGTGACGTTAGTGTGAATAGTGATATTGCTGCTGATGATGATGATGTGTGTGACATTAGTGTGAATAGTTATATTGCTGATGATGATGATATGTGTGACGTTAGTGTGAATAGTGATATTGCTGCTGATGATGATGATGTGTGTGACATTAGTGTGAATAGTTATATTGCTGATGATGATGATATGTGTGACGTTAGTGTGAATAGTGATATTGCTGCTGATGATGATGATTGTGTGTGACATTAGTGTGAATAATGATATTGCTGCTGCTGATGATGATGTGTTTGACATTAGTGTGAATAGTGATATTGCTGCTGATGATGATGATTGTGTGTGACATTAGTGTGAATAGTGATATTGCTGCTGATGATGATGATGTGTTTGACATTAGTGTGAATAGTGATATTGCTGCTGCTGATGATGATGTGTGTGACATTAGTGTGAATAGTTATATTGCTGATGATGATGATATGTGTGACGTTAGTGTGAATAGTGATATTGCTGCTGATGATGATGATTGTGTGTGACATTAGTGTGAATAATGATATTGCTGCTGCTGATGATGATAATGTGTGTGACATTAGTATGAATAATGATGTTGCTGCTGCTGATGATGATGTGTGTGACATTAGTGTGAATAGTGATATTGCTGCGTATGATGATGATAATGTGTGTGACATTAGTATGAATAATGATGTTGCTGCTGCTGATGATGATGTGTGTGACATTAGTGTGAATAGTGATATTGCTGCGTATGATGATGTGTGTGACATAAGTGTGAATAGTAATATTGCTGATGATGATATGATGTGTGTGTGACGTTAGTGTGAATAGTGATATTGCTGCTGATGATGATGATGTGTGTGACATTAGTGTGAATAGTGATATTGCTGCTGCTGATGATGATGTGTGTGCCATTAGTGTGAATAGTGATATTGCTGATGATGATGATGTGTGTGACATTAGTGTGAATAGTGATATTGCTGATGATGATGATATGTGTGACGTTAGTGTGAATAGTAAAATTGCTGCTGATGATGATGATAATGTTACTGTGAATTGTGATGCTGTTGTAGGTAGTGTTATTGTGGAAAGTTATTTTGCTGCTGCTGCTGATGATGATGAATGATAATAATGTGAATGGTTATGTTGCTCCTTCTGCTGATGATGATATGTGTGATGTTAGTGTGAATGGTGATGTTGATGCTGCTGCTAATGATGATATGTGTGATGATATTGTGAATGGTGATGTTACTGCTGCTGTTGATGATGTTGTGTGTGATGTTAGTGATGCTGTCAGGGTTCTCCACAGGAAGGAATCCAAGTGCTGGGATAAGAGCGCGTAAACGCCTTCATAACATTTTCAAGCGCTGTAAGGCACTCGTTGAAATATATTTCACTAGTAAAATTTGTGTTAATCAGTTAAAGTCACCATATTCAGTATTTTATATTTTAGGCATTAAAATGAGAAAAGATATGCAAAGAAAAATAATGATTTAGAGGAAAGTAAGCTTTTGCAAAATTTTGTTAATTCAAGCGCTAGGAGAATACCATTTCTGATAGTCAAGCACTGGGATGTCCCTGTGCTTAAATGACCTATGAAGAAGCTTGGTTATTGTGAAATTATTCAATTATTTAAAAGCATCCATCTATTAAAATATAAAAAAGATGAATGAACAATTCAATTGTATTATCTATTTTCTCTCATCTATCTGTACAGTGTTTTGAGAGATGTTCAAAGACATTAACTAAGTAAACATAGTTAATCACACTTATCAAAGACATATAGTGGGTTACAAATGGACATACTTGTGCAGAGGTGCACATTTTGGGCCATATGTGTATTATTTAGTCATAACACCGGAGACGGAACTGTTGATGGAGATTTAATATCTATAAATGGCAAGCAGTGGTTAAAAAAATAATGAAATTATGAATTTTCAAAAATCTTTCTCGAGAACTGATGAGCTAACTTTGCTCATGAATAAAGGTTTCATATTAATTGAAATAAAGGAAATAGGGCCCATTAAGGTGACAATGATTTTAACATATGGACACTCATGATGGGAAAACAGTAAATTTTCTTTTACAAGTCTATTTTAGAAGTTATGTTAACCATTTTAAAGACATCACTGCAGTTAATGGAAATAATGGAAGGAAGTCTCCAGATTCTGTTCAGTGTAACTGTTCAAATTCTGTCCTAAAACAGCGGATCATTCGAATTTTTCAAACCGAAGCGGAGAAGTAATTGTTTTCTCAGCTCTCCTGAATGTATTTCACAAAATGTATACTTTAGTTTTTTTTCCTGATGCAATAGTATGATATCTCTCAATCCCGAAAATCGCATTAACTTAATATGTGAAGAATAAATGGAGATATTGCTGATCGGAAAAGTCAACGGCTCAGCTGTGATATTTAGATGTGTACGGCATAGTTTGTCAAAAATGTCAACGGCACATTCAGAATAAATAATAAAATTGTACAGTTACTTAAATGTATAAATTAAACAGCGAATATTCGTTGTTAATCACAATTTTCTTTGGGTAAAATACTGTTGATATATTACGAAAGTTAATATCATCGTATATCTAAGAGGAAGTTTACCAGTTACTTACGGAAGGACGGTGGTTCTACATAGATTTATTCTGAGGTCTTCCTCCCCCAATAAAACTAGATATGCCATATGTAACCTCAAATATGGTGAAACTGGCGTTAAACCTCATTCCAAAACTATATAAGATATATTAGTTAAAATGAAATGGAAAGCTGTGTATTTATCGTTTTTATATCGGTTTCTCCTTTAAGGGTGTCTAAAGAATTCCTTTCACTATTGCTCGCTGGCTCAGAAGTCATACTGCAGGATTCTAGATCATCTGTTGGAAATATTGCAATAGTACATCGAAGTCAAAATTGGATGCATTGATGAGAGGAATGGATCATTTGGATATTTGGATATCAAAACACAATTTTAAACATTATGTCTTTACATGTGTTGCAACCGTGTCAGATTTTTTTTTATATAATTGAGAACACATGGGAATAATTTGATAAATATGAAGAACATAGATAAACTGGAAAATTTACCCAAAATACACAACATTTTAATTGACGAAACTACTTCTGATAGGAGCATGAAAACAAAATGTTCGACCCAAAACACAAACAAAAACACTCCTTTAGAGGATAAGCAGTTGAAATCGAAAGGAAATGACTGATATGACACCCACCGTTATGGATGCTCTAAGGGCTATTCCAGTAAAATCTATGTTGGGTGGACGGACATCACGTCTAAAGGTCACAGGTTGATGCTTGAAGAAAAAAAAATTGTGGTAGGTTGGGTCATTTATTTTTTAGCTCGCTGGGAAGAATGTCCAAGGAGAGCAACTGCCATGACCCCGGCGTCGTCATCGGCGTCTTCTGTAGACACACAGGTTAAACTTTTTGCGTTTAAGTTAAACTATCTATGCAATCACTCATTGGATATGAATGAAACTTCGCATGTGTGTTCACCATCATCAATGAAACACACAGAGACAAAAATCACAACTCTGCATTGCATTTTGGCAGAGTTATAGCCCTTTTTGGACTTAGACGCCCAGATTATTTTTTTTGCGTTTAGTTGAGTTTAAGTTTAAGATTTCTATGCAACCACTCATAGGGTATGAATGAAACTTCGCATGTGTGTTCACCATCATCGATGGAACACAAAAAGGTACGAACCATAACTCCGGATTGCATTTTGACAGAGTTATAGTTCTTTTTGTACTTAGACACCAAGGTTAAACTTTTGCGTTTAAGTTTAAGACATATATGCAACCACTCATTGGATATGAATGAGACTTCACATGTGTGTTCGCCATCATCAACGAAACACACAAAGGCAAGAACCTTAACTCTGGATTGCCTTTTTACAGAGAAATGGCTCTTATTGGATTTAGACACCCAGGTTAAACTTTTGCGTTTAATTGCGTTTAAGTTTAAGATACCTATGCAACCACTCATTGGATATGAATGAAACTTCATATGTGTGTTCACCATCATCAATGGAACACATGGAGACAAGAACAATAACTCTAGATTGCATTTTGGCAGAGCAATGGCCCTTTTTGGACTTATTTTTCAGGTTGAAGTTTTTTATCAGTAAAGATATCTATGCAACAACTCATTGGATACAAATGAAACGTCACATGAGTGTGTATCGTCATCGTGGAACATACAGAGACAAGAACCATAACTCGGGGTTGTATTTTGGCAAAGTTATGGCCCTTTATGACTTAATATTTTGTCTGTAGACACCCAAGTTTAACTTTTGCGTTCAAGTTGCGTTTAAGTTTTGGTGTTTACCTACAATCTGAATCTTTGCATGGGTGGTGAGTTTTATCCAATCGGCGAGCGTTGTTGTCTTCTTACAACTCTTGTTTATTTTTTTTGCAGGTTATGTTGCATTTAGGTAAAGTTTTGTTTTGCAGTATGTTGTCTGAATTTTAACGTAGTAAAAATAATTTCCTTTTTTTTTAGTTTGATTTAAGGATTAATAAAATATTCCAAACGCAAAAATGTCTGACGCAGACGTAGCATCGCGCGCAAGACCCGTCGCTAGAATCGGGAATAGTACCGGCCAAAAGATCCGGCTTTTATTGTGTCAGTTACAACAAGGAAGTCGAACAAAAACTCTGTGTGGCAACCCGACCCTACCTTGCAAAATACCCCCGATCCTAAAGTGTTTTTTACGATTTTCCGAAGGTTTTGTTTGTTACGCGCTACCAGATAATTCAACTTGAAAAGTCCGGTAAAATATAAAAAAGTCATATTTCCCAACATTCGGCATATCTAGTTTATGCTAATACCTTTAATTAACACAAGTCCTAATATAATCAAATACAAGCCAATTAATCAGTGCCCAGCTGTGAGATTATCCCATGGCGATGGAGTAGTTTTGCGGCTTACCGTTAAACTCCGCCCTTATAAGCAATAAGCACATTGGATTTAAGATGATATCAAAAAGACATGTGACCAGAAATTGCATATTTTACACTTTAATGTGTCTGCTCTCAGATAAAGAAGCAAGTGAAACTTCAAAGTTTGTCTTTCAAAACCAAAAACAATCTCAATATCAATCACACAAAGTTTACAAATCTCAAAACTGTTGGCTGTGGTAAGGAATTCTTTGGCTGACAAATTTTCGGCATTGTTTACATTTTGCTTTCGTAGTTTACGCGAGATTTTATCCGAGAGCTTTTCCAGAAACAAATCGGACGTCAGTATGATAAAAAATTTTTATGCTGGGGGGTGTTTTCATAAAAATTTGATGCCTTGTGGGGCAAAAGTTAATTAAAATTTCTAAAATCGCCGGTACGTCTGTCTTCAAACCGATTTTTTAGAATTTTAAGGTACATTTTGTTTTTAGAAGATAATTTTTGGAACTTATAACACTTTCAGTACCCATATAGTGAATGCTTTTGTGTTTCGGCAAGTCACAGCAGTGATAATCCAACTCATTGGGCTACATGTGGCAATATTCTTTTAAAAATTTCAATATATTTTGCAATTTGAATGGACATATCATTTATTTATTTCGTTTGTATATATGTAAGTTGTTTGAACTATCGCAGTTATATGTTT
Source organism: Panopea generosa (assembly GCA_029582155.1). Lineage (NCBI taxonomy): Eukaryota > Metazoa > Mollusca > Bivalvia > Adapedonta > Hiatellidae > Panopea > Panopea generosa. The sequence continues at coordinate 1,921,839 of CM055898.1, forward strand.
GTTTGTATTGTATATATCTGATTGTCATTTAATTGTCTATATGTGTATTATGTTTTTGTATAAATATATTGTATTCCCATGTTACTGTTTAAATGTTTATACTCCCCTGTATATATGTACTATGGAGGAAATAAAGAATCAATCAATCAATCAATCAATCAATCAATCAATTCAAGCTTTAAGGCAATAACATTGGATTGTTTGTCATCGGGTTTGCGAAATGAAGTCAAATAAGACTAAACAATAACCGATAGAAGGAATGTTTTTTTGATTAGACAATCGTAGTATTTGTAACACTCATGTGATATGTGACCAGTGAGCCATATTTTTCTTCTGAAAGATTTCTATTGCAAGAAATGTGCTTGGTCAGTCATTTCATTGATCTACAAGCCATGTTACGGGAAAGATCCCCCCCCCCCCTCAAAAGTGCATTGATGCATACTCACTGAAACTAAACATCCTATATTTTCATACGCGACACTAAATTTTCTCACTCGATACACAACATTCTTACTCGAGTATAGATTTTTCTTATTAAGCACTAGATATTCTAATCTATATTATATACTCAACATCATTACACAACATTCAAATTCCTTATTTGACACTATAGTAGGCCATCCAAACACAGGAAAAAAACTTTTGATGGCAAATTTGAGTAGAATTTGGCATCCATGCTTAATGTCTTCCTTGGTATGTATAAAAACCTGTGAGGGTGGATGCCAATCATGAAATCGCCTCATAATCTCAAAATTAGGTCAAAGGTCAATTGGGTGCAGTAATTAATATATAGAATTAAGGAAACTGTCTTGTTAAAATATTTGTTCATTTAATGAACTGAAAACTATAGAAATATGTCTGTTGTAAGCAACTACTAGGAAAATGAATAAAATATGTTAAAAATTGTGTTGTCAAATTGAGGTCAAAGGTCAAAAAGTGGGTAAAATTTATGAATTTTGAATTTCTTGTGAAATGCAAGCTTCCAATAAATAAGAACAGGCAAGTGTTTTAAATCAAATGAAGTGAATACATAAACAAACATTATGAGAAATTAAGCATATAAAAATAGAAGGAAAGAGCTTCATGAGGTCACAATAGAAGTCGGATAAAACTAATAGCGGTATAGAAATAGTCAATATTCTCTGATATTGCTCAACAAAGAAAGCTAATGATCTATAGTCGTTTTAATATACACTAGTATACTAGTTAATACGTTGTTATATAATAAGGATATTTGTTAGAATGCAGAAAGTAAATATTCGGATAGCATGCATTCCAAAAGCCTGAATCATAGTGTGACTATCAATGATTATGTATCATTGCAGTGAAGAATTAGGAAAGTCATCAAGTTAAAATCACTTCATATTCAGAGGCATTCAATAATTCATTCTTTGTGCTAGAGTTCCTAAATCATACAACTGTAGCAACTGGCAGAGGTAATAAAGACAACTTGTGTTTCAGCACAGAACCAATTTCTACATTTCAGCTAGCATTTACAGCTGACAAAGATATGTTTAAACATTTAAATGTTTGATAGACTCTAGTTTTCTGTCATCTTTAACAACCTGAACTTTCTGCATGTTTGAAACATCATATATCAACGCAAATGTTTTGTTATTTTCTTCAAAGGATCATACTCAGAAAATGTCAAAAGTATCCATTTGTTTGATCAGAACTTGAACATCAGACTCATTAAGATCAGTTCCAAAAGGCAGACAATCATATGTGGTGTAGGTATGGGCTTCCTCTGCATCACTTTCTCTTTATAGTGACTTCTCTAACACATCCGACTGAGTTGTCAAAGTGACACAGAATTTGTCTCTGGCTTGGTCATTTTGTGTGATTCCTTTTTTCCTATTGTTCATGTTACAAATGTTTTCATCCAGCTTGTTGCTTGGTCAGTGTTCAGTGATTTTGCTCCTTTTGATTATAAAAATCCTATCTTTAAATTCCCCACACATATCTGGTGCTGTCTTTTGAGATACTTCATAATTATCATCTAAGTAAACAGGTCTTGATTGCCGCATACAAGTTATTTCTTTTTAGAAAGGATGGCTGATCTGCTATGATAACGGTGTTGCTTTGACCAATATGATTTGAAATTTCTTCAAATATATTGATAACAGTAATAAATGTGTTCAGTTCATCTAAATAGGATTGTAGTATTGGAAGCATTCCTATAGTTGTCATTGGCAGAATATCTGGGCTGCTTAATTCATTGTAAGCTCTCCAAGTCGGAACTGTTTGCACATCATTTTGACTATTTTGCTAAAAATCTATTCAAATATTCCGAATATATGCTGTTTAACGTGTTTCATTGTTGTTTGTGTACCAACTACTTGCATTTATGTTGTCAGGTCCATGTATTGGATATAGCCTACCATCATTGCTTTATCTAAGTGGATAGTTTTCATAGTATCAGCAGAAGCATGTTTGCCCAATTATTAAGTTCTGGTATTAGTACCCACATAATATTCTCTAGAGTTTGACTGTATTTCCCAACCATCATATTGTGCTGTTAACTATGTTTCTTTCATCTAACGTTGCTTCAATAGCACCAATATTATCACAGGACATAAACAGATCATATCCATTTTCGATATACATCCCAAGACTGTCATTTGCAATTAATTTGTCAATTCAACTGATAATATTTATAACAGTGTGGTTGACAGCATGAAAAACACTGACACTCATTTCAGAACGAGCTGTCTTGTGAAGAACATGTCCAAGGCCAACATCTCGAGATTGTGTATGCCGTTAGATACGCCAAATACTATATCTCCTGCGCTAGTATACAAACGTAACAGTTCTCCGCATAGGTTCTGACTTCAGCATTGCCATCTAGAATAGTTGTCATACTACCAAATAGCAGGCGAGATAGAGAAAGAACCTTCCAGGAATTACCTTGTCTACATAATCAATGTCTATCTCACCTCTTAATGTTGAGCAGCAGTAAACACTTTCCTGTATAAGTATACTTTCATATGGTTCTAGAATACTTGAAACATTATCAGATAAATCATTATATGACCCAAAATCAGACGCATATATGGTGGTCTAATAAACTGTGCTTTGGGTCAGTAGCTTTTTTGACGTCTTCATAGAACGATCTTCATATTTGCTTGGAACAGTCTGAGTTAATACCTGCTTCCTTGTAAAATAGCTACTCCAGTCACCACCAATAATCACCGGAGCTAAATCCTCATAATTCTGTCATTACTGTATCATCTTCGATAGTATCCTCATACTTCACAATTTGTTTTTTAAACTTAGACAGACATTTTAGAATGTATTTTACTTCGGACGCAATAAGATCATTTACAGCCGCAATACATATTCTTGAAAAATATCACTCATAAACGGTGTAACTGTTTTACATCTTCCGACGGAAATAAAATACAACAACTCGAATCAGTTTGTAATATTTTGCATACCGGTAAGTTGCTGAACGGACAGGAGCATCTTTAAACACTTCTTTGACACTACTAGTAGAAGGTCCAGGAGATCCCATTTTTCTTTTGAGCTTATTAATTTTGTTTTTGAAAGTGAATACACTATTAGAACAAATTTTATGCCATAAAAAGTTTCAATCAAGTGTCGCAATCAAAACTGTCATTTCTGTCAAGAACTTCTATACTGGAGGTAACAAGTAATTTTCTTCGAATCTCAGATACTTTGTGTGGCATCTTTTTATATGGAAGGACAAGTTTTACTAGTTTTACGTACAATTAAGATAATTTGATTACATCATAACATAAACTCTCTTTCTTTTACATTTACTTTTAATCAAAGGTATATATATTCGTAATTGTTATTTCTCCTTGAATCGCATTTCAATTGGAAAAAAATACATGATAAAAAAATATGCACCAGTGTATTATCGTTTTGTGTAAAACATACGGACGTCCAAGCGAACACTTAACTTTTAGAGTTAAGTTTAGTATTTATCTTCAAAGATATGCATAAAATTCAAGGTTAATAACAAATTGGAGATTTGCAATAAACAACAACTACTGAAATTGTCAACATTTTAAATGTACTTATTGAACTTTCGACTCGTATAAAAACAAGCAGAAAGACAGGCATGTTTCAATATCCTTTAAATAGATGCTCCATTGTCCTTTACACTGTTTCATTATTAACTATAACGATCACAACTATCATAATGTATATGAATTCTACAGTTTGATGAGCACAGCCAATTCTGACAAGATTATCAAACTGGCAAAGTTTGTATTTGAGATGTTTAATAAAATAATTCTTTACCTCCAAATTTAAAACAAAATGACGTAAAACATTATGACTTGAATTAAATCTCGAAATTGTGTATTACTTTTTTCTTTTTTTCAGAATTTGAAATAAGATAGACACAAACATTGATCATGAGCAAAACAACAGATCAGTCAATACGTTAAAAAAAAAAATATATATATATATATATATATATATAAATAAATATATTGCATTCATTTTATCAAAACTGTATTGAAATTATAATGTTCGTATTATGAATGTTTATTTGTTAGATTCCTAGTTTCCCATGTGTTTAAAAATGTATTATGGGCCGGAGGCCTACATTACTCAAATAAAATATTGTATATTTGTCTATATTGTCTATTAGACTATTAACAACATGTCATTACAGAAAAAATATATAAAACAACATAATTGTAACATTAGTGACAATAATTTATATACAATACCGTTTTGTTAATTTTTGCATCTGATTGACCTTTGACCTCAACTGTGACCTTAAAACGCAATTTCATGAGTGGCATCCATCATCACACGATGCTATACATATTGGGGAATAATGTTATGGTACTAAAACAATTCTACTAAAAATTGCCATCAAAAGTTAAAATAAGGGTCATTTTGCTTTTTGGATGGCCTACTACTACATTTTCATACGCGACACTTGATTTTCTCACTTGATACGCATCCTTACTCAACTTATACGACATTCAATTTCCTTATTTGACACTATATTTTTATACTAGATTTTCTCACTCAACATTATTAATTTTAAACTAGACCGATTAATTATATATATATAAATGCTGCTACTGCTAGACTACATTAAACCAAATTGCTAAGTATCTCCTCAAGGATATATCAATTATTTCCTATTTCAAATGGTTATAGTTTCGTTTTGTGTTAAAATATGTTTCATAAAATAGTAACAAACAATAAAATACCTAAACAATACAAATTAATTGATTACTTTCATTTAAAATGCAACAAAAACTAAACAAAGGGTCAAATATGAAAGTCACAACTATCAGTATCGTGCATGAATCCTGTTGATGCGGATAACAGCGTGGCATCAGTTCCATGTGTTGGTGAAGTCCCTCCGAAGTTCATGTACATTTTGTTGTCTAAGCAACTTCCTGCTCCGACGGTCAATCTCGTCCCACACGTGTCCGATCGCATTGAGATCGGGAATGTGAGCTGGTCAGTCTAACGCATTTGTTGGTTTCGGGTTAAAATTAAATTAACAGTTGATAATAACTGTTTATATAAATTATATTAAAATCTAAACAACCATTGCGTACGTAAACTATAAAAGTTGTTATTGTTTTTTTGTTCACAATTTTACCACAATTAAAGTGCTATTCCCAAGATGGATAGATAGCTGTGTATAGGGTACGGCAAAAAATCCCAAATTTCTAAATTAAACAATACAAACTTATATTATTATTGGAGGTAATAGGAGTAATATTTAATAAAGCATTTTATCTTTTAAAAAAATGCAGTCTACACTATGAAAGATTTTAAAAACAAATCATTTTTGGTTCTACCGACGATGCCGACAAAAACGCTGACAATGGTTTCCACTGACAGGTTTGTGAGGTCAAATGACTGATTGACCTTAGTTAGTTTAAACATATTTTATTTCAGATATTTTGAATTGACCTTCCAGCAACCAGCATGCCAATGGCACGACCACGCTTTTCGATCGTCATCCGGCGCATAATATCCACATATTTTGTTTTTCTATTTTGGCTTCCTATGGTCTAAGACTTTAAGTGAATGACAACTTTGTGTTTTAACAATACAATATAACAATACAAGTTTATTGGCATATCAGCAAAACATTGCCTATGGTCATTTACACATTCAAATTAATTTAAATATGTCATATACATACTATTATATGAAATACAAACAAATACATACATATCACATATTCAAACTGAAGCTGTCATGGTATTTATACATCTATAATTACAAAATCATTTACAATCATATCAAAATTCAATCAAATTGTTTAAAGTTTCATGCCTTAGTTTTTGAGCTTCGGTTATAAATTTTGCCAGATTACAAATACTTTTTTTATTGCTTGATGACATAATGTTTTTAAAACTATTAATATTTGGAAAAGCACTTTGTTTAATATATTTATTTCTAATCGTCTATATGAAGGACAACATAAGAGAAAATGATACTCCGATTCAACCACCCCCCATTACATACTCTACAAAAACAATTTTCCCTTTTTACATTTGTATATCTCCCAGTTTCAATTTCTAAATTATGCGCACTCAGTCGAAATCTTGTTAAATTTTTACGGTTTGTTTCATTTGGAATAAAATCCAAGTAAAATTCATATTCAAAACATGTTTTAAATTTTCTTAAATAGTCTAATTTGGTCATATTTTGAAGAGATGAATTCCAATTTTGTAAATACTGATCACAAATCCTTTGTTTTAACAAGGATAAATAATTTGCGTTTAAATTGAAATTCAACAAAATATCTCCAAAAACCCGTCGATTTAAAAGCATGTGCATACTACCAGCCCAACAGCTGGTATTTTTTAAAATGCATTGTTCATTAAAAACTTTAAATTGAATAAAATTGTTTTTTTTCCCATAACTTTTGTCCAATAGCTCATAGCACGTTGTTTACAGATAACAGATAATGGAAATCTCCCTAGTTCACCTAATACAGCTACGTTAGGAGTTTGTTGTTTAACACCTAAGATGCGTTTGCAAAACTTAATATGACTTTAACGAGCATTTGCTACGTGCACATCGTGCATTTTTTAACAATGGTCTACGCTTGAGTGATCGTTACAACAATGGACAAAATGTCTATGCTAAAACGTCCTCTTGAAGGCTGTTATTAATATTTTGAAATAATCATGTCGATATATTTAGCAATAAATCAATTATTTAAAAGCTAAATGTTGACTTTGTTATGTGTTTTTGATCAAAATATTCTGCGAACTATTTATTCCTTTTTTTGTAATTCAACTTTATATTTCACGAATGTATCATTATTAATTACACATATATGATACAAAACATGGTTTAACACAATCTGGTTATAATACTATTTTATATATACTTAGTTGCAAAAGAAAGTGTGCACTTTTGTTATTCCCATATTTTTTTAACTAATAATGCTATAATGTCAAAGTTTTTTGGGGAACGTATAATACAAAATTTGCTTTCAGTGAAGCATAAAATTTGCATTGTACGTATATTTGACCGATAACAATTGTATAATGAATAGAGTGTTTTCATTCTTTATGCACGTGCACATCATGGGAAAAGTACATGTCACCTAAAACCCGTTTAATCACATTCTCTATACCTTTTGTGAGAGTAAAAACACAACCACATTCACTACATGCCTGTAAAAAATGTCTAAGCTCAGTAAAAATCAACATCTCCAGGCAATGGTAATGCTTGCTATTGGCACCAGCATCGAAGACTTAAGTAAAGCATTTCATTGCCATAGAAATACCTTAATTCGTCTTCGTCAACGAGTTCATGTTAGAACTGCTGACCGTGGACAGTTAGGTATCGTTTAACCATCGCTTGAACAGACCGTTAGATCGCTATGACGCACCTTCGCAATCGATATTAGCAAATACACAATATTAAGGTGAATTCTGAAATACTTTGGTTAGGTCAAGTTAAGATATCAACAACTTGCATGATCTTTCCGTCGCTCTTGTTCAGGTATGGAACAACATACCCAACGTTGTGCTACAACGGTACATAATGACAATGCGTCGACGTCTCGTTGCTTGTATCAACACAAGAGGCGGTGACACACGTTATTGAAGCAGAACAAACAAGATGTTTTTGAAAAAAATCACTGACAATTCAAGTTCTTTACTGGCTAAAAAGTAGCCGTTGATTTGAAACTTTTTATTTCGACCCATGTGTTGTTTGAGCAGCATTATCATTATGTGACTATTGTCAATTTACAAAACAAATGCATCCTCGTAAAAGCCAATAAAATGCTTCAAATATTGGTACCAAACATTTTTGGGGAAAACGACAGTGCACACTTTCTTTTGCAACTGAGTATAGATCTAATTCACAGTTCATTTTTAGCTCTACTGGCCAAGGGCCAGAAGTGCTTATGCGATGGCGCGTTGTCCGTTGTCTCTGAAGTGTGTTAGCAGCACTTTGTATGAAACCACTACGCCAATTAAACTGCAACTTTACATGAATGTTTCTATTGCATAGGAGACTTTACAGAAGATTTCTTTTTCGATTTGAAATTCAAGATGGCCGCCGTTACTAAAAATAGTCCAAAACTTAATTTTTTTTCTCATGATCAGCCCAACAGATTTTCAAAATATTTATGTAGTAATGATAACCAACTATAGTTTTGTTAGATTTTTTCAAATGGTGTCCCTAGGGTTAAAAATGACCCCGCCAAGAGGGTTCAATTAGGGGAAACGTCATTACGATATTACAATTTTTAAATGGAAACGATTTTGCCTATATCTTCACAGAAGCATTGTTTGGTGAAGGAGATTCAGATTTGTAAAAATGACCTGGTTCCACTGACTTAAGGGGTCAGGAGGGGCCTCAAAAAGGTAAAAATTGGGAATTACAAAAATCTTTTTCTTAAGAACCGGTATGTCAGATTTGTTCATATTTAAATTATCCCTAATGTGTAGGGATTTGATTGCAGATAAGAATTTAGGGGCTAAAATTTAAAGGGGCTCTGTAAGAGGACTTAAAGTTTTACATAGGAATACTATGGGAAAACAGAAAATTCTCATTTTCTCGTTTTTCATCTTTCTATGCAAAATTATTATTCAATTGGAGTTCTGAATTATCATCTAGTCATGGGAAATAATATTTAGCTTAATAAGGAGAATTGTCTTTCCATTAGTGGCCAAGGTGGGTCAAAAAAAGGTTAAAATAGAAAATTTTCAAAAAATTTCTTCTCAACAATCGGTCAGTCAAATTTGTTCATAATTGATATGGATTATTCAAATGAGTATGGGTTTAAAGTTTGTACAAATCAATGGTCTTGAATTTATAGGACCCTGTAAGGGGACAGAGTTTTATATAGGAACACTACTGGAAAACGGAAAACTCTTTTTTTTAATCATTCATTTATGACTTTTTTTGTTTTGTTTGAGTTTTGAAGCAACTTCTAGTCATAACAAATATGATTTTGTTCGATACGAAGGATTGACTTTCTAAAAGGGGCCAGGTGGGGTCACAAAATGTTGGCTTTTGATGGACACTAGAATTAAGTTGGCCATTTAATGGTATAACGTTATCAATCAAGTGAAATTCAATTTCATATTGGCCTTTATATTGAACAGAAGGCTGTCGAATTTGCATTTTATTAATTAATTGTTTGATATTTAAGAGGGAAGTCGCAGCGTTCATACAGTTACTATTTTGGATAAGTTCATCTAGCATATTAATTAACATGTAATCTATCAAAACGCCTAACAATTGTCCAACGGTATCGAATGTACCTTCATCTTAATTACACACGCAAAACAACAGAAGTAACGATAACTAAATAACGTTTTCACTGAAGACTTGCATAATGTCATACACATTCAAGAATTTATGTTTTCAAGATGGTGTCGCAATAAAATATCAAACACGGACACATATTCTCCGAGAATCTTTACCAACAGAAGTTTTCGGTTTTCGTATTGGCCGAGTTTCTGTTCGTATTGGCAGAGTTCAACTTTATATTTGCGCGTTCCTCATCATGTAAACACTGCGATTTCCATCTTGTGCCATTAAATAAGAAAATACAGTTTATTAGTGATATGTCATATTAGAAGAATTGTCCGTGAACTGTCTGGATGGCTATGAGGGTAAGAAAGTACATTTGTGAATGTCGTTTTTTGTTTACCTTTGGTTTGCATTCTAATATACAATATATCATGGACGATAGGGTAGTCGACAGAATGTTAGCCACTTACACCTGGGGTCGCGTGTTCGATTCTGTTAGTCTCTTCTAAACTAGCGCTTGACGTATTGGTTTTACCTATAAGACGGATTTGAGAGCGTTTAATATAAGCTTTAAGCTTACTTTGTATTTGAGCTAAGTAGATTAAATTAGATTAAACCACAGTACATGTTCAGTTGATATTTGAACATATACTAGAAAAGTTGTTGTCTCTTCTATGTGTGTAATATATATGTTATCATTTAGTTCAGTTATCCGGTATACTGATTGTATTTTTGCGGTTTTGATGGCTGTGTCCATTGAATATCACACTTTATGTTGGTTATATATTTCCTTATATTTAACCTTATTAACATGACTAGATTCTTTATGTCTTGTTAATAACAGTTTTCAATAACTGGCTAGAAGTGACCGCGTGGTTTGTTCTATGTTTTAGACATGATACGCCGCTGTCCCTCATATGCCAGGAGATGAAATCAGAACCGAGTGTATATACAAATCTACTAGCAGGACAAAAACTACATTCTTTGGAAAAGGCACCGCAGATGAAATGTGTTACGGTTTTATCACATATTATTCCAAGGGTGCGTACACAGGAGGGAGCGACTGTCGGAATGATATATTTTCTCAATAACTAAGGGAGTATCTCATGACCACGTGATGCCATGCGCAGTCGCTATAGCACTGATAAAATAAGATGCAATAAAATGCACGAATTCCCAGCATTGATTATTCAAAATGGGGATTTGAATCTTACGTCTCGTGTTAGATGTATATTATTTCTTATTTGTGTTCGACTTCATACAATAGTTTAGACCAGAACAAGTAAATACGATTCAGTCTATTTATTTTTCAGAAAATGTTCCGAAACCAGCCTGTCTTTCCTGGCAAGACGTTTCTCTGTGTGCTTTCAACGTCAGTGACGTTATAAAGGGTTGTCGGTTCAAACGCCTGCACAATTTGTCTGATCCGGATACGAAGACGACCTATGACCTTGTCATGAACAACTGCTCGCCTCACATCGGCTGCAGGAAGGAATGCAAGCCAGTTGTCACACAGCTAAAGCAGACGTCGTGTTACTCTAAAGGTTAGCTTTTATATGATAAAAACAGTTTTAGTTCCAAATTCTTACAAAAGATGTTTGATTTTTGTGTTAAGACATCTTAATTCTAAATGATCATAAAAAGAGTATATAAACCAAATGTGTTTTTAAACTCCTTATCAAATACATGTACGTGAAAAATGAGTCCTTACACGCACAGAAATCAACCAAGATCATAAATCAACCACAAATAGAACAGTTGGGTATGTTAACGCAACACTCCTCATGCAATACATCTAGCATGGATGCATGTGATAACTTAATATCGAGCAACATTGAATCCCAAGACTCCAAAATACCAGCAAATAAAATATAACACTCAAAATACTTGGCGAATTCTGCTGTCAAAGAACGCCACGTAAGCCTGTTGTTGTTAAAAGGTATCTTAGATAAGCAAAAAAAACCGCAACTATTGATTGACTGAGTATGTATCGTCATTTTTATAACATCGAGGGCTAACAGACGATCAGTTAACCTATCGATTGTTTTCTGGGATCTTGAAATGTTAACCAATACTTTAGCACTTCCCCATCACCGCAAGTAGCTTTCCCACTTGAATAAGCTGTGAGAGATGATTAATAATTAGACACAGTGTCGTATATCAATCGTCACGGAGACTGTTTCCGGGCGGGGATTCGAACTCACGGCCCCTGCATTGATAGTTAGATGCGTTACCGACTGAGCTAATCGGACCCGGCTAGAAAGAACACAACTGAAAAGTTTACATTTTATAGAGTGAATACCGTGAGGTGAACTGACCATACAAAATGGTATACATTTTAAATTACATTTAACCAATCTAAACAACAAATAAGTAGTTATATTCGTCGTCAATAGCGATTGAACAAGTCTGATTATATATTCAAATATTTAAGTGATTAAATGTATTATTGTACATATCAACTGAGTTCATTCATTTAATAATTCTGATGCGCTTGTCAAGTAATAGAGCCTCAGATTCATGATGGAAGGGTCGTGTGGTCGAGCAAGACACATATGCTTAGTACTGGTTCTACCATTGAACATCACTGATTGTATTATCTTAACTGGATATTATAAAAAAAATGTTTACAACTACCTATGTTTGATAAAATGGCAGGCAATACACGTATTCCTTTCGGGAATAAAATATAATGCTTACACTAAGGTTTGTGTGACTTATTCTTGGGTGCTGAATTATAGTCTATATATACATTTGTTCTGTAGGCAGGAAAACATGACTGATAAATTTAAAATGGCTCAACTATTTAATATCGGCAGTTTGTATATCTGCTCACAAAGGTCGACGTAATTAAGATTTCAAAAAGTATATGTGGTACTACTTTGAATTTATAATCGTGATGGGAAGCAAAAATCAATTGCGTATATTTTATTTAAAGTAGCAAACTGATACTTTAGAACAATCAAAGTAATGTGTGATAATGTTAGACTACTGTATTACAGAAATGTGCTAATTATGTGGGTGCAAAAGTATTGTAAGTTTCATAAAAACGATGGATTTTTTTATTTAGTTTTTAAATCTTTAACAAACTTAAAATTCAGTAAAACATGTTATTTGATGTTATAATTAGTCATACACATATGTTACCCATATTGTAGCATATCCTGACACCCATTGTCCCATCACGCAATGATGGTAACGTAATTATTGAAAAATGATTTTTTTATGTGTCATTAATATGATAAGCAGGATAAAGTTATCCATTTGTTCGTCAAACCTATGTGTACTTTCTAAACGAACAAATAACTATGCTATAACCTAACACTATTAAGATACAAATTAACACATAACAAACGTAAACAAGGTAACCTTTTTGAAGTAACGTAAATATCTGTAAACATTATTTACACTATACATGTATATGTTTGAAACAGGCTTCATCATAACAACATAAACAAAGTAAATTGTAAATAGCTGATAGTTAAAATTTCGATTTTGAAGATAATAGTTTTAAATCAAATAAAAAATTAATACATTGTAAAAAATAATGCCGAACCTATAGTAATGTAAGTATCCACGTAGCGTGAGTTTGTTTTAACTGCACAAAGTAACATGTTCTTTTTCTCGGTTAAATTGAAATCGCAATGACGTCACTATTGCATGTTATTATCATTAATTCAAACATCACTTATATTATAGTGAAACAAATGTATATATTTAAATCTTAAAGCATGCTCTCATGTTTTTCATCTTAATGACTTGTAAAGTAGATTCATATTTAACTTTCTCACTTAATTCCAATGTGTGTCAATTTTAATTTTGTCAGCCTCGCAAAGCTTAAACATTCTTGATGACTTCCCTGTTGTAACGGATTTGCTTATCTTGCATATACTGTTGTCTTTGCTTACACATGAAGCATTCTCTTTCTTTGGTCGTTTGAATAGCCAATTTGCTTTTGCTACACCCGTTCTCTCCCCGATCAATTTCTGACACTTCAAAGATATACCACGAACCTTCATGAATTGCAGATACATAAAATGTTTCTAACATAATAGAAAACGTGTCCATTTTAATATCAATCGTATATCTTTTTGTTGTTTCATAATCATTCCGGTTGTACTTCACTTGCGCAGCGTCTTAAAGTATCCTGTGCAACATTTTCCTTTTCATTAACATAGTCCAGTTCCATTGCAATTTCAGTTTCTTTGTCGCGCCGACTATTGCTTTGTTGCTGCGTTCTTTTTGTTTTTATGTCCTCCAAAAAATTTTTGGGGTTGCATATAGTAATTGCAGCGTCAGTCCGTCTGGTATTTCGTGTCCGGCCTGTAACTTTGTCATGCATAAATTTTGTTGATACAAATGATCAACTTAACATGACGACGTGTCGCGAGTAAGACCCAACCAGACCATTACATCAGATGTCAAGGTCAAGGTTACACAAAGGTCAAAGACACATCAGTCCATTACTCTTGATATTCATGGATATATCGCTAACTATTATATCATATATTGATATATTTCACAGACCATTTTGGGGGCATGCGACACTTAACAGTGACATTTCTTGTTTTAATGAGTTATGGATTACAGAAATCTTCAGCAGCATATACATGACTATAACTCTATCTACTCTCCTTTTTTAATTGTACGTTCGTTACTAACAACTTCGACTCCATGGTCATAACAGTTTACAATGTTTGGCTAGGAAATATTTGAATGATACATTCATTGGTCATCTATTTTGATGGTTTGTTCTTTTGCTGCATAAAATGCAGTCGTATGCTTTTTGTCCACCCTCAGGCATCGTATAAGAAAAAAAATCTGTCAATAACAGGATTCGCTGTTCAGACCTTTTAGTCTAAAACTAAACGCACTGCCACTACTTTATTACCTCTTTGGAATAATCGCAAAACAATCAAATTACTATTGATAGAAATAATAACTTGCGGAACTGACATTGTGCTTCTCGCAGTCTTTTTTGTATTTCTTTTTGAGGTTAGAATCGTCCTTTCCATTTATGATATAAAAAACAATGCCATGACTTGTTCAAATTAGCCGATTTACAGGGCATCTCGAATCAACGAATTTGCAAAGCATACGGATTCGCTCCAGATCCTATTCGTAGCCTACTTGCACATCGTTATGCACATATAAATTGTACCGAGTGGCAAATGTTGCCTTTTATTCGATTTAAATAAAAAAACATTGTTAGTCTATATCCACACCTTTTTGAATAATTTATAGTATTACACACATAAATCGTAAAATTACTTTCTTGAAATGTATGTGCCGTAACAGCATCTAGGTTCCAACGCAAAACTCCGTTGACGATGAACAAAACATTAAATTTTGGTACAAATAAATGATCAATTTGAACGTTAAACGTTATGCTGCATATTAGCATTCACTGACACTATTGTGTAACAAATTTGGATTTTTTAAAAAATAAAATATTCTGGAAATAAAACAAAACCATATCCGATATATGTGATATCCGAATAAACGCAGATTGCTACAGACGCCAAGCATTGACGACTTCGACCATTGAGCAGAAAAAAATGTAAAATACCCAAAATAAAAAAAACTCTACCACACATAATAAATCAGTTATTAATTAATACAATTGATGACATTAAACATTTGTAAAGAATAATTCCATTTCCTTAATCAATTACTGGCATTTATG
The DNA here is from genome assembly GCA_029582155.1 of Panopea generosa. NCBI lineage: Eukaryota > Metazoa > Mollusca > Bivalvia > Adapedonta > Hiatellidae > Panopea > Panopea generosa. The sequence continues at coordinate 1,937,266 of CM055898.1, forward strand.
TGTCCCTGTCACTTTTAACACGAGTTACAAACAGCCAGGTTCGAATACGATTTTTTAATTATTTTTTATATGAGCGCAAGTGTCGCCATACTAGATATATCTGTACATATTACTATAGTCGTTGTTTTATCTTGGGCTTGGTAACAAGACATGGTATTACTATAGTCGTTGTTTTATCTTGGGCTTGGTAACACTACGGTCGTGTATAGACATGGTATTACTATAGTCGTTTCATCTTGGGCTTGGTAATACTATGATCGTGTATAGACATGGTATTACTATAGTCGTTGTTTTATCTTGGGCTTGGTAATACTATGGTCGTTGTTTTATCCACGGCTTGGTAATACTATGGTCGTTGTTTTATCTTGGGCTTGGTAATACTATGGTCGTCTATAGATATGGTATTACTATAGTCGTTGTTTTATCTTGGGCTTGGTTACACTATGGTCGTGTATAGACATGGTATTACTATAGTCGTTGTTTTATCTTGGGCTTGGTTACACTGTGGTCGTGTATAGACATGGTATTACTATAGTCGTTGTTTTATCTTGGGCTTGGTTACACTATGGTCGTGTATAGACATTGTATTATTATAGTCGTTGTTTTATCTTGGGCTTGGTAATATTATGGTCGTCTATAGACATTGTATTACTATAGTCTTTGTTTTATCTTGGGCTTGGTAATACTATGGTCGTCTATAGACATGGTATTACTATAGTCGTTGTTTTATCTTGGGCTTGGTAAAACTATGGTCGTGTATAGACATGGTATTACTATAGTCGTTGTTTTATCTTTGGCTTGGTAACACTATTGTCGTGTATAGACATGGTATTACTATAGTCATTGTTTTATATTAGGCTTTGTAATACTATGGTCATTGTTTTATGTTGGGCTTGGTTACATTATGGTCGTGTATAGACATGGTATTACTATAGTCGTTGTTTTATCTTGGGTTTGGTAAAACTATGGTCGTGTATAGACATTGTATTACTATAGTAGTTGTTTTATCTTGGACTGGTAACACTACGGTCGTGTATAGACATGCCCATTCATTATATCTTGGGAACTATGAACATGGCTAGATGTCTGCTAGAGCACAACTGATTTTTATTAACCAATCATACATACGTACATGCATATTAAGTATTCACTAAAATAGAGTGCAGTAGATGTCATTAACTGAAGCTGTTTTCTTAGGGTCTCACACAGGTATCTATCTCAATGTTACAGTCGTGAATCAACAAATATACAATCAAAGTAATTTACTAAAAGCTATTCCACTTTAATCGTCAACTGTTGTAAGTAGTAATCATGCATAAGCAGTCGTTATAATAAAGGCCTAGTCGTGTATAGTTTAAAACGTGTGGGTTGTGTTGGATATCGTTTGAGAATAGAGAAGCATTTTTTAAAAATAAGATCCAAGTATTATTTTAATAAAACTTTTAGTTTGTTATAATTTTATTATCAATGCTAAAGCAAAGACAGATCAGACTGCCAAATTTATGACATAATACAAAGCTTGAGTTTGACAATATTAAAGGTATCTCTTATAGCAAATGTATTCTTGTATACAACATCTTAATTGAAATATTGACATTAAAGTTTGATATCGCCTGAAAATAGTTAAAATATATACTCCAAGTATTATATAAATGCTTTTACACTTTTAATTTATAATTTTACCATCGATACTAAAAAAGACAGATCAGAATGTCAAATTTATTATTGTTTGAGTTCCACAATAAATTTTAAATCGAGTTCACGATAGTAGCCAACATTAAAATAAAATAGAAATACATTTTTATGCTAGCAGTACCTTAACTATATTCCAAAGAATTAACAAACAAGAATTCACTAGCACATTATGCTATGTCTCGTAAAGTCACTGTGTTTTGGTATCAAGTAAGAGGTACGTAATAGAAGAAAAAACAATTCTATCTAAGGTGAATATTTTCTAACTAGTTAAAAACTAAGAAGAAAAATGTTTTTCCTCTATAAATACTAGTATGTAATAAAACGAACACAACTAATAGGGCTTGGTGTTATTCATATCGTTACATTGCTAACATTTTCGAATGTATTTCACTGATACAACAAATCAATTGGACATACAGTAAAACCTCGATTGCTCGAACTCGGCGTGACTGGACAAAATAGTTCGACTTAAGGGTTGTTCGAGCCAAGTTGTGTTCAATATATATGTTTATACATCGAAATAGGAGTTCTGCCGGGACTTGATATGTGGTTTAGCTATATGTAGTTTCGAGCCAATGAAGTTCTACTCTACATAAAAACACACTATTTTTACAACATAGTATGACAATCAATCTTCATGAAGTTGGTGGTCAAGCGAATAGTTTTAATTTGGTTCATCAGGTAATGCAGGCTTGAAACACTTTTTTGTTCATTGTTCAAATGTTATTAACAAATTCAACTCAGAAGACAACTTTTTCGTAAAGATTTTATTAGCTACATAATGTATGTCTTTCCGCTCAATACCCAAAATCTGGTATATTTCCATTTAACACTTCCCATGCATGAACACCAAACAGACTGTCAAGAGCAAAACTACCAAGAGCATATTCTTGTCATTAATTATCGTCCAACTTATTAATGAAACCCCTAACACGTGTCCAAAAGAAAGTATGTTGAACTGTAAGAACAGGGTCATATGGATGTGCTAATTACTAATGAGTCCCAAGCAAAGTATGTTGCCATACAACATCAATAACATGCATTCATATCAATATTAATGTGACTTTATTGCATTTGTATAAAAGTAATTTTAAAGTAATTATTAGTGATTGACTTTGTAACATACACATAATAAGTGTATTAAACATGACAATTAAAAGTTATGACCTACCGATGTTTCGACGTGAAAGTAAACGCTCTCGACACAAAAGTTACCGGCGTATTTTTTTTCTTTGTGTATGCATGTGTCCAAAAAAAGGTCAATATATAAGTACACAGTTTCAGACGCGCCATTTGAATTGCGTGTGTTTTTTTTCTGGAAAGTTGAACACATTTGGTATATCAGTTGTTTTTGTGTATAACATAATAATTATTTTGTAGAATTAACAAGAATTCCGCGGAATGATATGTCTCGCCGTGTCCACTTTAACCGTTAATACACACATGGAAGAGAAAAAAAACAATGACCAAAATGGCCGCAAGTATCTGTAAAGCTCAAAATTTATTGTTTTATTCCAGTGGTAACAGAAAAATGGCATAACAACTTCCAAAATATATTAAAGAGTGGTTATTTACAATAGTTATTTGATTTGATGAATTTAGCCACAATTTACAAAAATATGACACAAGAATTAGCATTATATTCATGTTACAGTTATCTAACTTTGTTAATGTTGTAGGTTAAATAACTAAGCAATTTAGCATCTAACAAAGTCAATGGACCATGCAATGTAGGTCATACTCAGCATCTGCAAGGCGGGGGGTCAGTTATGGTGTGGGGCGGTATTGCTTACGGGTATCGCACCCACTGGTTGTTATTGAGAGAAATTTGAATGACCGTACATATAGGGAAAACATCCTGGGTCCTCGTGTTGTCCTTCTGCTTCAAATCCATATCGACATTACAAGATAATGCCACGTCCCACGTCACCCGTGACAACATATTTTTTTTTGCAAAACCACAACGTCGGTTTCATCGACAATTAGTCCTCGAAAAGCCCGGATTTCAATCCCCTAGAACTTCTATGGGATAATCTTGACCGACGCGTACGCCGACCTCTAAACCCGCCTGGCAACGTGAATGGGTGGGCTTCGAGTGGCACTGCTTGAAGAGTGGGATGATATCCCACAGGCTGACATAAACAAGCTTGTTCTCTCAATGCGAGGTCGCTGTCAAGCAGTCATCATCGCACGCGGCGATCACACACACTATTGATAACCCGATTTTGAAATCCATCTCTTCCTGTTTTAAATTCAAATCAAACAATAAAATTGATAATTTCTGCCCAATTGAGCTATTTCAGTAGATTGATACAAGATAATTATACAATAAACAGAAGATTTCAGCCAAATTTAGTTAAAATGATCATACGCGAGAGGGACTACTTTTTATCCTCCTTCATGTATTTATATATATTAAAACCGTCTATCAGTACTTTCCAGACTTAGAACTTCGACATTTATTCTATTTGGACAGGAAGTTGCTAGAGATATTAGAGTGCATATTGCATTATGGGACTCCAGTGGATCTTTTAACGGATATTACTGACTCCTACATAACTTGAAATTTATTAACCCATATTGAATAGGAATAGGAAAATAGAAAACTATAATTGGAATACTTATAAACCTTATATATATATATATATTATATAACTACATTATATTTTAACACATTTCAAGACTTCAGTATGAACCTGAGTAGAACCACCGTCCTTCTGCAAGTAACTGGCCAACTTTTTCTCAAATGTTATGCAGAGAGCGGGTCTCGAACGGCCTTAGCGATGAGAGGTAAGTGATATTGAGACGGCACCTTAAACCACTCGGTCATGGAGGACCCCTCCACACACACACACACTGGCGCAACATGTTTCGGCGTTGGCGTAGTAGGGCAGCTGGTAGATATTTCATCATTAATGTGCTACGCGCTGACACCGAAGGGAGGCATCGTGGGTTCCAATCCCAAAAGTGACCTAACAAATTTTCGAAGTACATGTCACATTCCTCTCCATTGAGGCATACAAGTAGGAAAAATACAAACAGACGTCTGAAAATGAAATTTAATCTTAACTGGTTGGGATATTATATAAGTGTTTGCGGGAAATTACTTCAGATTGTTAAATAACATCTCAAGTTGACTAGTTTTATGATTTAAGCCTATGATTTATCAACGCTCAACGTTTAGAAAAAGTTATTTAACAATAGATAGTATTAAAACTATAATATATACGTATACTATAATTAAAGAAGATATATCTAATTACCTACATTTGTGAAGTTGTGGTTAAAGTGTACTGATCGCTTAACCTGGACGTTTAACGCTGAAACATTTATAATGCAACAATACGATTGATTTTTTTCTTTTTTAATCCGTGATAACAAAGTGTTGCAATTATTTGCATTGTTAGTACTTGTTTTACTGATATTAAAGTTGAAATATATGCTGTCACTATTATTTGGGATTATTTGTATATTTTATTTTTAGTATCACCTGATTAATACGAGTGCCGTAAACCATTGGCATTTGTTCATATTTCTGCACTAGATACCCTCGTAAAGGCTGCTATGATAAGTACGTATAGTAGCATTATAACATAGCGAAGCAAAATACATTTTTTTTAAAAACTATTAATATGTATTGCGATTTAATTTATGCCTGGGATAATGCCATGTAGAAGTTTTAGATGCGTTCTAATTCGCGCATTTGTAGTCGTCTATAACAATTTGATTTCATAAGTGTTTATCTGTACTAATAAAAAAACGTTACTATGGTGTACAATCAGGGCCAAAAGCACCGGTATCGGTGCACCGCTATTATGACGGTGGACCGATATTTTTGTTTTAACGGTACACCGGCAAAATATACAGTTGTACCGTTTATATATATCAGCGCACCGTTAAAAGTGGCTGTCTACAGCTAAATATATTGATGCACCGTTATATACCGGTACACTGCTATATAACATAAAAAAGACTGCGTCCTTCTATTATTTTCTTTTATTTGTTAGCTTATTTCCTTCAAAACTAGGGCTCATTTTTTTTCATTGAATTTTACAGAAAGTTTTAGTTAACTTCGAATTGTTCCTAAACCAAATTAAGGTTAGTCTGATAAAACAGATGGTCGTTAAAACTAAAAATAGGGAAAAATGCGTCAGAAATAACAGTCAAGTTTTCATTTATATTACAAAATGTTGGCGGGCCTCAATGCGAATTGTTTGCCAATGAACATCGGTTTAATTTGGATTTTAGGATGGCTGGCACAACTAATGAGAGGTTGTAGATAAATAGATGACCACAACTTTGTCTTAATATTTAATATTACATTATCAATAACAAGTTATTGTATTTATGGTTGTATGCCATTTTTTAAAGAAAAGTGAATTTGCTTATTAAGTTGTCATTAAATTTGATGTGTTGCTGTAATCCATCGTTTTTTCGAAAAAAATGTGGGATATTGTTATGGCGTCTGTCTGTCGTTTTGCGGACACAACAATTCCCAAAGTTACAAACTGATTGAAATGAAACTTATAGTATAGCAAAATCATAGTCTGAATATGTGACTACGGTATTAGCATTCTGATTAAATGAGATTTTTAATGAAATAACATTCATGGCAACTTTGTATTTCAATCTAACTTATAAGTTGGAAGAAGTTTATTTCTTAGTGTTCTATTTCATTTCTTCTCTCGCCCCCCGTATCCTCGAATTTTCCAACCTGCTTAACTTTTTCTCATTGAATGTTTAACCATCGCCTTGATAGTATTTCAACCCACGCAAAAATATGTCCCCTACTACAATTTATTTTAACATTACAATATATTTTTACTTCTCGGGCATTATAATGCACTGTTCAAGTACCCATATCCACTGACAATGTTTACTTTGGTCAGTTCATGGCACTTTTGAATGGGAAATATGCATTCGCTGTATTCCTAGCTGTAGCTTTTTTTTCCATGTTAAATGATTCAATAAATCAGAGCTATATAATGTTGCACTATGTATGTTGAGCTTTTTCTTAAACCATCTATAACGTATAATAGTTTACACTTATTTACTTTACTTGGATTGTGAAACAAGTTATTACAACATATACACATCACTCTCGAAGTCTTCTTAGGTAGAACTACTACTAAGAAGATGGGGGAAAGGTGTATTCCTCAAGGACACCGCAAATAGCGGTGGGGGAGTATCGAACCCACGGCCCTGATATACGACATTTTGTCTCATCATTCGTCTCACCGCTGATTCAAGTAGGAAAGTTATCAGTTACTTGCGGAGATTGGGTGTGCTCGAGTACTCGTTAACCTTTCAGGTTTCTAGAAAACAGCGGTTAGGTTAACTAATCGTCTGTAAGCCCTCGAGGAATAAGAAAAGTGATAAAATTAATATATGAAAGAAGCATTATTTAAACTAGAGCTGTCTATAACCTTCATACGTGGTCTAGTAGAAGAGCATCGGACCCAAGATCTGAGGGTCGCTGGTTCGATCTTCCGCCACGGCTATGTTTGGTGTCCTTTAGCAAGACACGTTATTCGAATTCACAGTTCAAGGGAATAATCGCAGGAAACAATACAAAATAAAATAATATACTCGATTGTAAAAGTGATCCGTTCATTTCTAAAAATGATAAACAATAATACATAAAATACTTAACAATTTGTCACACTCGACATGCAAATTAAATCTGTGTTTACGTGATGTAAATAACTGAGCATTCCCACACCAAAATAGGTAAACCAAACAACAGACGAGACACTGAAGCACAACTATATAACTAATCATGTAAACACTTGAGATAAACACATCTTTATGACACTCGTTAAACATGCATTCAGATGTGTACTGTTCAAAATGTAACTTAAAATACACGGACAAAACGTTACAGGTCGTTGCTTATAATCATATTGTTTAAATTATACTTATACACATTTCAATATGATCAAAATATTTACTGCAGCGGTGATCTAGGGGTAGAGCATCGCTTTGCATGCGGAAGAACGTGGGTTCGATCCTAGGCCGGATCATACCTAAGGCTTGATAAATAGATAATACCTCGGTTGGCACTCAGTGTTAAGAGGATAGTTCTATTTCTGGCAGATGACCAAGACCATACTATCTGATAACAGTAACCCTCGTGAGCACAGCGAAACCTATAAGAGGAAATTACAAATTCAGTGTTCCGTTCCAAACGGTATATCATACATTTATTATTTAAGATTACACATTGTTGCGTGTATGTCGTCGATAGCAGTGTCATGTTATAGATACCCATTCTTTAAAGACAATATACCAAATTGCGCAAAATGTACCACATCCTTGTAGGGAAGGTGACACTTGGCAAGGTGTTGGACACTTACAACAGCAGGGCGGTGGTGAAAGAAATGTATTCGGGCTTAATTTCTTCGCTAATGGAAAAGACTCTTTAGCTCGGCTATTCGTAGAATAGGGAGGTGGGGTTGGTTTTTCAGGTTAAAATATTTTATCTGGTAAGATATCTATGCAACCACTTATTTGATATGAATGAACCTTCACATGTGTGTCCAGCATCATCAATGGAACTCAGACATAAGAACTCTGGATTGCATTTTGGCAAAGCTATGGGCCTTTTTTGACTTAATTTTTCAGCTTAAAGTTTTTTAATCAAGCACTCGTGGAAAATCCATCGGTACCACCCATATCTTGTTTTGTTGAATACACAAGGGTATGAAAACATAACATAAGTTTTACAGGGAACTTACTTGAAAGTGAAAGAAATGACAACAATGCAGGAGGTACCATATTATCCTCTAACAGTTCAGGTAAACAACCAATAACATCAATTAATACACTCGTGCTAAATATGTTTTTATTATTCTTTCTGTGTTGCATTTCCATATCTTTAAAGTGTATGTTCTATGCACTAGTATGTTTGTACTTTAACACTGTTACATGTATATTAATGGTTGTTACGCGTCAACGTCTGTAACAAAAAGTATAATTGTATTGCATAACTGCATGTGTCAGCCTGAAACTTCACACTGGAACAGGCCTCTGACGGAACGTTCGTCGTACCGGAGTCGTCATTTGATTCAACATTTGAATGAGCATTTAATATAATACATATTTGAACAGATATGGGACCGTACTTTGTGTCTAAAGGACAGTGATGGCGATGGATTGACGAACGGAGAGAAACTTGGAGATCCGAAATGTGTGTTGACTTTTGGAAAAAGACCTGCAAGAAAAACAGAACTATCGCATCCAGGTATACATTTTTTTATCAGTGTTTAATATGTTTTAAATAACATATAGACATTAGTTTGAACAAGTTTGAAACAAATTCATCTATAAGTGTTGTTATATACATAAATTGTAACTTTATTTTAACATTGAAATATTAATATCGTGTATATTGTTAACGTTAACACTTTCAGGTATAAAACACAAATCAATGACTCACAAAGATGAAATATTTGATATAAATACTACAATTAAATGTTAATAGGTATTTGTGACCCATGGAATAGTCCCGAGTGTAAGGACAAGACAAAGTGGGTGTCATGCGAATCAACTAGGCTGAAATGACCCGCTATGCACAAAACAGGTAATTATGTTTCACCGCCAGTTCATCACAATATCCATTTACTTCTTTGCCCAAGTTGTAATTTATTATCTCAGAGGATTTCTGTTGCATTCGACCGCTGTACGTATAACACTATCAACTCAACGGACCCATAGAAAACACAGAACGCTTCTATCACAATAAAATAGCAGAGTCGGTTTTATTAAATCTGTTTATGTGGAGAAATCTGCAACATCGCTCACGCACACAAGCACCAAGTTTGCAGTGACCTTTCGTTTTTTGCTCGGTCGTCCGTTCGTTCTTTTGTAATACGGTTTTAAATTTCATGTTCGGTACATGTATGGGAGAATATTAAAATATCTTACCGGAAATAATTACCATGCAATGTCATCGAGTCTTGCGCAAGACTTAGGTTGGTAGCTTAAATGCCAAGGTCACATTTAAAGTTGAAAAATAAAATACTTTGAGAACGGTGCATTCGAGCCCGATCTTATTGAGGGATTTTGAAATTATCTAACCCATATGATTATAATGATATAAAAGATGTACCGGTCTTATTGATCCTAGGTTAGTTATATAAGAAAAAGCAATACATGTAGTACATGTATATGATATACTTGTCCATTTTGTAACTTAAACATCGGCTGAAGAATGTTTTAAACAAATTGCGTAAATGGCCAATATGGCATAACGGCGTATTGTGCGCAGGAAACAACCAGTAAGTTACGGTCAGGTGTTCGTTAAACATAGTTAGATACGTTACAGCTGCATCAAAATACGTAAGCCGACATTCGGAATTGGCCGATCACGTGGTATGTTTGAATTTGAAGATCCCAGGCCAAACATTTTTAACTTATATAACCATCTACTGTTCTTGTTTTACTGAGACTATATATTAATGTTTTAAACAATTAATAGGCTTTCACATAACGAATTTGTATATGTTTTATTAGATAAGGTCGTACTAACTATGTAAAAATATTCTTTTAAGAAAAATATTAGTGAATGATGATACAAAGTGCCACCCCCACACTCGTTGTATATAACTAGTACCTTTACACTCTGCAAGCAAATACAAAACACCAGCTTCGAATGGAAGTCGCCTTACTGATATACATTTCATTGTTTAATAATAAGTACTGTGAATCTTACGATACGTCCTCCCGATAACCAAGTACCGGCCCAAGAGACAACATACAAGTGCTGTGTGTTCACATACCCAACAGACAAAGATTATCACATGGTTGCAACTGAACCGCTTATAGATAACGTCAATGTGAGGCACCATTTAGTTATATTTGGATGTGGTGAAGGAAGGTTTAATATTCCTTTATCAATATTGCCCACTATCCAGGTAATGATAAATGTAATATGATCATTACTTTCCGTATATATCAAGCAAACGCTCTCTTAAGTAGCCAGTCAAGGGAAGGAGCAAAAATGGCCTTTTAAAACCCTTTAATTTGCTATGTAAGCATATAAATGGGAAATCGCAAATGTGGCTGCTTAATAGAGGTGAAATAACTTACACAGGTTTGACTGTAGTAATATTGGGATGTGATGCCGGTAGATAATTTATTATAACATCACTATATACCAACATTTAGTTTATTACTATGATTTTGAAGTATGTTATGAAAAATCGATGTATACTGTGTAACTTGTAGTTTATATCATGCATTTGTATATTATAAACTCGGACGATGGTGTAAAACGAGATCGAGACTCGAAACTTTGAGTTCAAACCTTCGATTACTTCGATTGTAAAACAAGTTATTACAATATAGACGCATCACGCTCGAAGTCTTCCTTGGTAGAATCAGTACTTAACATATGCGAAAAACGTGTCTTGCTCAAGGGTATCACACATGGCCGTGGCGGGAGATCGAACCCACGGCATTCCGATCCTTGGTTAGATGCTCTACCACTGGACTATGCGCTCTATGCTTTTAGAAGGAATTATCTTTTAGGTGAGACAGCTGGACTACTGACATAGTTCATTTCTCACATGTTATGTTTGTAAACAGTGTAGATAATCATACATATATGACTCGGTATCAATTTCGGATATTTGATATTCTCCTGATTGGCATACCTAGCATTCAATCAAATGAGACAGCTTGACTACTTATGAAATGGTCTTCTGGGATATATGTGCACAATGTAGAGAACCATGTATATATCTCGGATATTCAATGTAAGACAATCCGAAGTTTGACGCCTGGGACACATGACTTGCAAAGAGAATTGTAAAATGAATGAACAAGGATAAACTATGACTTATACTTATACTTTTAGTATATTTCTGTCATTAGTGGGGACTTCATAGTGTACGGCATTACTATACTCACTTGTTTCTTTATTGGATATATGTTAGCATGCTGTCGTATCGTGTTGGGCGCCCTTGCAACCGGATGAGAAAACAATAATTTAATAAACCAGAACAATCTAATCCTGAGCGTTACAATTATGTGGGCCGAATGCTTTTTCCAGACATAGTATTCTCTCCTGAGAGGTAACATTAACACTGACATATTGGGGAAAGTATGTTACGTCTTATAATTAACATTACAAGTTATTAAAAACAAAATGTATAGTAAAGGTGATTCCTACTGTAGCATCAGAGTGAAACCATTCACGTTAATATTTTTGTCACTCTGTTGCATATTTATACTCAATTAGTAATCAACAATAAATACAAAAAATTATGACTGCGTCTTTTAGAGACAGACAAACCGTTTGGGAGTGTATACGTTTGTTCAATGGAGGTGGACAGTCGTTGTAAAGATATTATTGGTACGTGGAGCTATGGTATTGCAGGGGAATGTGCCCATAAAGACATGGGAATTCGAATTAGACAAAACGGCTACAAACGAGGAATTTTACAGATTTGTAATGAAGTCGATGTACCAAAATTGCATTTCCGACAATCAGCATATACCGGTTAGAACCGCATCGTTTATCTCATATTCCAAAATAACTGAAGACCGGACATTAAGAATTATCGAACCCGTCCGAGATGTTCTTCTGAATGTTCCATAACATTGATAAAGAAGGAAGTCAAGATGGCCGTGGCCTTTAACCATATGCACAGTCTAGGTAAGTGTATGTGATTGTAGCCATCCATACAAGGGACTGTTAAACAGTGGTGATATAAGAGCACGCTGATTGGCCGTTATTTCAGCGTAAGGTGAACCACGTGGTCATTTGGAATAGAGTTCTATGATCTGAGGGACTGGCAAGAAATCACATGTCTTTACATTATGATATAGCATATGTAAAACGGGAGATGTCAGGTACCGAGATGTTATATTGCTACATGTAAAATGGCACATACAGTCACAGAAGCACAGAAACATTATATTGTATATGCTAATCGGTATGTCATCATTGTGATAAATTGACTAGAGACAAAAAATACTCCGCTTTGCCTAAATTATGTAAATTATTTGATATTGAATTAAATGCCAACTCGTTTACATTCAAATATTGTATACGAGAATAATGACTAATATCTGACGAAATAACCTCTTGAAAGCATAGAACGCCTCCAAGAAAATGAAATAGAAGACTTAGTTATACTGACATATGCAACACTCCCTATACTACCTAAATATGCAATGCCCCTGGATTTTATTACTTGTTCTTATGTACCAATTTAGACCGCATCGTGGTCTAGTGGTAGAGCGTCCGCCTCGCATGCGGAAGGTCGTGGGTCCAATCCTCGGCCGGGTCATACCAAAGACTTTAAAAATGGTACTTGAAACATATTCGCTTGACGCTCAGCATTTAGAGGAGAGTTCTAGGTCTGGTCGGCCCGGTGTCAGTTAATGTGACTGGGTGGGGTATCATACCATGTGTCTGCGGCATGATACTCCAGTGTGACAGCGCTTAGAATACTTTCTCAAGTAGACACCGTCGCGATATGACTGAAAAATTGTTGAAAGAGACGCTAAACACCATACAACAACAACATCTGTACCAATTTCTTAATCCCCAATATGAATCCGAGTGTTGTGCAAAAGTTAAATGATTAAAGCAAACTGGATTTCATAAAGCTGAATCAATGTGTATTATACAAAATATAACATATAGTTTTATTACGTACACTAGATAAAAAGAAAGTGTATAACTATAGGTGTTTCATCATAATAATTGGAATCGCAGAGCTAATTCATTATTATACGGAAATAGAATACTGTTTAGCCTAGGGTTAGGGTTAGGGTTAGGTTAGGGTTTGCTAGAGAAAGGAAGATTGGTCGCATATTTCTTTACACTCAGAAACATGTTTATTTCTTTTACACGTTCTGTATTTCCGGTGGCTCATTGTATCATTTAAATTGCAATCAAATTAAACTTCTGGCCGGTCCTGGTTAGCTCAGTCGGTAGCGCGTCGGACAATCAATCCAGGAGTCGTGAGTTCGGATTCCCACCCGGTCACGGTCTCCGTGCCTTCCAACGTTATTTGTCTCTCGCTGCTGATTCAAGTAGGACAATTATCAGTTACTTTTGGAGAAGGGTGTGCTCGAGTACTGGTTAACCTATCAGGATCCCAGGAAAGAATGGTTCGGTTAACTGATTGTCTGTTAGCCCTCAATGTCATGTAGAAAAAAGCTAAATATTCTAGACAGGCAAATAAACAAACATAGAAGGATATTCGATGACAAATGATGAATTTTTGGTTCGTTTATTAACATATCAAAAGTATTTTCCTGACATTTCAAATGTTTTCATTTTATCAAAAAAGTGTTTTTACAGGGTTTTTCGCAAAAAATGGAGCACATCAGGGACGGCGTCAAGCTACCAGACATCGCGTATGACGCCAAATACGATTACAACATCCCCGAACTGCACATGTAAATTACTACACTACTGGTGTGATGGTCCGGTTCACATTATATTCGTTTTGAAGTCTGCATTGTTTTGTTTGGTAGTCTGTAGAACGGACCTAGTTCTCCAGATTTGGTCAGTTTAATAGCAATGTTGCGAATGCCTCATCTGAGCACGTTGATTGGCCAATTACTATGAATTGTGGGACAGGCATAGAATTCCCTGCTTTTTTACCGGTTGTTTATAGACCTGATTCGGGAGATATCGGGTTCTGGGATAGATTAATTGTTTCGAGTTTCGGCGGTGTCTGCCTCAAAAAGTGCTCTAAGGGCTGCGAGACTGGAATATCATGTACATATGTTTATGGTATGATACCCATTTAGTCACACTATTACTAGTACGAACAATCCTGAAAGCATGCACTTACTGCTGAGCATGAAACGAAATAGTTTCGAGGACATTTTTAAATAGTTACGATGAAAAGTCCGGCGATCGAAATCACAAACTTCTCCATCATGCGAGGCGAAAGTTCTGCCAATATAATATTACTGTAGTCAAACTGAGATTGCCGTCTACCAATAATGTTTTTCAATGGGGTTTAACGTCATTCGCAACACATTTCAGGTTATATATGGTATATCATAGAATGAATCTGAGTAGAACCCCTGTCCTTTCGCAAGTAACTTGCAAACTTTCTCACTAACAGTTTTTGGAGCGAGCGGGAGTCGAACTTACAACCTTAACGATGAGAGGTAAGTGAGCTTGAGACGGTGCCTTAGACCACTCTCCTAACATGTGATATGGTGAAAACGGCGTTAAGCCCATTCTACAACACAAACTGCATCGACTCTTTAAAACGTATTCAAAAGCGATTCTACTACACTTTTACAGCAGTGCCACGTCGACGAGGACGGTACTGGCTTTATTGTAGTAGCACTTTTTAATTAAATTATCCTTTTTACACATAATAATTATATGTATCCTAGGTCAAATTTGCAGATATGCCTGCCCGTCTGCGTTTGTCGTGCCTCCTAATATTAGTCGTGCCTTCTCTTAGTAGTTCCGTTGCAAAGAATATCACCCCCTCCCCCACCCTGTCATCCTCAGCAAACCGCGGCTGATATCACGATCTCACTAACGCGCTTCCTAGCCTATATAATACGATATTACTTTTGTGTTTCAAGATTGAACAGTCACTACACAATTAATAAACAAAACGCAAAAGTTACCTTAAGAATGTTTCAAAATAAAATACTTTCGTCCGAATTTACAAAAAAAAAGTGTAATAAGCGCCATTTGATAACATTGCTAGCAGCGATCTTATTGATATCGTCTGTGTGCACCGCTTTGTACAGCAATATAATACCAGTTTGGGACACGCCAAACAATGCCGATGTTATCGCATTACACTATTTATAATACAGGTCTTCAGAATGTTTAATGTATATTGAAAGAAATTGATAAAGAAGGTGGATTTATATCCTTGTATATAAGAAGTGTTCATAAAACATAAATAAGACAAAATGGGCAACTGATATAAATTCTCAAAATCAGCTTATTATACATCAGAATATGAGTGCGTTTAAATGAACCTTAACAGAAATTTAAGATCGTGTTGTTTACAACTACACCTCGGTATTCTCCCCATTGCCATCGGGTTAATTCGGTATAGTGACCAAGAGACCCAATACTTTGTAAGCAGATTAGTTTGAAGTGTTGAAGGTGAAATATTAATATTTTGTTGAAATTCAATAATTTACTTAAATATTTGAACGCAAAATTGGTGAATTATGTTATGCAAATCATTCATGATATAAGGTAAAAGTGACAAACTATTACACTATAAAAGTGCATAAATATCTCTCGCAAAGTTTATAGAAAACTAGCTTACAACAAGGCAGCCTTTTTTAATCATTGCATAGATTGATGAATGCTCAAATTTATTTTACTTTTGTTCTTTTTGTTAAATAATGTCGTGCATTTTCTTTACATTTGTGTTGAAGTAATTGCAATTTTGATAAAATATTGACTGATAAGCCTTATTAGGCTGGGTATTACTTAACATTGTGTTTGCTGATAATGTAAATCTAACATGTATTTATCTGTCACTGTAATTTATAAATATATAAAAACTTATATTTTCTTTTGGCACGCCCCTGAATTAAAATAAAACATTAGTATTTGTGCACAAGCAGCAGAACGACAAACCGACAGTATACCGTGTACCTTATTTCAATATACACGTATACATTTCATGTCAAAATTTCTTCAAAATGAATGGCATGAGATATAACAGATTATAGCACATACTATATTATAAATGAAAGTAAATTGCAACCATATTAAACACCATTATACTATCGATCATATAAATGTATTGAAACTGTGACACTGCAGCGGTGGTCAATGAGTAGAGCATCCGCCTCGTGTGCGGATGGTCATGGGTTCGATCACCTGTCGGGTCATACCAAAGACTTTATATATAGCAGTAGATAGTTTGTATGTGATAATTAGTCTGTTAATGAGTTAAGGAGAGAGAGAGAGAGAGAGAGAGAGAGAGAGAGAGAGAGAAAAAAAAGAGAGAGAAAAGAGAGAGAGAAAGAGAGAGAGAGAGAGAGAGAGAGAGAGAGAGAGAGAGAGAGAGAGAGAGAGAGAGAGAGAGAGAGACTTACTTTACATGATACACACCAAATATGCATATTATACATTAAACAGATCGAGATCGTGAAAATCTTTCATATAAGAAATATGCTAGACTGAAAAGTTAACAAATCAAGTCAAACGTGTGTACGCGATCACCTCTGTTAAGCAGCCACATTTGCTATATTTATATTCTATTTCTATGCTTTAATAGCAAATTAACCTGTATTAGGCAACACTCTGTCTTTAAAGGTCACTTTTGTTCCTTTCCGTGACTGGCTGCTTAAGACAGGTTTGACTGTACATCAAATTCAATAGTTACATATTTCTGCATATAGATGTATTTGAGCATTTCTATAGATACATGTACCATCTGTATAAGTAAATACTGAACCTTACTAAATTGATAAAGTGTACAAATTAACTGTCATTAAAATATTTCTTCTATCTAAAATCATACAATAGATTTTGTCTCCGAGCTTCAAATTCTATGGTTCGATAGTATATAGCATGAAATATCATTATCGCAAACACATTTATAATGTAACTAGAAATGCCCGGGGTCACAACATTCAATTTTGTTTTCCAAAGGGTGTGTATGTGACGTTCCTCTAATGTATTTTGTTTTATTTGTTTGACATTTTAGCGTTGTTGGATAAACGGTTTCTTTTAGCTAGAAAAGCTAAGCCTAAGCTTATCATAAACATTTCACAAAATATTATGTCAATTAAGTAGGTCAGGGTCAGTCTGAGCCGATTTTCCGGTATATAGTGAATATTAACGTACTGAAATTAAGCAAAATCGAAAAGAACAAATTAATAAATGTTTAAAGACGTAATGTTTTTCTTTTATGATAAGAAAAAACACACGAAATATTCAGTTAAAAACAGCTGAAAATATTGTGTTTTTAACATAACTTGTATGAAATGTGAAAAACATTAATTCAACTAAACACTTACGCTATATGCTGTGATATCGGTTAGGATCAGCTCGTACGTTTAGTCTGAGCCGATATTCTAGTATATAGTTGATATTAATGTATTACCATCCTGTGTATAAGATATGATTTTCTTACAGCCTGAACTGGCAAACATACTCAAACATGTGTAAATATTTTAATTTTTTGCACTTATGCAAGTCAAAACGATCAACAAATATATATCTTAGTGTTCTTGTTTCGAGATAACATGCATTAACAGTTTATATATTTGGAAGTATTTCAGAAACACTAAATTATAACTGAAATATATGTCACCTTCTCCGCACAAGTAAAACAATATTTCATAATATTGTATTGATTATATGACATTGAAATAACGAAAGCAATGTTATGATAATTGTGTTTGCTTGCGTTTACATGGATGGGTGTGTTTTTGTGTTTGTTAGCGCGTATTTGTGTTTTATTTATTTGTTACCATTTTCATATATTTATTGCACCATTTGTTACATAAAGTGTATCGTGTTGCATCCTCAAGGGTCTTATGGCCTATTGTAATTTTCAGAATAAACATTAAATTATTTGTAAATTAAGAATTAATAATATTACTGAAAAAGAAAATAGAGCAAAGTTTAACTAAAAACAATAAAGCTTTGGCGGCGCTTATAATAGCATCCCAACACGGACTCTCCGGTGTAATTTGAGAGGAATATCGCTGAAAGCGACGCTAAACAATCTTAACTGCAATACAGTATGGTTTGTCGAAATATTTTTTTTACAGCGGCAACATATAGATAGGTCTAAATATATCAAAATGGCGGATTATGGTTTCGTTTCATGTGCATAGTATAGTTTGGCCAAAAATATCTTATTTTCATGCGTTTTTTAAAAAAGATCCAGAAAAAAGGCAGAATTAAGTACATACATGTATTACCAACAAACGGCTGCAGATGCTCTTCTTTTTAAAGTCCAAATTGTAAGCGAAGGGTCCTGATTTAAACATTTTAACGTGATGGTGATCAGTTTATAGAAAAAATACTGTTTATAAAAAAACAAAATAGATTTTTAAAAAAGCCAAACCCAAGCTAATTTAAAAAGATAATTGACCGGACAATGAAATAATAATCAATTTCATTAAGTAGGTCAAACAGAAACTTTAACCTAAGGTTTGGGAGCGTACAGTATAATTAGAAAGGTCGGTATTTCGCTATAAACATTGTTTGTATAACATAATATGAAAGTGTTTATGAAGTTTAATGTCCGTAATATTAGTAGTTTGTTGTCAAGAAACAGAGAAAAAAATGGGCTTAACATAAAAGTCCCACTGCACATTTGCACTACACTTTTTTGTCACGATAGCATGATTTCTGCACTTAAAAAATATGATTTGGTTTAAAATATTTTCAAAATGGTTCATAAGGGTTATGATTTCTTGCTGCAGATGAGTAGAGCGTAAAGCAAACGCCGGCATGACATATACTGCAATAAGACTCCACTGGTGTTAAAAAGTGACTTGTTAGCGATTATAACAGATGCATGTATTGATGTATTTTTTTAAAAAAATCTTTGGGTGTCACTGCACCGTCTTTAAAAAAGCATCTTGATGTGCTGATACATTCCTGATATGAAAAATACTTTATGATCCTATGTAACTTCTTTATCGTGAAGAGTCTAGATAGTATTGTATAACAAACAATAAAATTCAACTGTGTAGTGAGACCTGACGGACAACGACAACGACAGGAAGTGCGCCAATGAAGAAGCGGTCGTTCTTTAACTTGTCTTTTATAAAAAGAAAAACAACACTATTGCCATGACCTTGCCGTGTGTAATACGAACTGACATTTGTAAACGACGTCTTCCTTATAAACGAAATACAACAAACAACAACAAAATGAAATCCGTGCGTCAGAATGTATGCAAACCACAGGTAATTGGTGTGTGGCTTTGACCCCTAACCGCCCTCCGAAACACTACAAACCCCAATTTTCAAGTTCAGCAAAATAAATCATAAAAAAAACAATAAATATGATAACAGAAAAAAATGTTTGCACAAAAAAAAATCCTACTATATAAAAATAGAAAAAGTGCGTTACTTTGCTGGCAATACAATGACATGGCCTACAATAACGATCTCACTGCATCAACATTTTCCAGTCGATTTCTGAAAACCCGATCTTAATCAACAGACAAATGATAGGTTTTGACGTTTTAATTGATATTTAATCTCGATGCTTCATCGTTTTGCAGAAACGAGGCACTAAACTGCAACGAATGTCCTTTAGGACACGATATGACCTAACCCATACATTTTGCGTGAATAGGCCAAGTCAACGGTAACCTCCTTTTTCCTTTGTTATTTTCATGCAAGATCGCCACCTATCATTAGACAACTTCATTATTTATCGCTTACCTGTAATTATTTTGTCCAGTCTCCGTCCGATGTATCAAGTCAATTTCTAAACGTTACATTTTCTCGCGTCAACACCCTCCTAGTTGGTTTGGTGACCCGGAAGTGATTTTTCTGGACAGTAGCTTTACGATTGGACGATTTTTGGAGGTGTGTCTGCTTAAGCGGCTTTAAAGCGTCGATGTTGTAATTACAACTGGTTGGCGCGTAAACAAAATTGCTATTATATCCTATCAAAGAGGACTGCAGGCACCAACAAACGTGTTTACAACTCATAATATACAAACCTCTTGCACTCTGGGTGCTGTCGTATTACAGTGTGTATAATTTATTGCGGCTATAATACAGGCAGCGTGCTACAATGCCTTTATGTGGTGCAAATACAGACAGTTTCGTCTTACCTTCTTCGGATTAAATAACAGTTTAAAACTTAAAAATCCCTACCCGTAACACTGAAAAGCTATAGGTTTGCACTCCGGCCGTCTACCCGGCATAATTGTTATAATAATAATTGTGATAATGGCAATAATAGTGAATAACAATATTGATAAAAACTGATTTTTTTTTATTAACATAACTTGTGAAGTATTTATGTAGTAATGATAACCAACTATAGTTCAATAAGGTTTGTTCAAATGGCGTCCCATTTATGAGAGGTATCGGGTCGAGTAGGAAATCGAACCCACAACCTCTAGCAGCAGTCAACACTCTATAAAAGCTACCGCGCCGTTTAAATTGTAGTTTGAGTAATAAACGAATAAAAAAAAACAGTCATTCAATCAATGTGCCAATGAAGACTCGTCGACGGGCTTCTAGATGAGCCAGGGTCAAAAACTGGGTGTCTCCGGGCAGGCCAGAGCGTGTAAAAGATACCTGAGTTGTGCATTGAAATCCAAGTATTTGCCAACGGCTGGCATTTGCGCCAGGGAAGAGAAGCCCGCTTTTCGCCTAATTTGGCCACAATGGCTACACAGCCAATGCAATGAACGTGTATCAAATGTTCAAAGGACTCGCCGACGAGCTTCTAGATAAGCCAGGGTAAAAAACTGAGTGTCTCCAGGCAGGCCAGAGCGTGTAGAATATACCTGAGTTGTGCATTGAAATCCAAGTATTTGCCAACGGCTGGCATTTGCACCGGGAAGAGAAGCCAGCTTTTCGCCTAATTTGTTCACATTCGCTACACAGCCAATGCAATGAACGTGTATCAAATGTTCAGAAGACTCGACGACGGGCTTCTAGATGAGCCAGGGTCAAAAACTTGGTGTCTCCGGGCAGGCCAGAGCGTGTAGAAGATAAAACATGAGTTGTGCATTGAAATTCAAGTATTTGCCAATGGCTGGCATTTGCGCCGGGAAGAGAAGCCAGTTTCTCCTAATTTGGTCACAATCGCTACCCAGCCAATCCAATGAACGTGTATCAAATGTTCAGAAGACTCGCCGACAGGCTTCTAGATAAGCCAGGGTCAAAAACTGATTGTCTCCGGACAGGCCAGAGCGTGTAGAAGATACCTGAGTTGTGCACTGAAATCCAAGTATTTGCCAACGGCTGGCATTTGCGCCAGGAAGAGTAGCCAGCTTTCACCTATTATGGTCACAATCGCTACACAGCCAATGCAATGAACGTGTTACAAATGTTCAGAAGACTTGCCGACAGGCTTCTAGATAAACCAGGGTAAAAACCTGGGTGTTTCCGGGCAGGCTAGAGCGTGTAGAAGATACCCGAGTTGTGCATTGAAACTCAAGCATTTGTTAACGGCTGGCATTTGCGCCGGGAAGAGAATCCAGCTTTTCGCTTATTTGGTCACAATCGCTACCCAGCCAATGCAATGAACGTGTATCAAATGTTCAGAAGACTCGCCGACGGGCTTCTAGATAAGCCAGTGTCAAAACCTGGGTGTCTCCGGGCAGGCCATAGCGTGTAAAAGATATCTGAGTTGTGCATTTAAACTCAAGTGTTTGCCAACGGCTGGCATTTGCGCCGGAAAGAGAAGCCATCTTTCACCTATTATGGTCACAATCGCTACACAGCCAATGCAATGAACGTGTATCAAATGTTCAGAAACTCGCCGACGGGCTTCTAGATGAGCCAGGGTAAAAAAACTGGGTGTCTCCGAGCAGGCCAGAGTGTGTAAAAGATACCTGAGTTGTGTATTGTAACCCAAGTATTTGCCAACGGCTGGCATTTGCGCCGGGAAGAGAAGCCATCTTTTCGCCTAATTTGGTTACAATCGCTACACAGCCAATGCAATGAACGTGTAACAAATGTTCAGAAGACTCGCCGACGGGCTTCTAGATGAAACAGGGTAAAAAACTTGGTGTCTCCGGGCAGGCCAGAGCGTGTAGAAGATACCTGAGTTGTGCATTGAAACCCAAGTATTTGCCAACGGCTGGCATTTGCGCCGGGAAGAGAAGCCATCTTTTCGCCTAATTTGGTTAAAATCGCTACACAGCCAATGCAATGGACGTGTATCAAATGTTCAGAAACTCGCCGACGGGCTTCTAGATAAAACAGGCTCAAAAACTGGGTGTCTCCGGGTAGGCCAAAGCGTGTAGAAGAATCCTGAGTTGTGCATTGAAACCCAAGTATTTGCCAACGGCTGGCATTTGCGCCGGGAAGAGAAGCCATCTTTTCGCCTAATTTGATTACAATCGCTACACATCCAATGCAATGAACGTGTAACAAATGTTCAGAAGACTCGCTGACGGGCTTCTAGATGAAACAGGGTCAAAAACTGGATGCCTCCGGGCAGGCCATAGCATGTAGAAGAACCCCGAGTTGTGCGTTGAAACCCAAGTATTTGCCAACGGCTGGCATTTGCACCGGGATGAGAAGCCACCTTTTCGCCTAATTTGGTTACAATCGCTACACAACCAATGCAATGAACGTGTAACAAATGTTCAGAAGACTCGCATACGGGCTTCTAGATGAAACAGGGTCAAAAACTGGGTGTCTACAGGCAGACCAGAGCGTGTAAAAGATAACAGAGTTGTGTATTGAAATCCAAGTATTTGCCAACGGCTGGCATTTGCACCGGGAATAGAAGCCAGTTTTCGCCTAATTTGGTTACAATGGCTACACATCCAATGCAATGAATGCGTATCAAATGTTCAGAAGACTCGCCGACGGGCTTCTAAATGAGTCAGGGTCAAAAACTGGGTGTCTTTGGGCAGGCCAGAACCTGTAGAAGATAATACCTGAGTTGGCATTTGCGCCGGGAAGAGAAGCCAGTTTTCACCTAATATGCTATACTAGTATTGAGACACGCGGCATGTTGTATTGGCTGGGTAAATGTTTTCATGTATAACAGATTCAAACATACGCAGACGCAGCATGCTATACTAGTATTAAGACATGCGGCATGTTGTATTGGCTGGGTAAATGTCTATAAGTATAACAGACTCAAACATACGCAGACGCAGCATGCTATACTAGTATTAAGACACGCGGCATGTTGTATTGGCTGGGAAAATGTATGCAAGTATAACAGATTCAAACATACGCAGATGCAGCATGCTATACTAGTACTGAGACACGCGGCATGTTGTATTGGCTGGGTAAATGTCTCATGTATAACAGACTCAAACATACGCAGACGCAGCATGCTATACCAGAATTGAAACACGCGGCATGTTGTATTGGCTGGGTAAATGTTTACATGTATAACAGACTCAAACATACGCAGACGCAGCATGCTATACTAGTAGTGAGACACGCGGCATGTTGTATTGGCTGGGTTAATGTATACAAGTATAACACACCCAAACATACGCAGACGCAGCATGCTATACTAGTATTGAGACACGCGGCATGTTGTATTGACTGGGTAAATGTCTATATGTAAAACAGACTCAAACATACACAGACGCAGTATGCTATAGTAGTATTGAGACAGGCGGCATGTTGTATTGGCTGGGCAAATATCTACAAGTATAACAGATTCAAACATACGCAGACGCAGCATGCTATACTAGTATTGAGACACGCGGCATGTTGTATTGGCTGGGTTAATGTAAACAAGTATAACACACCCAAACATACGCAGACGCAGCATGCTATACTAGTATTGAGACACGCGGCATGTTGTATTGGCTGGGTAAATGTCTACATGTAAAACAGATTCAAACATACACAGACGCAGTATGCTATAGTAGTATTGAGACAGGCGGCATGTTGTATTGGTTGGGCAAATGTCTACAAGTATAACAGATTCAAATATACGCAGACGCAGCATGCTATACTAGTGTTGAGACACGCGGCATGTTGTATTGGCTGGGTAAATGTCTACATGTATAACAGACTCAAACATATGCAGACGCAGCATGCTATTACAGTATTAAGACACGCGGATGCTATACTAGTATTGAGACACGCGGCATGTTGTATTGGCTGGGAAAATGTATATATGTATAACAGACTCAAACATACGCAGACATAGCATGCTATACTGGTATTGAGACACGCGGCATGTTGTTATGGCTGGGTAAATGTCTACATGTATAACAGACTCAAACATACGCAGACGCAGCATGCTATACTAGTATTAAAACACGCGGCATGTATAACAGACTCAGACATACGCAGACGCAGCATGCTATACTAGAATTGAGACACGCGGCATGTTGTATTGGCTGGGTAAATGTCTATATGTATAACAGACTCAAACATACGCAGACGCAGAATGCTATACTGGTATTGAGACACGCGGCATGTTGTATTGGCTTGGCAAATGTCTACATGTATAACAGACTCAAACATACGCAGACGCAGCATGCTATACTAGTATTAAGACACGCGGCATGTTGTATTGGCTGAGTAAATGTCTATATGTATAACAGACTCAAACATACGCAGACGCAGCATGCTATACTAGTATTAAGACACTCGGCATGTTGTATTGGCTAGGCAAATGTCTACATGTATAACATACTCAAATATGCGCAGACACAGCATGCTATACTAGTATTAAGACACTCGGCATGTTGTATTGGCTAGGCAAATGTCTACATGTATAACATACTCAAATATACGCAGACACAGCATGCTATACTAGTACTGAGACACGCGGCATGTTGTATTGGTTGGTTAAATGTCTACATGTATAACAGACTCAGACATACGCAGACGCAGCATGCTATACTAGAATTTAGACACGCGGCATGTTGTATTGGCTGGGTAAATGTCTACATGTATAACAGACTCAAATATACGGAGACGCAGCATGCTATACTAGTATTGAGACACGCGGCATGTTGTATTGGTTGGTTAAATGTCTACATGTATAACAGAATCAGACATACGCAGACGCAGCATGCTATACTAGAATTGAGACTCGCGGCATGTTGTATTGGCTGTCTAAATGTATACATGTATAACAGACTCAGATATACGGAGACGCAGCATGCTATACTAGTATTGAGACACGCGGCATGTTGTATTGGCTGGGTAAATGTCTACATGTAAAACAGACTCAAACTTACGCAGACGCAGCATGCTATACTAGTATTAAGACATGCGGCATGTTGTATGTGCTGGGTAAATATCTACATGGATAACAGACTCAAACATACGCAGACGCAGCATGCTATACTAGAATTGAGACACGCGGCATGTTGTATTGTCTGGATCAATGTCTACATGTATAACAGACTCAAATATACGCGGACGCAGCATGCTATACTAATATTGAGACACGCGGCATGTTGTATTGGCTGGGTTAATGTCTACATGTATAATAGACTTAAACATACGCAGACGCAGCTTGCTATACTAGAATTGAGAAACGCGGCATGTTGTATTGGCTGGGCAAATGTCTACATGTATAACAGACTCAAATATACGCAGACGCAGCATGCTATAATAGTATTGAGACACGCGCCATGTTGTATTGGTTGGTTAAATTTCTACATGTATAACATACTCAGACATACGCAGACGCAGCATGCTATAGTAGAATTGAGACACGCGGCATGTTTTGTGGGCTGAGTAAATGTCTACATGTATAACAGACTCAAACATACGCAGACGCAGCATGCTATACTAGAATTGAGACACGCGGCATGTTTTATTGGCTTGGCAAATGTCTACATGTATAACAGACTCAAACATACGCAGACGCAGCATGCTATACTAGTATTAAGACTTGCGGCATGTTGTATTGGCTGGGTAAATGTATACGTGTATAACAGACTCAAACATACGCAGACGCAGCATGCTATACTAGAATTGAGACACGCAGCATGTTGTATTGGCTGGGTAAATGTCTACATGTATAACAGACTCAAATATACGCAGACGCATCATGCTATACTGGAATTGAGACACGCGGCATGTTGTATTGGCTTGGCAAATGTCTACATGTATAACAGACTCAAACATACGCAGACGCAGCATGCTATACTAGTATTAAGACACGCGGCATGTTGTGTTGGCTGAGTAAATGTCTATATGTATAACAGACTCAAACATACGCAGACGCAGCATGCTATACTAGTATTAAGACACTCGGCATGTTGTATTGGCTAGGCAAATGTCTACATGTATAACATACTCAAATATACGCAGACACAGCATGCTATACTAGTATTTAGACACGCGGCATGTTGTATTGGCTGTGTAAATGTCTACAAGTATAACATACTCAAACATACGGAGACGCAGCATGCTATACTAGTACTGAGACACGCGGCATGTTGTATTGGTTGGTTAAATGTCTACATGTATAACAGACTCAGACATACGCAGACGCAGCATGCTATACTAGAATTTAGACACGCGGCATGTTGTATTGGCTGGGTAAATGTCTACATGTATAACAGACTCAAATATACGGAGACGCAGCATGCTATACTAGTATAAAGACACGCGGCATGTTGTATTGGTTGGTTAAATGTCTACATGTATAACAGAATCAGACATACGCAGACGCAGCATGCTATACTAGAATTGAGACTCGCGGCATGTTGTATTGGCTGTCTAAATGTATACATGTATAACAGACTCAGATATACGGAGACGCAGCATGCTATACTAGTATTGAGACACGCGGCATGTTGTATTGGCTGGGTAAATGTCTACATGTAAAACAGACTCAAACTTACGCAGACGCAGCATGCTATACTAGTATTAAGACACGCGGCATGTTGTATGTGCTGGGTAAATATCTACATGGATAACAGACTCAAACATACGCAGACGCAGCATGCTATACTAGAATTGAGACACGCGGCATGTTGTATTATCTGGGTCAATGTCTACATGTATAACAGACTCAAATATACGGAGACGCAGCATGCTATACTAATATTGAGACACGCGGCATGTTGTATTGGCTGGGTTAATGTCTACATGTATAATAGACTTAAACATACGCAGACGCAGCTTGCTATACTAGAATTGAGACACGCGGCATGTTGTATTGGCTGGGCAAATGTCTACATGTATAACAGACTCAAATATACGCAGACGCAGCATGCTATAATAGTATTGAGACACGCGCCATGTTGTATTGGTTGGTTAAATTTCTACATGTATAACATACTCAGACATACGCAGACGCAGCATGCTATAGTAGAATTGAGACACGCGGCATGTTTTGTGGGCTGAGTAAATGTCTACATGTATAACAGACTCAAACATACGCAGACGCAGCATGCTATACTAGAATTGAGACACGCGGCATGTTTTATTGGCTTGGCAAATGTCTACATGTATAACAGACTCAAACATACGCAGACGCAGCATGCTATACTAGTATTAAGACTCGCGGCATGTTGTATTGGCTGGGTAAATGTATACGTGTATAACAGACTCAAACATACGCAGACGCAGCATGCTATACTAGTATTAAGACACTCGGCATGTTGTATTGGCTAGGCAAATGTCTACATGTATAACATACTCAAATATACGCAGACACAGCATGCTATACTAGTATTTAGACACGCGGCATGTTGTATTGGCTGTGTAAATGTCTACAAGTATAACATACTCAAACATACGGAGACGCAGCATGCTATACTAGTACTGAGACACGCGGCATGTTGTATTGGTTGGTTAAATGTCTACATGTATAACAGACTCAGACATACGCAGACGCAGCATGCTATACTAGAATTTAGACACGCGGCATGTTGTATTGGCTGGGTAAATGTCTACATGTATAACAGACTCAAATATACGGAGACGCAGCATGCTATACTAGTATTGAGACACGCGGCATGTTGTATTGGTTGGTTAAATGTCTACATGTATAACAGAATCAGACATACGCAGACGCAGCATGCTATACTAGAATTGAGACTCGCGGCATGTTGTATTGGCTGTCTAAATGTATACATGTATAACAGACTCAGATATACGGAGAGGCAGCATGCTATACTAGTATTGAGACACGCGGCATGTTGTATTGGCTGGGTAAATGTCTACATGTAAAACAGACTCAAACTTACGCAGACGCAGCATGCTATACTAGTATTAAGACACGCGGCATGTTGTATGTGCTGGGTAAATATCTACATGGATAACAGACTCAAACATACGCAGACGCAGCATGCTATACTAGAATTGAGACACGCGGCATGTTGTATTGTCTGGGTCAATGTCTACATGTATAACAGACTCAAATATACGCGAACGCAGCATGCTATACTAATATTGAGACACGCGGCATGTTGTATTGGCTGGGTTAATGTCTACATGTATAATAGACTTAAACATACGCAGACGCAGCTTGCTATACTAGAATTGAGACACGCGGCATGTTGTATTGGCTGGGCAAATGTCTACATGTATAACAGACTCAAATATACGCAGACGCAGCATGCTATAATAGTATTGAGACACGCGCCATGTTGTATTGGTTGGTTAAATTTCTACATGTATAACATACTCAGACATACGCAGACGCAGCATGCTATAGTAGAATTGAGACACTCGGCATGTTTTGTGGGCTGAGTAAATGTCTACATGTATAACAGACTCAAACATACGCAGACGCAGCATGCTATACTAGAATTGAGACACGCGGCATGTTTTATTGGCTTGGCAAATGTCTACATGTATAACAGACTCAAACATACGCAGACGCAGCATGCTATACTAGTATTAAGACTCGCGGCATGTTGTATTGGCTGGGTAAATGTATACGTGTATAACAGACTCAAACATACGCAGACGCAGCATGCTATACTAGAATTGAGACACGCAGCATGTTGTATTGGCTGGGTAAATGTCTACATGTATAACAGACTCAAATATACGCAGACGCATCATGCTATACTGGAATTGAGACACGCGGCATGTTGTATTGGCTTGGCAAATGTCTACATGTATAACAGACTCAAACATACGCAGACGCAGCATGCTATACTAGTATTAAGACACGCGGCATGTTGTGTTGGCTGAGTAAATGTCTATATGTATAACAGACTCAAACATACGCAGACGCAGCATGCTATACTTGTATTAAGACACTCGGCATGTTGTATTGGCTAGGCAAATGTCTACATGTATAACATACTCAAATATACGCAGACACAGCATGCTATACTAGTATTTAGACACGCGGCATGTTGTATTGGCTGTGTAAATGTCTACAAGTATAACATACTCAAACATACGGAGACGCAGCATGCTATACTAGTACTGAGACACGCGGCATGTTGTATTGGTTGGTTAAATGTCTACATGTATAACAGACTCAGACATACGCAGACGCAGCATGCTATACTAGAATTTAGACACGCGGCATGTTGTATTGGCTGGGTAAATGTCTACATGTATAACAGACTCA
The DNA here is from genome assembly GCA_029582155.1 of Panopea generosa. Taxonomy (NCBI): domain Eukaryota; kingdom Metazoa; phylum Mollusca; class Bivalvia; order Adapedonta; family Hiatellidae; genus Panopea; species Panopea generosa. The sequence continues at coordinate 1,967,129 of CM055898.1, forward strand.
AATATACGGAGACGCAGCATGCTATACTAGTATAGAGACACGCGGCATGCTGTATTGGTTGGTTAAATGTCTACATGTATAACAGAATCAGACATACGCAGACGCAGCATGCTATACTAGAATTGAGACTCGCGGCATGTTGTATTGGCTGTCTAAATGTATACATGTATAACAGACTCAGATATACGGAGACGCAGCATGCTATACTAGTATTGAGACACGCGGCATGTTGTATTGGCTGGGTAAATGTCTACATGTAAAACAGACTCAAACTTACGCAGACGCAGCATGCTATACTAGTATTAAGACACGCGGCATGTTGTATGTGCTGGGTAAATATCTACATGGATAACAGACTCAAACATACGCAGACGCAGCATGCTATACTAGAATTGAGACACGCGGCATGTTGTATTGTCTGGGTCAATGTCTACATGTATAACAGACTCAAATATACGCGGACGCAGCATGCTATACTAATATTGAGACACGCGGCATGTTGTATTGGCTGGGTTAATGTCTACATGTATAATAGACTTAAACATACGCAGACGCAGCTTGCTATACTAGAATTGAGACACGCGGCATGTTGTATTGGCTGGGCAAATGTCTACATGTATAACAGACTCAAATATACGCCGACGCAGCATGCTATAATAGTATTGAGACACGCGCCATGTTGTATTGGTTGGTTAAATTTCTACATGTATAACATACTCAGACATACGCAGACGCAGCATGCTATAGTAGAATTGAGACACGCGGCATGTTTTGTGGGCTGAGTAAATGTCTACATGTATAACAGACTCAAACATACGCAAACGCAGCATGCTATACTAGAATTGAGACACGCGGCATGTTTTATTGGCTTGGCAAATGTCTACATGTATAACAGACTCAAACATACGCAGACGCAGCATGCTATACTAGTGTTAAGACTCGCGGCATGTTGTATTGGCTGGGTAAATGTATACGTGTATAACAGACTCAAACATACGCAGACGCAGCATGCTATACTGGAATTGAGACACGCAGCATGTTGTATTGGCTGGGTAAATGTCTACATGTATAACAGACTCAAATATACGCAGACGCATCATGCTATACTGGAATTGAGACACGCGGCATGTTGTATTGGCTTGGCAAATGTCTACATGTATAACAGACTCAAACATACGCAGACGCAGCATGCTATACTAGTATTAAAACACGCGGCATGTTGTATTGGCTGAGTAAATGTCTATATGTATAACAGACTCAAACATACGCAGACGCAGCATGCTATACTAGTATTAAGACACTCGGCATGTTGTATTGGCTAGGCAAATGTCTACATGTATAACATACTCAAATATACGCAGACACAGCATGCTATACTAGAATTTAGACACGCGGCATGTTGTATTGGCTGGGTAAATGTCTATATGTATAACAGACTCAAATATACGGAGACGCAGCATGCTATACTAGTATTGAGACACGCGGCATGTTGTATTGGTTGGTTAAATGTCTACATGTATAACAGAATCAGACATACGCAGACGCAGCATGCTATACTAGAATTGAGACTCGCGGCATGTTGTATTGGCTGTCTAAATGTATACATGTATAACAGACTCAGATATACGGAGACGCAGCATGCTATACTAGTATTGAGACACGCGGCATGTTGTATTGGTTGGTTAAATGTCTACATGTATAACAGACTCAGACATACGCAGACGCAACATGCTATACTAGAATTGAGACACGCGGCATGTTGTATTGGCTGTGTAAATGTATACATGTATAACAGACTCAGACATCCGCTGATGCAGATGCTATACTAGTATTGAGACACGCGGCATGTTGTATTCGCTGGGTAAATGTCTACATGTATAACAGACTCAAATATACGCAGACGCAGCATGCTATACTAGTATTGAGACACGCGGCGTGTTGTATTGGTTGGGTAAATGTCTACAAGTATAACATACTCAAACATACGGAGACGCAGCATGCTATACTAGTATTGAGACACGCGGCATGTTGTATTGGTTGGTTAAATGTCTACATGTATAACAGACTCAGACATACGCAGACGCAGCATGCTATACTAGAATTGAGACACGCGGCATGTTGTATTGGCTGTGTAAATGTATACATGTATAACAGACTCAGACATACGCAGACGCAGCATGCTATACTAGTATTGAGACACGCGGCATGTTGTATTGGCTGAGTAAATGTATACATATATAACAGACTCAAACATACGCAGACGCAGCATGCTATACTAGAATTGAGACACGCGGCATGTTGTATTGGCTGGGTAAATGTCTACATGTATAACAGACTCAAATATACGCAGACGCAGCATGCTATACTACTATTGTGACACGCGGCATGTTGTATTGGCTGTGTAAATGTCTACAAGTATAACATACTCAAACATACGGAGACGCAGCATGCTATACTAGTATTGAGACACGCGGCATGTTGTATTGGTTGGTTAAATGTCAACATGTATAACAGACTCAATCATACGCAGATGCAGCATGCTATACTAGAATACAGACACGCGACATGTTGTATTGGCTGGGTAAATGTCTACATGTATAACAGACACAAACATACGCAGACGCAGCATGTTATACTAGAATTGAGACACGCAGCATGTTGTATTGGCTGGGTAAATGTCTACATGTATAATAGACTTAAACATACGCAGACGCAGCTTGCTATACTAGAATTGAGACACGCGACATGTTGTATTGGCTGGGTAAATGTCTACATGTATAACAGACTCAAATATACGCAGACGCAGCATGCTATACTAGTATTGAGACACGCGGCATGTTATATTGGTTGGTTAAATTTCTACATGTATAACAGACTCAGACATACGCAGACGCAGCATGCTATACTAGAATTGAGACACGCGGCATGTTGTATTGGCTGGGTAAATGTCTACATGTATAACAGACTCAAACATACGCAGACGCAGCATGCTATACTAGAATTAAGACACGCGGCATGTTGTATTGGCTGGGTAAATGTCTACAAGTATAACAGACTCAAACATACGCAGACGCAGCATGCTATACTAGTGTTGAGACACGCGGCATGTTGTATTGGCTGGCAAATGTCTACATGTTTAACAGTCTCAAACATACGCAGCCGCAGCATGCTATACTAGAATTGAGACACCCGGCATGTTGTATTGGCTGGGTAAATGTCTACATGTATAACAGACACAAACATACGCATACGCAGCATGCTATACTAGAATTGAGACACGCGGCATGTTGTATTGGCTGGGTAAATGTCTACATGTTTAACAGTCTCAAACATACGCACACGCAGGATGCTATACTAGAATTGAGACACGCGGCATGTTGTATTGGCTGGGTAATTGTCTACATGGATAACAGACATAAACATACGCAGACGCAGCATGCAATACTAGAATTGAGACACGCGGCATGTTGTATTGGCTGGGCAAATGTCTACATGTTTAACAGTCTCAAACATACGCAGACGCAGCATGCTATACTAGAATTGAGACACGCAGCATGTTGTATTGGCTGGGTAAATGTCTACATGTACAACAGACTCAAACACCCGCAGACGCAGCATGCTATACTAGAATTGAGATACGCGGCATGATGTATTGGCTGGGTAAATGTCTACATGTTTAACAGTCTCAAACATACGCAGACGCAGCATGCTATACTTGAATTGAGACACGCGGCATGTTGTATTGGCTGGGTAAATGTCTACATGTATAACAGACACAAACATACGCAGACGCAGCATGCTATAGTAGTATAAAGACAAGCGGAATGTTGTATTGGCTGGGTAAATGTCTACATGTATAGCAGACTCAAACATACGCAGACGCAGCACGCTATACTAGAATTGAGGCACGCAGCATGTTTTATTGGCTTGGCAAATGTCTACAAGTATAACACACTCAAATATACGCAGACGCAACATGCTGTACTAGTGTTGAGACACGAGGCATGTTGTATTGGCTGGGTAAATGTCTACATGTATAACAGACTCAAATATACGCAGACGCAGCATGCTATAGTAGTATTTAGACACGCGGCATTTTGTATTGGCTGTGTAAATTTCTACAAGTATAACATACTCAAACATACGGAGACGCAGCCTGCTATACTAGCATTGAGACACGTGGTATGTTGTATTGGTTGGTTAAATGTCTACATGTATAACAGACTCAGACATACGCAGACGCAGCATGCTATACTAGAATTGAGACACGCGGCATGTTGTATTGGCTGTGTAAATGTATACAAGTATAACAGACTCAAACATACGCAGACGTAGCATGCTATACTAGAATTGAGACACGCGGCATGTTGTATTGGCTGGGTAAATGTCTACCTGTATAACAGACTCAAATATACGCAAACGCAGCATGCTATACTAGTATTGAGACACGCGGCATGTTGTATTGGCTGTGTAAATGTCTACAAGTATAACATACTCAAACATACGGAGACGCAGCATGCTATACTAGTATTGAGACACGCGGCATGTTGTATTGGTTGGTTAAATGTCAACATGTATAACAGACTCAATCATACGCAGACGCAGCATGCTATACTAGAATACAGACACGCGGCATGTTGTATTGGCTGGGTAAATGTCTACATGTATAACAGACTGAGACATACGCAGACGCAGCATGTTATAATAGAATTGATACACGCAGCATGTTGTATTGGCTGGGTAAATGTCTACATGTATAACAGACTCAAACATACGCAGACGCAGCATGCTATACTAGAATTAAGGCACGCAGCATGTTTTATTGACTTGGCAAATGTCTACAAGTATAACACACTCAAATATACGCAGACGCAACATGCTATACTAGTGTTGAGACACGAGGCATGTTGTATTGGCTGGGTAAATGTCTACATGTATAACAGACTCAAATATACGCAGACGCAGCATGCTATACTAGTATTTATACACGCGGCATGTTGTATTGGCTGTGTAAATGTCTACAAGTATAACATACTCAAACATACGGAGACGCAGCATGCTATACTAGTATTGAGACACGCGGCATGTTGTATTGGTTGGGTAAATGTCTACATGTATTTCAGACTCAGACATACGCAGACGCAGCATGCTATACTAGAATTGAGACACGCGGCATGTTGTATTGGCTGTGTAAATGTATACAAGTATACTAGAATTGAGGCACGCAGCATGTTTTATTGGCTTGGCAAATGTCTACAAGTATAACACACTCAAATATACGCAGACGCAATATGCTATACTAGTGTTGAGACACGAGGCATGTTGTATTGGCTGGGTAAATGTCTACATGTATAACAGACTCAAATATACGCAGACGCAGCATGCTATACTAGTATTGAGACACGCGGCATGTTGTATTGGCTGTGTAAATGTCTACAAGTATAACATACTCAAACATACGGAGACGCAGCATGCTATACTAGTATTGAGACACGCGGCATGTTGTATTGGTTGGTTAAATGTCAACATGTATAACAGACTCAATCATACGCAGACGCAGCATGCTATACTAGAATACAGACACGCGGCATGTTGTATTGGCTGGGTAAATGTCTACATGTATAACAGACTCAGACATACGCAGACGCAGCATGTTATACTAGAATTGAGACACGCGGCATGTTGTATTGGCTGGGTAAATGTCTACAAGTATAACAGACTCAAATATACGGAGACGCAGCATGCTGTACTAGTGTTGAGACACGAGGCATGTTGTATTGGCTGGGTAAATGTCTACATGTATAACAGACTCAAATATACGCAGACGCAGCATGCTATACTAGTATTTATACACGCGGCATGTTGTATTGGCTGTGTAAATTTCTACAAGTATAACATACTCAAACATATCGAGACGCAGCATGCTATACTAGTATTGAGACACGCGGCATGTTGTATTGGTTGGTTAAATGTCTACATGTATAACAGACTCAGACATACGCAGACGCAGCATGCTATACTAGAATTGAGACACGCGGAATGTTGTATTGGCTGGGTAAATGTCTACATGTATAACAGACTCAAATATACGCAGACGCAGCATGCTATACTAGTATTGAGACACGCGGCATGTTGTATTGGCTGTGTAAATGTCTACAAGTATAACATACTCAAACATACGGAGACGCAGCATGCTATACTAGTATTGAGACACGCGGCATGTTGTATTGGTTGGTTAAATGTCAACATGTATAACAGACTCAATCATACGCAGACGCAGCATGCTATACTAGAATACAGACACGCGGCATGTTGTATTGGCTGGGTAAATGTCTACATGTATAACAGACTCAGACATACGCAGACGCAGCATGTTATACTAGAATTGAGACACGCGGCATGTTGTATTGGCTGGGTAAATGTCTACAAGTATAACAGACTCAAATATAGGGAGACGCAGCATGCTATACTAGAATTGAGACACGCAGCATGTTGTATTGGCTGGGTAAATGTCTACATGTATAACAGACTCAGACATACGCAGACGCAGCATGCTGTACTAGAATTTAGACACGCGGCATGTTGTATTGGCTGGGTAAATGTCTACATGTATAGCAGACTCAAACATACGCTGACGCAGCATGCTATACTAGCATTGAGACATGCGACATGTTGTATTGGCTTGGTAAATGTCTACAAGTATAAAAGACTCAGACATACGCAGACGCACGCTAGCACGCTCTCGCGTTGTGATAACGTAGATAATGGAAGATAATTGTTAAGGAAGATCACCTAGTTTCTAGACTATTGATCTACTGTATAATAAATATTATAGGATTCTATTGAATTGTCTGGCTTTAATGTTTGCTGGTAAGAAAGCAAGGGCGAGGAAGCAAAATAATATCCGTCATCCTCCTACAAACGCTTTATTTTGACAAAAGATGTGGGGTTTTTTCAATGGCATTGAACGCCATTTTCAACTATGGCATATCCAGTTTAACTGGTGGAGGAAGACCTCAGGTTGTTTCACACTGATTAGAATCACCGTCCTTCCGCAAGTAACTGGGAATTTTCTCACATAAAGATTTTGGAGCGAGCGGGACTCGAACCTACGATCGGCGGCTTCCACCACTCAATAAAACATGCTCTTCATGTCAAAACATAAACAAGATAATGGTATCGAAAAGTATCGGAGGTTCATAGGTTCATTTCACAGCCACGGCCATGTTTTGTGTCCTTTACCAAAACACTGTAAATATTCGCATATACTTATAACTGGCTCTGTCAAGAGGACTTTGAATGTAATTTGTGCGGTGTCTTAGTGCAATGGATAGAGGTTTGGCCGCTCACACCAAAGGTCGCGAGTTCGATGCCAGATAGAGGTCTGGCCGCTCACACCAAAGGTCGCTCGCGGGTTCGATGCCAGTTAAAGGTCTAGCCGCTCACACCAAAGGTCGCGGGTTCGATGCCAGTCCCGAACCACTCGTCTATAAAAAAACAAACCTGATGTACGCTGGTTTTGCCCAGGAAACGGACTCGGGAGTAATTCGTATAATTTCTGGGATCTATTAGTATTCAAGTTAAAATGAATTGTAAACTAAGTTGTTTCACTATCGATGTAAAATAAATAAATATAAACAAATGAAATTATCGCTTAACACATGTGTGTATCAAAAGTGTAAACATCGCACGTTATCATACGTGGCATCACTTGATAATGAACAAACACGAGTTTGGAGTTGTTAAACTATAAAATAATAATAGCAGACGATATATTAAATCATTTCAGAAACAGTATTATATTGTATCTGTTTATTGAAATAGTTATACATAAAACAACAATCATTCAAAGAATTTAAAGTATACCTTTAAAAAACTTCTTGCCTTATTATATTACAATTAAAGGTAGACAACTCGTATATTAAACTATATTTATTTAGATGCATCATTAATGCGCTTAAAAAAAATGATTTGGATCAACGGACATTTCATTTCAATCCTTTATTTCTCAGTTAAATGAGATAACCTAGTATTAGGGGATTTATCACCGGCGCAAAACGCCGGTGAAAATCACCGGAACGGCATTGTACACGCGTCCGTTAAATTACAAGTGATGCTTATTGGAAGAGGCTATTTCAATCTGATCACCTCGGCCTTTATGCTACGCAATAGACCTCTGACATAATAAGGCGCCATTTTGGAAATACTTTCAATCACATGATAAAATAAAATGGCGACCCCCGTATGCCACCTGTTTATATACATGTACGTTGAAAATATAAACGTTTGTTAATCAAGACTGATATTTTAAATTTCCCTATAAATATGACCCATGTCGAGTGTATAAATAAAAAAATCGATATAACAACGCCATATATAATCAACTTAATGACGGATACATTATTTGTTACTTTCACGCGAATGAACACAGACTTGTAACACAGGCGATTCGCGTTGGTGTATTCTAGAGCTATACACGAGGTGTATTCTACGGAGGATACGGAAATACCCGATGTTTCACGATTGGAGGCTATTTATCAAGAAGGTTCCCCTGTCACTGCGCATGATCAATATTTTTTTCATATTCGCAATATCTCTCCTGCGAATATGAAAAACCCAAACCTCCATTTCTGGAGAGTATTGAACCTTCTTGACGTTTATCTGTTTATATTACATTTTTCTGCATTGTGAAGGAAAAATGATATTCTCTTGACGTATATACATTATATTTTTCTACATTGTGAAGGAGAAATAACATTTAGACATTGACTGGTAGGTGTTTTTCGATCAGAGTTCTGTAAATATCATAATAATGTGAGTTTAAAATTTGGTTTTACCAGTGGAAGTTTGTTATTTTTAGTTTTTTATGAGTATAACAATGTAATCGATAACTTATATACCTTCATTACAAAAATTGTTACCCCCCCCTTCCCTTACACACATACAAACATGTATATGGAACTGTCATTATAAGAGTTTAAAAGCAAAAACATCAAAATAATACACCGCATTAAAATGCACCCCACCCACGAACAGATCTTTAACAGTATACTGCAGTCTCAACCAACGTTTACTCTTCGAGAAAAAATGACAGTGATTGTTTGTATTTATATTTATTAAAGAGTGGTTTAAAACATTAAATATTGTTCTGTAACTTCTGTGTATCAATATTAAGTGTGTTTTTTATTGTAGAAATTGTAAATACAGAAAAGAGGTAATACTTTCTTAGCTTTACACAGGAAGTCTATCAGGGAGAAAGTCTTTGTAGTACAAGAAAGTACAAACTCCTCCAAGGAGTGAGATGTCAGTTCAAGTCTGACCTTGGACAAATTGATAGACTTCCATTACTTTTTCATAATGATATATAATAAAGGCTTTCAATTGTGCAATGATGTGGACTTTGGTTAAAATATTTGGTATGAAATATGGCTTATTTATACAAATAAGGCAATCATTAAGCAAAGTTTAACTTATAAACTTTTTAAACCCTATTAAGTTTCCATTCAGTAAGGCAAATTGAAATGAAAATAAAGAATATTGAAATACTTGCATACAATCATTCAGTCTGTATGTCAACTATATATATAGTGTGTTATTGTCAGTCACTTCACTTCAATTATTAATTATTGTATTCTATTTTTTTTAATAATGTAAAACTTAAACCCAAAATAATACTTGTGTGTATGGCATGTTATAAGTACAAGCATTTAGTTATTTAAGATTTGGAGATACTAATTAGTTTGAACTTTTGATATATGACACTGTCAAAGGTTCACGTACAGCAGGCCAAAAAATATAATTAGTAACATATTTTATGGTCATTTAGCGAAGAGAGTGGACATCTGATATATAGAAAATCGTGCATTATGTGTTAATGATGTGCAATGTTGAAACAATAGAAACTGCATTTCGTTTCTTTATGAAAATCAATTGAATTTGGGTAGTGCTTAAAGTACCAGTTCGCATTTCATTGGCACCATGATGTTGCTTTGCTTTTAGCTTGTAGGACATTACATTTCATGGGATGCTTACTGTAGCCTAGGTAGCCATAAAGATGTGCACAACTGTGCTTATTCAACAGGGCTTGGAACAAAGTTACTATTCAAACAATGACATTAAATTGGTAGCTAGATACTTTAATATAAAAAAAACATCATCATAGTTATTCTTTCATCTTAAATAATTTGAAAATATATTGTAAATTATACAATTTTGAGTTTTCATTGAAAGATAAAAAACATTCTCTAGTCTAGTTCGGACTTCAGACATTAATCTAGCCTGTTTTTCATCACTGGATCAAACTCAAAATTATGCTACCATTCCTGAAATAAACACAAACTTATTTACTAATATAAGCATTTTTCACTATCCTCATTTCATAAATTCAAAACTTATTTACAATACGTAGTATGAAGCCTCCAACAGATATCCTTAGTTGGGATTGAACCAACATCTTCCATCTTAAAGACAGATGTACTTCATTGTACTATAAGGATGCATTTTGAAGCTGCATTAAACTTACACTGTACATTAATTATGATAGTTCAAATTCCTGTTTTATTTTTAAGTCTTACAGTAATTCAAGCTTTAAAAATGTTTGCTTTTAATTATCAATTTTGTAAAAATTAAATCGTCGCCATTAAGCAAACTTGAATAAACCGACAATTGGAAAACTTTTTTTCAATAATTTTACACTCTTTTTACAGCGACACACATACACATACAGGTATGAAGAGGTACATAGGTAAGAGAAGTAAACTTACCTTGACACACATACACTCCTTGTACATAAGTATGAGGAGAGAGAATCTTACCCCAACACACATACACTCCTCATACATAGGTACGAGGAGAGGGAGACTTACTTTGACACACATACACTCATCATATATTGGTATGAGGAGAGGGAAACTTACCTTAACACACATATATTCCTTGTACATAGGTATGAGGAGAGAGAAACTTACCTTGACACACATACACTCCTCATACATGGGTTTGAGTAGAGGGAATCTTACCTTGACACACATACACTTCTCATACATTGGTATGAGGAGAGAGAATCTTACCCTGTCACACATACACTCTTATACATTGGTACAAGGAGAGGGAATCTTACCCCGACACACATAAACTCCTTTTTTCTTCTGTGTTGCCTTGAAACTGAGTCGTTTTCTATTTTCTTGTTTGATGAGATTTTTTACTTAGGCGTAAGTTTTTCTATTGTGTTTATTGTGCCATGAGTAGAATCTATACATATAACATCAGGGGCATAATGTTTAAATTCTATAGCCTGTTCTTTGGTCATCAGAACCAACATGAAATCTTCTTTCCTAAGTTGGATAGGATTAGATTGTGTGTGTTGCTGCTTATATAACAGCACAGGATTATTGAGGAGTGACTGCAGACTTTGAACTCTTAAATGCACTGATGTTGACTACTAATATTTTGTACCATGGATAAACGTGACCTAATCTGATTCCTTACAGATTCTGGGATAGGAAGGAAACGAGTTTGATTTAAACCAGTTGTATGAAAATGAGTCTGTATGTACTTCACAGAAACAACCCCAGAACTTTGCACTATTACATTCATTCTTGATGGGCAGATCTTACCTATTTTTGCTGAGCCTTTACATGCACGTTGCCATTTCAGTTCCATGAATAGTCTTAGGTGTTCAGCCATTTTATCTACTGTCCTAAACTTTTCAGAACAAGATGGTACACTGCAAGGAATTGAAGTCAATGGTTTTTCCTTTTTGTCTAATGGACTAGAACGGCATTTACAACTATGTCTTTTCAAACTTTTCTTTGAAGAGAAATACATATTGCAATGACTACAAATTCCAACAAGACAAGAGTCTTTACCTTTACATACACAGGTGTCAGGTGAGTGAAACTTAACTTGACTTAACTTGACAAACATACACTCTTCATAAACAGTTACCAGGTGAGTAAAACTTACCTTGACACACATACACAGGTGTCAGGTGAGTGAAACTTACCTTGGTACACATACACTCTTCATACACAGGTGTCAAGTGAGTGAAACTTATCTTGGTACACATACACTCTTCATACACAGGTGTCAGGTGAGTGAAACTTACCTTGACACACATACACTCTTCATACACAGGTCTCAGGTTAGTAAAACTTACCTTGACACACATACACTCTTCATACACAGGTGTCAGGTTAGTAAAGCTTACCTTGACACACATACACTCTTCATACACAGGTGTCATGTTAGTAAAGCTTACCTTGACACACATACACTCTTCATACACAGGTGTCAGGTTAGTAAAGCTTACCTTGACACACATACACAGTTGACAGGTGAGTGAAACTTACCTTGGCACACATACACTCTTCATACACAGGTGTCAGGTTAGTAAAACTTACCTTGACACACATATACTCTTCATACACAGGTTAGTAAATTTTACCTTGACACACATACACTCTTCATACACAGAGGTCAGGTTAATAAAACTTACCTTGACACACATACACTCTTCATACACAGGTGTCAGGTGAGTGAAACTTACCTTGACACACATACACTCTTCATAAACAGGTACCAGGTGAGTGAAACTTACCTTGGTACACATACACTCTTCATAAACAGGTACCAGGTGAGTGAAACTTACTGTGACACACATATACAGGTGTCAGGTGAGTGAAACTTACCTTGACACATATACACTCTTCATACACAGGTACCAAGTGAGTGAAACTTACCTTGACACACATACATTCTTCATAAACAGGTACCAGGTGAGTGAAACTTACTGTGACACACATACACAGGTGAGTGAAACTTACCTTGACACATTTACACTCTTCATAAAAAGGTACCAGGTGAGTGAAACTTACCTTGGCACACATACACTCTTCATAAACAGGTACCAGGTGAGTGAATCTTACTGTGACACACATACACAGGTGTCAGGTGAGTGAAACTTACCTTGACACACATACATTCTTCATAAACAGGTACCAGGTGAGTGAAACTTACTGTGACACACATACACAGGTGAGTGAAACTTACCTTGACACATTTACACTCTTCATAAAAAGGTACCAGGTGAGTGAAACTTACCTTGGCACACATACACTCTTCATAAACAGGTACCAGGTGAGTGAATCTTACTGTGACACACATACACAGGTGTCAGGTGAGTGAAACTTACCTTGACACATATACACTCTTCATAAACAGGTGCCAGGTGAGTAGAACTTACCTTGACACACATACACTCTTCATATATAGGTGTCAGTTGAGTTTAACTTACCATGGCACACAAACATCAACTTAATTTACTAAATATATATTTAAATTATACCTTGATAATATCTTCATGTGCCTGATTAGGACTAAATTCAACTAGTTGCTGAGTTGGAGCTACCTGAAATCACAAGTAAAAACTTAGGTGCAAATAAGATAACCCACTAATATTTTTGTAAATTTTGGTGTTGTTACAGACATTTGATCATTGATTTTCAATTAAAACCTTTACATCAATCATTACTGACTGCAAGTCTAGTAACACATGCTTTATCAATGAGGTGAATATTTGTATCAAGCTATATCAAATTTGTTTCAGGGATTTAGATCATTTGGAGCAGTCAGCAGACACTGTGCTAATTTGAACTTTAAACTGTATGACCTAGACTTGATCTAATACTTGAAAGGACACACAGTTTTGTATGATGCTATTCTTATATCAATGCAACAGAAGATAAAAACAGAGAAAAAAAGATTATAAGAAATATATTGTTTTAATTATACCTGGATGACTTCAGATAGTGCCTGATCAGGGCTAACTACCAGTACATAGTCAGTTGGCACTACCTGTAATATATGCAAATATTTGCTTCTTTAAACCTACATAAGGGTTTCTCCATGACCTAGTGGTCTAAGGTGCTGTCTCAAGATCATTGACCTCTCACAGCTAAGGTCATAGGTTTGAGATCCACTTGCTCCAAAAACTTCAATAGAGGAAGTTTGCCAGTTACTTGTGGAAGGACAGTGCTTCTACTCGGATTCATTATGAGGTCTTCTACCACCAATAAAACTGGATAAGCCATATATAGCCTGAAATGTGTTAAAAATAGCTTTGGTGCTATTGCCTTTGCATTATTTATGTTACATAAATGCTTCAGGAACTTTTAACCTATGGTTGATTTTCATTCTATAAATAATCTATAACGATTAAATGACAAAACAAGACTATGAATCAATTTTTTAAACTGAGTCTGATTATTTGTCATAATGCAACACCATGGACTGTTGTCATATTTATCTTGATCTTGGACTCATTATCCAAAAAGCTACAGAGGTAATTGTCAGTATATTTATGTATAAAAGTTGCAAGTGCATCTAAATTGTTTTGAGGCGTTTCAATAAAGAACAGTTAATCAACATATTTATTTCTCTATTGGTACTTGTATTGATTTATTTACTAAAAATAACTGTGAATGTATGAAATGAGATTATTAAAATACAACTTTTTATTTTACCTGGGTGATCCCATCTGGTGTAAGACCAGGACTGACAGCAACATGCTGATTTGGCACTACCTACAATTAACATAATTTAATGTTAGCTGAGTTGTATAGATTTATTACATTGTTGAAATTGTAAAAAATATTTATACATTAGTTACATTTTAATAAAAATTAGTCCAATCAATCAGACATTTGAAATGCTATTGCAGCCTCATCAAAATTGGATAGAATATATATATATTTACACAATGTCATTCACAAACAAATTCAGTGAATCCTGGACAATTAAATAGAACTGATGATGCAGCTCTGTAAACAATGACAAAAAGTGTTACTGTTTCCTTTAAAGAAAAACATATTGTAAAATGTGGGAAGATATATGTAATTGTATTGTTTAAATGCAATTATATATTACGGTTATTACCTGTGCAATTCTTGGAAAAGGATCTACAGCTAACTGTGTTGGCGCTACCTACAATCACAGCAAGTGAATATTTCATGACCATACTAATACAAATATATTATCTACTTATTTGTGTGCTAACATATGAAAGTTTTGTATAATATGTATTTATTTTTTTTAAATCCAAAACAATATTTAATTGTGTTATTAATGTTTGTTTGAATATTTAGCATCATTATTATGCCACTGATGGCTAACACACGATCAGTTAAGCTAACAACTGTTTCCTTGGTTCCTGGAAAGTAAACCAGTACTCAAGCACGCCCCATCTCTGCAAACAACTGGCAACTTTCCTACTTCAGCATCAGTAACAAATGACAATATATATAAATCATCACCGAGACGGTGACTGTGTGGTGATTTGAACTATGACAATGTAAAATGATATGATTTTAAAATATACAATTTAATGTATTTAAGTGTATTCATTTTATTATTAATGGATATTCTTTATCTTACAATGGTTACCCTAAATAATAACACATTATTTCTTTTAAACAATTGTAAAGTATTCTCAGTGACAATCCTGTCATTCTTTTTAAACTCTATTTATAACAATTTATTATAACAGTTAAACTTACATTATAGTTGTGCTCATCAGCAAAAAATAAACACAATGACAGGAGCTGAAAACATAAATTACAATGGATACAATTAAACCATTTTCAAAGATTGGTAGAATGTGGGGCGGAAGTCAAATGGATAGTGTTGGCTGCTCATGCCTGAGGTTGCGGGTTCAATCCCCAGTTGACCAGATGCCCCATATAAAACAACACTCAGTAGTTGGTGCTACCCAGGAAACGGACTTGGAGAGTGGTTGATATGAGCTCTGAGCTTTCATTGCAATCAAGCTAAAATAAATTAGTATGAACTAAATTATTATTAAATTTAGTTACATACATAAATTTATTGTCAGTTACTCACCAGCTCAATTGGCTATATAATGATTCAAACTCTTGACCCCTTGATTGAAAGTATGACACATTACCCACTTAGTGCGACATATTGCAATTTATTAGAATCCTTGTAAAGATTTTTTATTTTGCTTCTCTAGAGACAAGTCGGATATCAAAATAATTAAAAAGCTGTGCATAAACACCATATTTATGAGCTTAGTAACCAACCAAGATATTGAACCAGGTCCTGCTGTGGTTAGATGTACACACACCTATAGTATAAAATTCTTTATTAAATTACCAACCAAGACCATACATCGATTTATTGACATGCAATTTAAAACTAAGGTTATCATATGTAACACTTGGGGGGGGGGGGGGTAGTAGTAGTAGAGCACTTAATCCATGTTCGATGGGGGGGGGGGGGGGGGGGCTGGAGTTCGATCTTTCGACTATATGTGGTGTCCTTGAGTAAGACGTTTTTTTTTCCACATATGCTAAGTACTGGTTCTACCAAGGCAGTCTCCGAGCGTAATTTGTCTTAGTTGTAAACTGGTACCAAGTTAAGTTTCACAATAGTAGTAAAATTAATAAGTTTAAACTTAACTCTCGTTTACATGTACGTGTTCGACTTAAACAAAACATAAACTAAGAGTATCACACGTATCGGGGTTTACATCCAACCACTAATTCCGTATAAAAGACATTATTATTACCGAAAGCATTAACATCCATCTTGAATTTTAGCGGTAAATAGAAAAATCCGAGGATTCCGAATGTTCAAAGTTGATCATGCGCAGTGAAAGGGAACCTTCTTGATATTTAGCCTCTTCCCATCAAGGCGGTGCCAAAACCGTCACATGACACAGAAGGAGGGATCAAATCTAGATAGTGAAGCGTTTTCTGATCCACTTGTTGGAACAAAATAATTATATTTGTATCTTTCGTCCATATGTGAAGATTGCAGCAAAACATATACAAACAGGTGCAAATAACTACTGCAGTAAAGACGAAATTTGTTAAGATTGATATGAGGGTTCAAAGCACATGCATTTTAGGATTTTTTGTCTGTTCTGGGCTTATTTCAAGCACAGGAGCTTGGGGAGTGAATAATAACGTTTAAGGGGGAGGGGGGTGGGGCAGGTCCTCTGACAACAGTTTCATTCATAATCATCATTAAAAATTGCTGTCATTAATAAGAGTACTAGTACTTATCATTTTCTTGAAAAATAACTTCATTGAGTTTTTGTTTCCCCATTTTTACAGCATCACATCATAAAAACCCATCGATATCATTCAAATGACAATTAAGCAACTAAAAGGTGCCAATTAACTGGTTTTCATTTTCCATAGACACCTGCTTTTTGACAGGTTGCATATTCCAATGACCACAAAGTTTGCTTTTACAACACTCTTCGGTGTATTCAATCTCTTTGTTTACCCGACGTTTTCACACCTTTAACGACAACCACAAATCACAAACTAAGACAAGTTTGTAAAAGAGATGAAGAGAGAAATTGGGTTATATTACAGAAAATTTCATACTGATTTTAAATTTTTCATATCACAGATCTTGGGTAAATGTGGGAGATGAGTCTCAAGGCAAGATGCAGATTTTGTTTCTATGCAGCAAAACACAGATACTGTATGGAAAATAAAATATGGAGTGAGTTGTTGAGAAGTACCAACAACTTCATGTGCAGTAGGCAAATATGCAGATTTTCCTCCGTAAAGTAAGTACTGGTTTTTATATAAAAAATAAAATCTTTGACTAAACAGTATCAATATCCAATGTGTCATGTGTCCACATCTGCACCTGCTTTTATGTCAGTGCAAGTAATAAGTGGATTCTGTCTGATATTTAGTGCATTTTATAAGCTTGTCTTTTTGAGAAAAAAAATGATGAGTTGTTGTCATGGCAGCGCCTTCGTCGTTGTCCGTTGGTTAAAATTTTATGTTTAGCCCAGCTTCTTATTTCTTTCAAAACTACTCATGTTATCATTGTCGGCGTTGTTGTCGTCCGCCGGTAAAAGTTAAATGTTTAGCTCAGCTTTTTCTCTATTTCTGATTTTTTCTGTTTCTGAACAAACTACTTATGTTATGATCATAAACACATAAGCATTCATATAATGTTAAAGAAATAATGTATGTAGCTAACTTAAATTTTCATACTTTGGGCTCTAAAATCATAAGTAAAGTAATTTGTTTAGCTTGGGCAAAGACTTGTTTAGAAGGATAGAAAACTTGCATCTTTCTACTAAAATAGGATAAATAGTATTGAAATAATTAATAATTAGGCAAATTAATTGTTAAATATTTATAGTCAACTAATTTCATTTATATAAAATGTTTGAATTTGTTGGGAATGGTCTCATTTTGTGAGAGTTCCATTGTGCTGACAAAGAATTTTAATTTTGTATTTCTAAGATGAATGGAAGTTAAGATATTTGAAAACGTGATTTCGCAAGGTTTTGCGTGAATATATGCGAGTGTTCATCAAATCTCAATCAGTTAAAGACGTTTCTGCGGGTTGTTACTGCGCATCGCTACGCGCATAATTCCTTTCTGTTACTTTCAGTTTCGGAGTCTAATGTCGCCGTTTGGTTAATTAAAAGTCGAGTCGCATTAGGATATTTACAAAGCGAAGTATTTTCATTTTAAGATGTCAGAAAAGTAAATTTTGTCAAGGAAGCGCTCGAAAAGCACGGAAGAGTATATTGTTTTTCGTTCTAAACCACAGTGTTTTTTTTTCGGCAATTTTTATAGCCGTTATTGGGTCATATTCCCAATGGCAAATAGTATCTTTTTTCCCCAACTGAATGGTAAAAATTCCCAATTGAAAGCTTCAAAAATGTTAATTGAAACTTGCCATACTTCCTTGATAAAATAAAGAAAGTTTTCCCCATTCTGAATTTAGTATGACATTGATTATTTAATTAAATGGCCTGATAAGCAAGTGTACACTTTTTATAAATATATAAATATATTTAATGCAAAAAATTTTCCCAATGTTAATGAAAATGCCGCTAAAATTCCCAATTCCAAGGGTATGGGTCATCTTCCCAAAATGGTGAAAAAAAAACACTGAAACCACCAGAAGTGCTTGTACATAACGAAGTCGAAGAAACAACTACGAAAATATAATCAATACTCGTAGTGGTAACATTTCGGATAACTCTTTTTTCGGATTTGGATCATGTGAATTTGTTCCAAAGCGCTGAATACATAATGAATTTACCTGAAACAATATTATTCATACCAGGATGGAGACAAGGAAGAATAAATCTTGAATTTTGACATTTAGCTGACCTGATGCATGTAAAAGTTTGGTATTGAAGGACACTATGGAAGACACTTATATGGGTCAACGTTATACATAAACTGTATATGTGGAAGAACAGTGGAAACAAACAAGACACATCGATTTAACAGGAAAAATCCAATAACATTTGACATCAACACAAAGCAATTGAGTATAAGGTTAGTTGATGCTTTATCATAACTCACTGATCAATATTAATGTATCACATAAAATGATAACTTACTTTATGATTTCTAGAGATGAACAACTATAAAAAGTGATTCATTGGTTGAATATTTACATCATTTTCATGCCATCGAGGGCTAACAGACGATCACCTAACCACTGTTTCCTGGAATTAACCAGTATTTGAGCACACCCCATCTCCGCAAGTAACTGATAGCTTTCCCACTTACATCAGCGGTGAGAGACGATTGATAAAGAGACATAATGCTGTATATCTATCATCCTGGAAACTGTTGCCAGGCGGGGATTCTAACAGTATTCTTACATTGAGTAAATGTTAAAAATAAATTTATACACCATCATGTTCTGGTTTCCTGTTAAACAGAAAATTGTTACATGAATTATGAAAATAAGAAATTATTCGACACATTTCCGGAATGCTAAACAGAGGCTCAGGTTACAGATGGATTGAGATGTCGGTGCTTTAAATACCTGTAGTGGTTTCATTAACTATGAAGAGACAATCAATATCGTGACATAGACAACGTGTACAGAAACACTAAATGAAAGAGTGACAATAATCAAAAGGGGCCAATGGTAATTATTAATGTAATATAACCGTTTTAGCTTATTTCTACTATGGATTACAACAAAATAATCATGAGCACAACATATGATCTAAGGGGGATCAAACCTGTGACTACTTGTTTGGCACACCCAATATCCGTGCAAATAACTGACAACTTTCCCACTTGAATCAGTGATTAAAGTTGAATGAACATGAGACACAGTGTTGGAATTTGCATATATTTAAATCATCACAGAGACTGGCCAAGTGGGGATTTGAGCTTGCAACCCCTTGACTGCTTGTTACATTATATAACAGTTTCATTCAGTAAAAAAATATCCACATACATGTATGCAAGTTTATAACCATAAGATTTTGTTCAATGGTTTAAACATAGATATCATAACAGGAGTTGCTGCTCAGTTATAGCCCTTGAGTTGTCAAACTATACCAATATATTGTGCTGTTTTATTTAAATACATTGTCGTTTTTTTTAGCCAGACCGATGAGCTCAGTCAGTAGAGCACAATACTTCTAGCTCAGGGTTGTGAGTTTGATACCTGAGGCTGGCTACCTTACAGTCCTAACTGTCATTCAGATGGGACTTTAAACTGAGGACTTTTATGATGGTGCTATACACAAAGCAAAAGAATCAGGTGAAACATATGATTAGGTTTCTATGATATTTGTTTCCTGCACTATCCCCCACAAACCTAAAAAGTCTAAACTGTTCACTCTTCTGGGTGCATCATCCAAATGGGAAACTGGTTATGATGTAAATTAAGCTTACATACAAACAAACATTGTCATTTATTTCTTTATCTCATATAATCTTCCTTTAATTTTCAGTGATGAAGTCAGTCAAGTAGTACACCAGGACCAGGCCAATTTATTACAATATGTGTTGCCAGAAGAATGGATTGTGACAGTAAATCAGATACTGGGACCATGTTAACAAAAAGTATTCGAAAAACATATGATGTTTTTCCAGAAGACTAGGAAATGCACATATTATGAAAAATTAAGAACAATCACTACCAGTTCACCAGTCAGTGTTCTAAAATTTTAATGACAATTCAAAGATTAAAGTTGGAAGTAGCCCAGTACAGGAATAACAATTTCAAGTTAATGTAATAATAATAATGGATGACAGTGCGTCTTCTATAGCCAAGATAAATACCAGAAAAAATGACTTGAATGGACTCGTAGATAAAACTCTGAAGATATAATGTTGAGTAGCAGGTCACTGGTGATCCAACCTTGATTGACAGTACATGGTTTTACCACTAGGCCTCTAACATTTCAAACTTTTACAACTATTGATGTTCATCAATTACCCAGTATATATGAAATATATAAAAGCAATTTAACAGTAATTACATTATAAATTACAAATATTATAATTGCTATTTAGTGCATTATTTAGAAATATGAAAGTTAATTCTGCAATGAAACTTCATTTATAAAAATTACAACAGATCATTTTCACAATTTTGACAATTTTAGGCCATTTTATGAAAAGGGAAGTTAACATTTAGCACTGTAGCTTGGTAACAAGCAAGGTGACATGTATTTTGTTATTTTATTCCATGATATTGTTTGTTGTTGTGCTTCTTTGTAGAAAGAATGAAACAATTCTCCACGTAGAACATTTTTTTTATTGAATTGGTGTGAAAATGCATCGATTGCGGCCATTTTATGAAAAGGGGAGGTAACATTTAGCACTGTAACTTTGTAACAAGCATGGTGACCTGAATGTTTTATTTTATTTTCTGATATAGTTTGTAATAATGCCTCTTTGTAGAAAGAATGAAACAATTCTCCGCATTAGAACTTTTTTTATTATTGAATTAGTGTCAAAATGCATTATTTACGGCCATTTTATTAAAAGGGAGGTAACATTTAGCTCTGTAACTTAGTAACAAGCATGAGGACATCTATTTTTTGTTTTATTTTCTGATATAGTTTGGTTTAGTGCCTCTTTGTAGAAAGACTGAAACAATTCTCTGCGTTACAACTTTTTTTATTATTGAATTAGTTTAAAAATGCATCGTTTGCGGCCATTTTATGAAAAAGGGAGGTAGCCTTTAGCAATGTAACTTAGTAACAAGTAAGGTCACATAAGTTTTTTATTTTATTTTCTGATATAGTTTGTTGAAGTGCCTCTTTGTAGAAAGAATGAAACAATTCTCTGCATTAGAATTTTTTTTATTATTGAATTAGTGTCAAAATGCATCGTTTACGGCCATTTTATGAAAAGGGAGGTAACATTAAGCACTGTAACTTAGTAACAAGCATGGGGACATATATTTTTTGTTTTATTTTCTGATATAGTTTGTTATGGTGCCTCTTTGTAGAAAGAATGAAACAATTCTCCGCTTTAGAACTTTTTTTATTTTTAAATTAGTGTAAAAATACATCGTTAATGGCCAATTCTATAATAGTAGAAATTTATGAAAATAACTGTATGAAATGTGAAACTTAAAAGAGCAGCATGACTTTTTCTGTTTTAGATACTTTATCTTTTGTTACATGAGTGACAACAATATTTTGTTGAAATATATCACTTTGTAAGTAAATTAAATAAGATTTATAACTTACACCAATTTGCTGTTTTTTCTTTAAAAAATGTAAAACGGTGTAGTTTAAAAATAGTCATAGCAAAAAAACAAGCATGGGGACCTATATTTTTTTTAGTGTTTTAAACTTGTCTTACTTCAAACTACTTGTGTGCAAAATTTAAAAAATCTCCGCGCTAGAACTTACTCGAAGAAACGTCTTTAAGTTTCTTTCTCTCTCTAGATAAGTCATTGGCTTAGAGTGTTTCTTATGCCCCCATATAGTGTATGAAGTGTCCGTTCGTATACATATGTATCTTGTGGCCTCAACTCCTACAGTTTTCATCTGATTCTAACTAAACTTGCAATACATTATCATCTGAACAAGCACATGTCGTCATGATTTTGCAACAAGATTATTATTTTAGGAGTTATTTGATTCAAACCTACTTATAGAGCCTTTTTCTGGAAATTGGGAAGAGGCCCAAGAATTTTTGTCCTCAACTGGAAAGAAAACATTATTCTTTAATTGGGGAAGCCACCAAATTTCGGCCTCTGTTCAGTAAGATAAAGCCTTGGCTATATACAACGCATATTGTCAGTGAGGGCATCTGTGTACTAATTGGACTAATTGTCACTGTCCATCTGTCGTCCTTCCATTAACCTTTTTCTTGTAGATGCGATAGCACATTCACTTTTCATTGAATCTTTACCAACTTGCACAGGAGTTTAAAGACCTTGTATGATTTCTTGAACCAGTATGATTAAATTTCTGTAAGGGGGCCAGGTCAGTCAAATTTGTTCATATTTGATATAGATTATCCCTATGATTAAGTGATCTAAGATTATACAAGTCAAAGGGCACTGAGATGTATAGAGGCCCTGTAAGGTGACTTTGTGTTTTACATAGAAATACTATGTGAAAACCGGAGGAGGGGGTGTGGTGTACAAAAACAGTTCTATTCAAAATCTAAAGCATTGTCCGCAAATTGCTATGAATTAGGTATTGAAGTTTTGACAAATCAAGAGGTTGGTATATATAAGGATCCTGAACGAGGACTATATGTATTTAATTTACAGATGAATGGTATGGGAATTTAAAGTTTTTCCTTTTCGTAGACTAGTAATTAACTTTTTGTTCTATAAGGATGCGATGGGGCTTTTCATTCATAAGAGGTAAGGTGACCCAAAGGGGGTTAATATTGTTAAATAACAAGAATTGCTATGGCCACTATGAGCTAGAAGAGTGTCCTCAAGCCCAAGAGGGCCTCTTGTTTGTTCACATCATGTTATCAGTTTTTGTTTATAAATGCTTAATTATGATCCTTTCTTGACTTTTTTCAGAGCACTGGCCACATCAGTACTTCCAGGAATGGTGACAACTGGTTATGTCATGTACTTAGTTTGCCCAAGCAGTTTACTTGAAAGTTTGCCTGAACATCTCTTCTATTTACTGGTATCTTTGGTAAGTAGTATCTTTTGGGATTTGACACAAATCATGCCTTGACAATGTCTACGGTTTTGTTTGTCATGTAAACAGATCTTTGCCAGGCTTACTCTGTCTGAGTGTCATTGTGAAGAAAGCTCAAAACTTGTAATAACCGCTTTAAACTCTGTTTACTGGGAAGGACCATTACTTGGTGTTGTTTTTTTAGAGGCATTGCATCGAGCTGGGGGATTAAACCTGCTTCTTCAGTCGTGAGTGGCCAACAATCTGTCCACTTCACTACAGCCATGCATAAACAAACAGAATAACTGGAAATCAAATTATTTAAATACTGTAATGCTTTACATGTTCACCAACTAATATTAAAATAAATACAAATATTGTTTATATTGATACAGTTTCGTGAGAATATTCTTAGGCTTGAGCTGAAAACCAAATTTCACCCTTAGATGTCTAGTTTACCATGACAGATAGAATAATTGTGAGAGTGTATTTGAGAATTATATTAGGTGTTCCTGCGTGCTTGCAAATTTTGGCTTCAAAAATGATGTCAAAGTGTTTGGTTCTATATTCATTCTTGAGTTCAAGTTGTAAAATTATTTTTAAGAATGGTTGATGAATACCACTTCATGTCTCACTGTGCTGCTGGATTAACTCCATGCAGAGTTATGGCTCTTTTCTTTAAAATTGTTGGTTGTTAATCCTACAATTTATGAACACTTCGGTACATCGCTGTCAAAGCGACGTTTTGAAGGATTGAGTCATGTTTGGTTATACGTCGAATTTGTGTAACAGGGTCCGTTTTTATTGGTCAAGGGAGACAACTCTGTCGACCTTATCCTGTTTATGTCTAATCTTCCAAGAGTTACCTGTTTGTCATGGTTTGTGATTTTTAGTTGACATGTGACCTCTTCTTTGAAAAAATTGTGCAGTCAGCCATTTTTAGTCTTTGTGTGAAGATGTAGTTTTACTTGTGGTCAAGAAATTGTATTTCAACGGTTTGTATTTGTCCTGTATTTGCTAATTGACTAGTTTGTAATGCAAGGCATGGAATCTTTGTATTAGGTTCACTTTGAATTAAGTAACTTTGGAATTGTGAATTTCATGATTGATAAACAATGAGTTTCAGAATAGCAACTGTATTTCTTCCATCACATTTTTCTCTTTTATTCACTGCTAACTTTAACGTTGCAGTATCAAAAGTAACAGTCACTGGGTTGTGTGATGAGATGTGAGACAGTGGTATTCTAGCAGGTCATTCATCCCATAGATGGTAAGTGTCATGAAGTGTTATGTGCAATGTGTTATGTGTAAATATAGATGTCATTAAGTGTTATAGATGTTATAGGACGAATAGCTTACTTGGCCACTAGACGCGTTTGTTGTTATATTCGAAATACGAATGTACGGTGCTTACGAGAATATGTGCATTATGAATTGTGTATTTGATTTTACTATGTTTGACCATGTACTGACTGTGTTACAGTCTACTATACTATACTACGTTATGTTTATTAAAGTACTGTATTAAACTGATTGAATTCAAGCTATAGAGTCAGTTTTATTATCGAAATGGACAATCCGAACTCATAGACCCTTCGGGACTCGGACTATCATAATATATAATAGCGCCGAAAACAAACCCCGTAACATCTGGCGCCCAACGAGGTTTTACAGACTTTTGAATAACAATCATTATAGTGTTTTAACTGGAGATCTGTTCACATCTATATAATTATTTTGTACAATGGATTGTACAACTGGAACTTTTCCACCTATTGTGATTACACACAATAGACAGTGATTGTGAATCTAATTTCTAAGGACATTTCCTTAGTTACGTAGTAAATGGACCTTACATAAGGAACTTATTCAGATGTTGAGGGAATTGATACACAGAGATACTCATTCGGATGTCGAGGAAACACATACACAAATCCATATGTCGAGGGAATTCGAACACAGGAATACTGAGGACAGCAATTTTTCGGAGGAGGCAGGAGAACCGTGCATAAACTTTTAAGAGGATTTACATTTTCAGTGAAATTAGTGCCTTAACTTGACACAGTGTTTTTTAAATATTTAGTGTTTAACTTGACAGTGTTTTTGAAATTAGTGCTTAACTTGACACATTGCTTGTGAAACCAGTGCATATTTGTGCTAGTGGCCAGTCAGATAAGTTACAGTACAGTATATATACAGTCTACAGAGTGTGAGTACAAAATATTGATAAATATTCATAAATTTGCAGTTATCACTTTAAATACTGAGATATTGAAAGTAATCCTGATTCAGAAATAGTAAATAAAGATTCTGAAACTGAATGTTTTGAAGAGGCTGCAATTTGTGACATATTTATATCAAATTTTAGTGTGATATTGTAGGAATGTAAGAGAAAATCACTTTAACATAACTCATTAATTAAGTGGTGACGGTATTCTCTTCACTCTTTTCTATAATAACTGACCAGTATACTTTCTACATCATTAAACAGTATACCTTAACTTTAACCTGTCAGGGTGTAATAATTGTTATTTTGAAACTCATTTTCAAAACAAATTTCTGGAAAACCAAGTAAACAAAGTGACCTACTTTCGGTTTGTATAGTAGTTTTCATAGCAGTAATTTGGTTTCGATATGGACCGGTAGCCGATTCAATATTAAGAAGAAGTGCTTAAATTGAAACTGTATTTTGGTGTTGTTTAGATTCAAGTCGTTTATTTTTATATCCGTTCATTTTTATTTTGTTTACATCGGTACTTCGGGATTCCCCTCGTTTTCATTGGTGCGCACTGAGATACGAGTGACGTATAACTAGTTCCGGTGCCGGGAATATAACCACGTGACTATCACATGTCTTGAGTTCTGTTATTTCATTGGCCGATATCAAAATACGGGTGACGTAGACATCACATGACAGTCACGAGACAGTAAAACACCGTACTATTTATAACAGATCGAATAGCGTTCTGTTTACGTTAGAGTACATGTATAGTAAATAAATTAGGACATATACAGATAGTATTAACATGCTGTAGTAGAGTTTTCTGAATATTTTAAGTTTGATACAGGTATAACAGGGCTGCATAGAAGAATAGAAGTGCAGTTACTGTAAACAATAAATGTAAAATACAGAATTTTATCTAGATTTATTGTGACAGATAGAAAATTACTTTCATTAGAAATCTGTCAAAATATTTTTTTCAAGATTGGAAATAATTTAAAAGTGTTCAAACCAGTGTTATAGTTGGAGTTACTTGTTACTGAAACAGATCAAGTCAATTACAACTCATATGAGTGTAATCAAATTGTTACTTGAATAGTTCAAGGCAATTTACAAATTTAGTACATTGTAGTTCGAACTGGTGTAATAGTTCAAGTTACTGATAACTGACATATCATTACTTGTTTAACTTAATCATTTTGAGTTTAGTTAATGAGTTAAAGTTACTTGTAACTTACATAGTTCAAGTCACTTATAACTTAAATAAGTTCAGATCAGTGTAATAGCTCAAGTTACTTGCAACTGAAATAGTTCAAGGCATTTGTAACTTAAGCAGTCCATGAACATCTTATAGTTCGAGTTATTTGTAACTATAATAGTTCAAGCCACTTGGAACTAAATTAGTTCAAGTTAATATAAAATAATACTTAGTTTTTTTAACTTGAAAGGCAAATAATCAAAGTTCATTATTTATTTTCAAGTTATCTACAACTAAAGGTAATTAAAGTCATTTGTGACTTAGGTAAATAAAGTCAGAATAAAAGTTCAAGTTACTTGAAAGTCATTTGAAACTTGAATTGGTTATAACAGTCTGATCTTCAGAAGAAGAGACTGTTTTTATCTTCAGTAGAATTTTAAATCAAGTTTCTTTTTGCAACTAACCGTACGTTTCTACGTGTCGCAAATCAGAGCTCTGAATTAACGCGTTATTTTCCGCAATCTTTCGAAATGTTTCGGTTAAAATGAATACTTTGAATTGAAAAGTGTTTATAGTGGTGAATTCATTAAAGATACAACTTGGTGATTGTAAGATTGTGCTACAGTTGGAGATCTAGTGAATTGAGTGAATAGAATATTCTAACCAACTCCATTTGAGAGTGTGAAAATATTCAACAGTTTTTGAGTGATCGGGTTATAGAATAAATAGTCACAGACATATCGTGAAAAAGTGATCTGTAATATTTACAGTAGTCAACCGACAACAGAAATTGTGCGTTGCAAGCCATAACTGATATAGATGCAAGGTGTTTCACACTGTATAACCTAAGATAGACACTGATCAAAGGATCTCTATATTGGTGTTAACATAGTGCTACAGTGATAAACATTGGTGTTAACATAGTGCTACAGTGATAAACATTGATGTTAACGTAGTGCTACAGTGATAAACTTTGGTGTTAACATAGTGCTACAGTGATAAACATTGGTGTTAACATAGTGCTACAGTGATAAACATTGGTGTTAACGTAGTGCTACAGTGATAAACTTTGGTGTTAACATAGTGCTACAATGATAAACATTGGTGTTAACATAGTGCTACAGTGATAAACATTGGTGTTAACATAGTACTACAGTGATAAACTTTGGTGTTAGCATAGTGCTGTGGTGTGATAAAATACTGTAAATGATAGAAAACGGAAGTGCTGTATTATAATAAACATATAGTTGTATAAGTGAAGTGTTTATACAAATAAATTAGTGTTAAAAGTAATTGGACACTAACTAAATTGCAACTTGGATAGATTTTGATTAAAAATACACTGTTTGAAGTGCAGTTTAAAGAAGTCAGAGTTAAATAGACACTGTTTAAAGTGCAATTGAAAGTGATAAAGTGAAATAGTATGATATAGTTTTGAGATACTCTGAACTCAGAAATTACACAAAAAGTGAAGTAGTGCTACATAGCTTTGAAGTGAAGTTAGTGAAAGAGAAATACTTAATAAAGATGGAAGGAGAAGAAGATAAATCAGAGGTTGCCACAGGAGGACCAAAACTAATGACTCCAGAGGAGGAGCAGTTATTAGAAACACTGAAAGTACTTGGAGTTGAGAATGCAGATGCATTAAAAACATTAATTAAAGCCCAGGCTAAGGCATTATGAGTCTCAAAAGACAAACCACCTAGTGAAACTACTGAAACAAAGCCATCACCATTCAGTTTAAAGACACCTCCAGGAGAGAGGAGTGTTGTAACAGAGCGACCATCAGCCAGTGGTAGTGATGCCCCAAGATATGAAAGATCATATCACTTCGCTAAACTGCCTAGTTTTTATGGAGAGGAAAATAAAGGAGACGTGAGTTGGGCTACATTCAAGTTTGAAGTGGAAGCACTGATAGTAGAAAAAGTATTTAGTGAAGAACAGATATCACAAGGAATTAGAAGAGCACTTAAAGGCAATGCCAGTGATGTTGTTAGGAGACTTGGAACTGGAGTGACCGTGAAACAAATTATAGATAAATTAGAAAGCACATTCGGCAACATAGAAACCAAAGAAAGTATACTTTGCAAATTTTTTTCATGTAAGCAGAAACAAAATGAATCAATAACAACATATACATCTAGATTAGAAGAACTATTTTCCCAGGCTGTTACACTTAAAGGTTTCAGTAGTGCAGATGATGAGCAGTTAAAGAGAGTATTATATGAAGGACTCAGACCAGAAATAAAACATCAAGCAGCCTACAAGAATGACATGATATCAGACTACGACCGATTCAAAATAGAACTGAGAAAGATAGAAGTTGAAATGAAAGAGTCAGAGAAAGAGACAAAGAAGTGTAATGCAGCAATAAACATAGACAAGAAAGAAAATAGTGATATGGCAGAGGTCAAGGAACTACTAAAGAAATTGAACGACAGAATAGACCATTTAGAGAAAGATAAAGAAGATCAAAAGAAAAGTCATGACAACTATTACCCACCACCGTGGTCTCAAGGGTATAATTACAACAGAGGTAGGGGAAGAAGTAGAGGAAGAGGTGATGACAGAGGAAGAGGTCGAGGAGTTTACAGACCTAGAAGACCTTTAAGGTCCATGACAATGAGTATTGAGTGTTACAACTGCCATCAGAGAGGTCACATAGCAAGGGATTGCCCAAAAAACGCGTAAGTGCTCCTGTTGTGGGATCGGACAAGAGCACCTCAAAGGATCCCAAACTTGTAGGTGATACAAATGAATCAAAAATTTCGTTAAATGGGATAGAAGTGACAGCTTTACTTGATAGCGGCAGTTGTGTAAGCGTAATATCAAAATCATTGTATGAAGAAAAAATTTTTGGACATAGAATTGGAACCACTGAAAGGCTTCATTGACATTGAATGTGCAGATGGACAAAAACTTCCATATGAAGGTTACATTGAACTAGAAATTAACATTGCAGATAACCTTCCAGATTCCAACAAACACTCCTGCTTATTTCTAATCAGTCCAAACACTAGTTACTCTGCAAGAACACCTGTTATACTTGGAACCAACATATTAAATCAGCTTCTCTCTGACTACAAAGACAAACTTGGACTTCAATTCCTTCAAAAAGCCCAAAGACAGGGTATGAAAACACCATGGTATTTGGCATTTAGATGTTTGGTGACTAGAGAAAGAGAATTAAAGAAAAATAAACAGAAGATTGCCATCGTAAGAAGTGCTGTTCCTGATAGAATAATGCTAAAACCAAATGAATCAATTAATGTTAAAGCATATGCAGACAAAGAGATGGAGTACCATGACACATCAGCTATCATACATGAGTCCGAAAAATCTAGTCTACCTTCATACATTGACATTACACCAGCTGTTGTGAATTACAAATATAAACAGAACTCTGAAATCACAGTAAACCTTTCAAATGTAACCACAAACACAGTTATAATTCCTCCAAAGGCGATACTTTGTGAACTACAGCCAGTCACAATAGATCACGATAGCATGAGAAAAGTACAGGAAGAAACCAACAAAGAAGATGTTCTAAATAAGATACATATTGATTCCAGCGATGCCCTTAACCATCAACAAAAACATGAAATTAAAGAACTCCTTGAAAAACACAGAAGTATATTCTCAATTGATGATGCTGATATTGGACAATGCGACAAAATAAAACACAGAATTGACCTTCTTCCTGGCTATGAAACACCATTTAAGCAAAGGCATAGAAGAATTCCACCAGCTATGATAGAGGAAGTCCGACAGCATTTAGATCAACTTCTAACAGCAGGCATTATCAGGAAATCTAAATCACCTTGGGCTAGTAATGTCGTATTAGTACGGAAAAAGAACGGCAAATTGCGAATGTGCGTTGACTACCGTATGCTAAACGACCGTAGCGTAAAAGACGCATATGCCCTCCCTCGCATCGAAGAGGTGTTTGACATTCTTAAAGGAAGCAAGTTTTTTACCACCATAGACATGAAAGCAGGTTATCACCAGGTCGAAATTGAAGAGATTCATAAAGAAAGGACTGCATTTACTGTAGGACCTCTAGGATTTTTTGAATATTTGAAAATGCCTTTTGGTCTCAGCAACTCCCCAGCAACTTATCAGAGGTTAATGGAGGAATGCCTCGGGGATTACAATATGACCATCTGTGTGATATACCTTGATGACCTCATCGTGTTTGCCGAAACATTTGAAGAACATCTTAAAAGATTAGACCTCATTTTGACCAGACTTCACGAGTGTAAACTAAAACTGTCGCCAGAGAAGTGTTATTTCATTCAAAGAAAAGTTAACTTCTTAGGACATGTTGTCTCTGAAGACGGAGTGGAAACAGACCCAGAAAAAATAGAAAAGGTCAGAAACTGGCCTACCCCATCGAATTCGGACCAACTGAAATCTTTTTTAGCGTTAGCCGGGTATTATCGGAGATTCATAAAGGACTTTAGCAAAATAACCAGACCATTAGCTGATCTGCTACCACCAACTTCAACCAAGAAAGGTTAAAAGAAAAACACTAAAGAATGGATCTGGACAGAGAACGAACAACATGTGTTTGAAAACTTGAAGAAAACCTTATCATCACCTCCAGTCCTAGCATACCCAGACTTTTCAAAGCCTTTCGAACTGCATACAGATGCTTCGACCAAGGGTTTAGGAGCAGTTTTATACCAAGATAAACGTGTTGTAGCTTATGCAAGCAGATCGTTAACCAAATCAGAGAAAAATTACAGTGCATACAAACTTGAATTCCTAGCATTGAAATGGGCCATCACAGAAAAATTTTCCGATTACCTACAGATTAACCACTTCACAGTCCTCACTGATAACAACCCTTTAACCTACATACTTACCTCTGCAAAGTTGGATGCGACAGGTCAACGATGGGCATCAGCATTAGGTCAATACAACTTCGACATATTTTATCGTGCAGGAATCAATAATAAAGATGCTGACGGTCTCAGTAGGTATCCTTTTGACAATGAAACAGATCAAAGGAAACCAGAAGACACAGAAATCCCAAAGATAGAGAACGATACGGTCAAAGCTATATGTAGCACCATTACCATTCCAGCCTTTATAGAAACTGTACCATGTGGTAACATAGACATCGTCGAAGCCACAGAAGATCCTAGTCAAGTCATTTCCCAAGTAGAATTCAGAGAAATCAGAAAAAGTCAAAGAGAAGATATAGTTTTAGATAGGTGGAGGCGTGCTGTTATAGACAATAAGATTCCAACGAAGAATCTCACGAAAAAAGACATAGTAATGAGAAGACATTTTAAGAATTTTACCATGAAAAGGGGCATTTTATATCGGAAAATAGACGATGGCGAAAACACAAAAGAGCAACTAGTCATACCAGAAAAATATAGAAGAGACGTGTTGAAAGGACTACACACAGATATTGGACATCCTGGTCGAGAGAGAACGTTACGACTGCTAAGAGAACGATACTTTTGGCCAGGAATGTACACAGACGTCGAATCATACATAGAGAAGTGTGGAAGGTGCATGAGAAGAAAGAACAACACTAATAATAGAGCACCTCTAGTGAATGTAACAACAACATACCCTCTAGAGTTGGTGTGCATGGACTTTCTAACACTAGAACCATCAAAAGGAGGCTTTTCGAATATTCTTGTCATAACAGACCACTTTACAAAATATGCTTTAGCAATTCCAACCAGAAACCAAACGGCAAAAACAACTGCAGAAACTCTTTACAACAATTTCATTATACACTATGGGATACCAACTAGATTACATTCAGACCAAGGGGCCAACTTCGAGTCAGAAATCATAAAAGAACTTTGCCAACTTTTGAACACTAAGAAAAGCCATACAACCATATACCATCCTATGGGAAATTCAACACCAGAGCGCTTTAACAGAAGTCTCTTGGATATGTTAGGCACACTTGAAACGACACAGAAACAAGACTGGAAGAGATATGTACCTTCACTAGTGTATGCGTACAATTGCACTCCACATGAGTCAACAATTGTAGCACCATTCGAACTGATGTTCGGACGGAAAGCAAAACTCCCAATAGATACTATGTTTGAACAGGCAACTGAAGATGTTAATACAAAAAAGACCACGAAAGAATACTTAGACGACTTAAAAGACCGCATGAAGAAAACAAGAAACATAGTTAAAGAACACAATGACAAAGCTCGTACTAAACAGAAGAAATATTATGACATCAAATCTAAAGCGGCAAAAGTAGAAGTTGGTGATCAGGTTCTGATAAAAATTATGAAATTTGAAGGCAAGCACAAGATATCTGACAAGTTCGAAGAGGAAATATATAAAGTCATTGATCAGCCAAGAATCGACATTCCCGTCTTCAAGTTAAGATCACTGAACTCAAAGAAAGTGAAAACATTACACCGAAACCATCTTCACCCTGTTAAACACAGAGTAGAGGAAGATGAAGATGAAGAGAAAGATGATAAATTAAAAGAACCAGATATGACAGAACATGATAAGGAGGATGCATCCATCGATAGACATGAAATGAAAGAGAAAGGAACCGACGTCGGAGAAGAAACAGAAGACTCAGATGAAGAAGATATGTTTGTAGATATTACAAATAAAAGTGGGGACGCCCATATTCCTTCTGGATCAAAATCTTCAGAGAGAAAAGAGATTGCTAATGAATCGGATAGAAAAGATGATGTAGAAATTGGTATTCTAGAAGAAGTACCACGGACAGAAGAAGAAAGTGGAATAGAAGATAAAGAAGACAGTGGCGTTCTAGAAGAACCACCACAAGTAGAAGATCATACACGCAATACTGCAGAAGAGACAATAGAGAGAGAGGAAACAGATGTGGAACGATCAGAGATAGAAGATGACAGGAATGAAGATATCGTAGAAGAACAAACTGAACCAACAGATGCAAATCTTGATGATAAGACGGTAGATGAAGTAGAGAAGCCTGAAGATATAGCCAGAGACATAGAAAAGACTAAAGACAAGCCAAAACCAAAGCCACCTCCTACACCAGCACCAAGACGCTCAGGTAGGGACAAGAAACTACCAGCAAAGCTTGATGATTATCAGATGTATGCCATGACACCAAGACCCTATGATTCCAAGATTCAAGCCATGAATGTCCTCATGGAATCAGGTATATTGAATCAGGTGGATACAGAAGTGGCACATCGACTATTACAAGCTATTATGAAATGATTTTACTGTTGTTAAATGACAAACATTGAATTTTGAAATGTAATGTTTTAATAAAAATGTGTTTTATGAATTTTAATTGAATACCATGATGTTGTTATTGTCTTTATATCTAAATGCGAGGTCGCATTTCAAACAGGGGGAGTGGAGGTTAAAAAGTTGAAAGCATGTTTAACAATTACAGATTGTTTAACAGATAGATTTTGTAAATATTGTGTACTTGTATGGGTAGAGTATTTCTCATATATGTTATGAGTTAGCAATTGACGTAGTGAAAAGATTATGAGTACAGATGTAGTTTTTTTCATACATACTATGAGATAATAAGTAGATTACTGTAGTGATGTAAGTATGTATAGACTTAGGTAAGGACAGACCTAAGAATGACACGACAAATGACGAGACGTCATTTCTTCAGGCCAGGGAAGTGTGTAACAGGGTCCGTTTTTATTGGTCAAGGGAGACAACTCTGTCGACCTTATCCTGTTTATGTCTAATCTTCCAAGAGTTACCTGTTTGTCATGGTTTGTGATTTTTAGTTGACATGTGACCTCTTCTTTGAAAAAATTGTGCAGTCAGCCATTTTTAGTCTTTGTGTGAAGATGTAGTTTTACTTGTGGTCAAGAAATTGTATTTCAACGGTTTGTATTTGTCCTGTATTTGCTAATTGACTAGTTTGTAATGCAAGGCATGGAATCTTTGTATTAGGTTCACTTTGAATTAAGTAACTTTGGAATTGTGAATTTCATGATTGATAAACAATGAGTTTCAGAATAGCAACTGTATTTCTTCCATCACATTTTTCTCTTTTATTCACTGCTAACTTTAACGTTGCAGTATCAAAAGTAACAGTCACTGGGTTGTGTGATGAGATGTGAGACAGTGGTATTCTAGCAGGTCATTCATCCCATAGATGGTAAGTGTCATGAAGTGTTATGTGCAATGTGTTATGTGTAAATATAGATGTCATTAAGTGTTATAGATGTTATAGGACGAATAGCTTACTTGGCCACTAGACGCGTTTGTTGTTATATTCGAAATACGAATGTACGGTGCTTACGAGAATATGTGCATTATGAATTGTGTATTTGATTTTACTATGTTTGACCATGTACTGACTGTGTTTTAACCTTTGTTTGTTTTCAGAGTGTGATGCGTTACAGTCTACTATACTATACTACGTTATGTTTATTAAAGTACTGTATTAAACTGATTGAATTCAAGCTATAGAGTCAGTTTTATTATCGAAATGGACAATCCGAACTCATAGACCCTTCGGGACTCGGACTATCATAATATATAATAGCGCCGAAAACAAACCCCGTTACATTTGTCGTTAGTAAGCATTTACAATGTTTTAGAGAGTGGTTGTAGAAAACTACATGCTGTCAGTTAAGTCTAAGAGTTAATAGGGAGTGTCAAATCAGTTGTATCCACATAATCACTGAATAGATGATGTATATCAAAGGACTGTTTTTTTTCTAATTAAGTTGTTGCAGGTCTTGATCTAGAGAAGCATATATACACAGACATGATTTGGCAGTGATGTTACCCCTGGAGGGAGATGTACATGTATATACATGCTTCGGTACAGGTACTATATAACAGACAACAGATACAGGCACCACATGGCATACAATAGATACAGGCACCACACAGCAGAAAATAGGTACAGGCACCAAACCGCAGGAAAAAGGTAAAGACACCATATTAAAACAGACAATAGGTACAGCAAAATATATCACCCACTTTAAATAAATTTTTATCTGGAACAGCTCAACAGATTTTCATCAAATCTGGTATGAAGCATAACATGAAACTTAAGTTTTTTTAGGTCACCTGAGATTTTGTCTCAAGGGACCTTTTGTGATTGACTATTGTCTGATGTAGTGCATCCGTAAACAATTGACATTTTCGACTTCTCAAAAAACCGTACGCTCAATCGTAATGAAATGTTGTATGCAGCTTTTGTACCTAATGGTGAATCAAAAATTGTGAATTGCATGGTCCCCACCCCACTAGGAAATACTGGGAATCAAAGGGTGAGCATGATTATGGACACGTGAGTCCTTTAAAATTGTGAATTGCATGGGACTAAACAGTCAAATTCAAGGTAAACTTTAAAAATTCTTACTATTGGAAGCACTGGGAAACAAATGGTGAACATGATTATGGACGTATATGGGCCCCTTATAAAAATTGTGATTTGCATGTCCCTCAGTCTGATGGTCTGCCCCTGGGGATGGGGCCTAAAAAAATTAAATGTAACCGTAAAAAATTTTAAAAAATCATGGGAAGCACTCAGAAACAAATTGTGAGCATGATTATTGATGCCTATGGGTCCTTAAAAAAATTGTGAATTTCATGCCCCGGGGTCTGATGATATGGCCCTGGGGTTGAGGCCTACTTTACTAAATCTATATATTAAGAGAAAATTACAAAAAACATTATTTCTTATGACTAAATAGACTTATGTGAATGTTTTGATGTGATTTGGTGTTGCTGTCATAACAGTTAATGCCTATGTGAATTTCATGGTCCCCATCCCCATGAGGTCTTGGGGGATGGGGCGTGGCCAAAACAGTCAAATTCAAGGTTAACTTTAAGAATCTTCTTATTATTATAGAAAGCACTCAGAAACAAATTGTGAGCATGATTATTGACGACTATGGGTTCTTTATATAATTGGTGAATTTCATGTCACTGGCTCAGGGTTTGGCCCTGGGGGTGGGGCCTACTAAATCTATATAAGAGAAATTTCTTATGACTGAATAGATTTATGGAAATATATTTTGGATAATCAGGTGACTATTAAGGTCCATGGGTCCTCTTGTTTTGTTTTTTATGCCCATAATGTGACAACATGTCGTGAGTAAGACCCACACCCGTACCTCAAAGGTCACACTTTGAGTTTGTTTGACAACACTTGAGTCTGTGTGAGATTTCTTGTCCGGCCTGTAACTATGGCATGCATAGATGGATTTTATAAATACCTGTTACAAATAATCAACATAACATGACAACGTGTCGTGCATAATACCCAGATTCCCACTTCAAAGGTCAAGGTCACAATTTAACTTTGTTTGACAACACTTTGTCTGTTTGAGATTCCGTGTCCGGTCTGTAACTTTGTCATCTATGGGTAAATTTAAAAAACACTTGGTTCAATTTATCAGCATGACATGACGATGTGTCTTGCGTAAGACCCACACTTGTACCTCAAAGGGCAAGGTCACACTTTAAGTTTATTTGACACCACTTTGAGTCTGTATGAGATTTTGTGTCCGACCTGTAACTTTATCATGCGTAGATGAATTTTATAAATACTTGCTACAAATGATCAAAATAACATGACGATGTGTCGCGCATAATACCCAGACTCCCACTTCAAAGGTCGAGGTCACAGTTTAACTTTGTTTGATGACACTTTCAGTCTGCTTGAGATTTCATGTCCAGTCTGTAACTTTGTCACCTATGGATAAATTTCAAAAACACTTTGCTCAATTCATCAGCATGACATGATGACATGTCGAGCATAAGACCCACACGTGTACTTCAAAGGTCAAGGTCACACTTTCAGTTTGTTTGACAACACTTTGAGTCTGTGTTAGATTTCATGTCTGGCCTGTAACTTTGTATTGCATAGATGGATTTTTATAAATACTTGCTAAAAATGATCAACATAACATTGTGACATGTCGCGTGTAACACCTAGACTTCAACTTCAAAGATCAAGGTCACAATTTAACTTTGTTTGACAATACTTTCAGTCTTTTTGAGATTTCATGTCGGGCCTGTAACTTTGTCACCTGTGGATAAATTTCAAAAACACTTGACTGAGTTGATCAACATGACACGATGAAGAGTCACGTGTAAGACCCAGAACCTTTCCTTGGCTCAATTGATCAAGATGAAATTATGATGTGTTTCACATAAGACCCAGACCCGTACCATAAAGGCCAAAGTCAAACTTTGAGTTTGTTCAATAACACTTTGAGTCTGTTTGAGATTTCAAGTCCAGTCTGTAACTCTATCATACATGGATGGATTTCAGAAAAAAATGGCTCAATTTATCAATTGATCAACATAACATGACAAAGTGTCGCGTTAAGACCCATAACCTTACCTCAGAGGTCAATGTCACACTTTCAGTTTGTTTGATAAATCATTTCTTGTCTGTATTTTTGTTTTACACGGAGAGATTTTAAAATAGCTTGATACAATTGATCAACATGTCATGATGATGTGTCACCTGCATTTACCTGTAAAAATACCCAGACCTTTACAATAGATGTCATGGTCAAAGTTACACAAAGGTCAAGGACACACTTTAATGTAAAAAAAACAACAACACACACATGTAAATGCGTGTCTAGTCCGAAACGTCAGTCCATGACTCTTGATAATTATGGATACATCGCTACCTATTATAAAATATATTGTTATTTTCACAGACCATTAGTAGGGCATGCGACACTTACCAGTGACATTTCTTATTTTTTTAAATTTCAAAAAAATTTCATTGGAACTACAGCATAGTTTTGATATATAGCCTACTGATATACTTCCAGGTTTTCTTCAGACATTAGGGTGAAAATCTGACCCACCCTGGGGTCTTATCAGTTTAAACATACAGAAATTTTCTTCCCAAAATCTGACCAGCCATATTTGTATTTATTTGGTAAAAATGATCTCTATGAATAGGTGTTTCAGGTTTGTTCAGATGGATTGTCCGGATGTGATAGCACTTTCATTTTTCATTGCCAGGCCTGATTAGCTCAGTCATTAGCGTGTCTGTCTATCAATCCAGGGGTCATGAGTTTGAATCCCCTCTCTGCCACAGTCTTCGTGATGATTGATATACGATATTGCACCTCATTATTTTCGTCTCTCACCGCTGATTCAAGTGGAAAAGTTATCAGTTATTTTGGGTGTGCTTGAGTACTGGTTAAAACTTCCAGGATCCTAGGAAACAGTGGTTAGGTTAACTGATCATCTGTTAGCCCTAAATGGCATAAAAATGATGCTAAATATTCAATTAATCAATCAATCAATCATTTTTCATTGAATCTTAATCAAACTTGCATAACAGTTATATAACCACAAGATCTCAAACGAGTTCTTGAACCAATATGCCACAACCTCATATGTCCCCTCCTGAGGACTTTACAGCACAATTTAAGCGAAACTTTAAAATGATTTTCTCTGAAAGTTCAAGCCCTAGACCTCAGATATTTTACATACATGTAGCATTGAATGGAAGTCCCCTAAAATTTTTGTTGAGGTCAGGTCCCTGGGTCAAAATTGGGGCTGCCACATGGGTCACTGTTTTACATAGAGTATATAAGGAAAATGTTGTAGATGCAAAAACACACCCATTTTTCATTGAATCTTAGCAATTATGTAACCACAACTTGACAAGACCATGGACACGTTGTTGAAAGAGCGTGATTCGACCAGAAATACCCTGCCACAAGGATAATAAACACATTTTAAACAAAACTTTACTTTGCTCTGAAAGTTCAAGGCCTATACCTTAGATATTTTGCATGTAGCATTGCATGTTGGTTTCCTAAAATATTTGTTGAAGAGGAACTTACAAAAAGCATTTCCTCTGAAATGATCATCTATTTGTTGCCAGCAGAACAATTCAGGCACTCTTAGGCCTCTTGTTAAAATAGGAATAATATAAAATGTATTTATAAAGATTTTCCGGGACAATTTGATTAATATCTTGAATAGTTATTCATATTCAAGGTTGACCTGATGAAGGTTGTTTTTTAACAATCAATGTAAATCAACTTTATTAAATTGGTTGCAAATTGCGGAGAAATCCTAAATTCCTAGTACAGTGATAGAATGCATTCGTCATTTCCATGATGCGATTGCCATTGTAATTGTCTTCACAATGAGTTATTTTTGTTTCTATTTTAAGCTTTGGTGTGCAGACATATTTCTGTCAGCTTGGAGCTGCTTATATAGAAAGGACAAGAAGAGAACTGGTGTATGACTTGTTTAGAAATTTTGTCCTGATGAAACATAGTTGAAGTAAAGTACTGTATTGTCAGGTTTGTATTTTTTTGATACCAGACATAGATTTACAAGTCTTTTACAGGGTACAGAAATTTCATCCTTAAGCCCCTTCATGTGCTATTCTACCCTCGTACAAAGATGTGAGGTATATTATGTGGTATAATGTTTTAAAATCGATCGTTAAAAAAATGATTATATATACTAATTTATTTTAGTTTGATTGCGAAGTAAGCTCAGTACTTATATAAACCACCCTCGAGTCCACTTCCTGGGTAAAACCAGTATTGAATTTTGTTTTTTGAGAGGCCATCAGGTGGAGCTGGGGGATTGAACCTACAACTTCTAGTGGGAGTTCCACTGCACTACCGCCCCTCAAATAATTATTCTGTGTATTTGTGACAAAATTCATTTTCACAGAGGATTAATTTTCATTGTATTACAATGACATCTCCAAAATATAAAAATAAGACTGAGATGACAGCTTTTTTGATGTGTAGGGAAGGAGAGAACAAACAAATAATATTTTAGTTTTTGCCACATATCACAACACACCAACTATTAATTTAAATAACCTAATCAAACTACAGAATATAAATATTAACTTAACTATGTCAGATCAAATATACAGCTTCTAGTGGGAGGGGCCATCAGCTACACCAACTGGCAAATAATCATTCTGTGTGTTTGTGACATAACTAATTTTCGAGGATGATTAATTTTCTTTGTATTACAATGATGTCTCAAATATATGAAAATAAGACTAGAGTAGGCAACTTTATTCCTTGGTAGAGAGCAAACATCAAACAGTAATTTAATAACCTGATCAAAATACAGGATATGAATGTTAACAATGTGAGGTATATAAATGGCAGCATTGATGATGCATTTAAAAATAATAATACAACCTAATTATCCTATATTTAAACATTTAATTTTTACCAAAAAAATGAAATTCTTTACATCAGGACATTAAAAGGGAGTATATTGGACACATACAAGCTGCAAATGGAGACGTTCTCTATATGTTATACATATGTATTGATTGAATGCCTAAATAGTTATTAAAGAAATATTTATAAAAATATTGACAATAATATGTCGTGGGACTTGAACAAATATTGTGCAATACAGTAGAACTTTGATGGCTCAAACCTGACGGGACTGGACAAAATAGTTTGTGCTAATGGTTGTTTGGGCCAATCATTGTTCATACCATATATGTATATACAACAAATTTTGTTGGGACAGTTTTTCAAGTTGTAAATGGTGTTTCAGTCATCTGTGTTCCAGTGACAAAATTCTCCTGTATTTACATTGGTCTCAGTAAACATTTTGAACATAGCTTCATATTTCTTAAAATATCCATACATGTACCAGCCTGTTAAAATAAACATGTACACAGGGAATTGGCCAAACAATAACTTAACAATTGAAATGTAATACTATTTATTATGTAGTCAGCGCACAATTGAAAACAGTTGAACTGTGACACGTTGGTGATCTTACTATTTCCGTTCTGTGTCCGAGATTTGCTAGGTACCTTCACATAATAGATCAATTATATACTAGTATGTAGATTATTTTAATAAATGTTTGACCACTGCCTGTGTGTAAGTGTTTACATGAATCTTGAAATATGTACTTGTTACCAACACGGTTTACAATCGTTGGTCGGAATAACGAAAGCAGTTGGTTCAATATAGAAAAGGTAAACAAATTAAATGATGTAGTTCCAAAAATCTGACGCATATAAAAAGGTGGTAATATAATTGTATACTTTGAATGCCCTGATGCTTAAGTTATATATTTATATTTGTGTACTGGTAAGGATTATTTACACCACCACATTGCGTGTTACATGTCAATATACTCCATTTAAGCAGTTTCTTTATCTGAGTCGACTGTGGGTTAATAAAGTTTCACTGTCAATTATTTTTAGAGATTTGTTAAATGGCTATTGTAGCAGTGATGTACACATGGAAACCATAAACTAATCTTGTATAGGCCTTGTATCTATCATTTTGTAGTTTATATACTTGCATTGGAATTTAATCTTATTTCCTGAATGTGTTGCAGATACACAGTGTCAACTGAAACATGAATGCCCAGGGGTCAGGAAGTAAATAATAGCACTTTGAAGTATTTCTACAGAAGATTGTCAGTATGGCGTGTGAGCAGTTTTAGAAGCAAACTTTACAGGTGTTATATAGTCAAATTCGAATAAAGAGATGGGGGAAAAGTTTCTTAGCGAAAACAATCTGATAGAAACTTAGTACAAGTGTAACTTATTTGTACTTGTATGTAGATGAAATCTACTTTTCTGTGGATAACAATTTAAAACAAAACAACAAAGAACATTTAAGTTATGTTTACAGAATCCACTCTGACATGAATTGAACTGTTTGAAATAATTTAATTTAAAACATTAAACTCTGAAAATGTTTAGAATGAGTCATTAAAAGACGACCCAAATAATTACAGAGGAATTTCGCTAATAAGCATTATGTACAAAATATTTTCTAATATCGCTACGCAAAAAAATTACAGTTGGGCTGAACGTGAACATAAGATTGATAAGGCGCAAACAGGCTTCAGATCTGGTTATTCTGCAATAGATAACATCTTCTTTTTACAAGCACTTGTACAGAAATATATTTCAAAGAAAGGAGGGCGTTTTTACTGTCTTTTCGTAGACTTTAGCAAAGCGTTTGACACTTTAATTCATAATAAATTATTTAATAGTATTGCGCGTAAAGGCATTCATGGTAAAATTTTATCTGTATTTAAATCTATGTATAGTAAAACTAAATGTTCCATACGTACGCGATATGGCATTACTGATCCATTCCCATGTAATATTGGAACTAGACAGGGGGACATAAGTAGTCCTATTTTATTTTCACTTTATATCAATGACCTTTGTACATTATTTAGAGAACGCTGTGGTACTGGAATATTTGTCTCTAACAATATATACCTGATATCATGTATTTATTATTTGCTGATGATGTAACAAGCGTAGCTGAGACTGCGTCAAAGCTACAGATTCAACTAAATGTATTAATGATTTTTGCATTTCTACAGGCATGAACATTAACCTTAAGAAAACTGAAATTATTGTATTTAGAAATGGTGGCAGACTTCGTTTATATGAAAATTGGTCGTACAGAGGAAATCTCATAAAAACAACGTCGTTATATAAATTCATGGGCATTCTGATGACACCCAAACTGTCGTGGACTTCCGCCAAAAGCAAACTTGCGACACAGGCCAAAAAAGCTATATATTCTATTCGAAATTATCAAAGGCCATTTGGACGATTTTTACATTATGAACTATTTAAATTGTTTGATTCAATGGTAAAACCTATATTATGCTATGAATCAGAGATATGGGGTTACGAATATTCAAGTGCAATTGAGTCAGTTCAGGTTGATTTTTGTAAATACTTTTTAGATGTTAATAGTTCTGTAAATAATAGCGTAGCGCTCGGCGAGTGCGGAAGGCTTCCTTTGTGCGTTACTTATCATACAAATTGCATTAAGTACTGGTGTTAAATAATACATATGCCAAATCACTGATATCCAAAACATTGTTATAGAATGCTTAAAGATTTAGATGATGTTGGAAGAAAAACTTGGGCTTCAAGTGTCAAGAAATTATTGTTTCGATATGGATTCGGGTATGTTTGGATTTCACATGAAGTGGGGGATATTAATATGTTTATTTTAGCATTTAAACAACGACTATCACATTGCATGACCCTGTACTGGCATGGTAGTATTGCAGAATCCACACGTTG
The DNA here is from genome assembly GCA_029582155.1 of Panopea generosa. Lineage (NCBI taxonomy): Eukaryota > Metazoa > Mollusca > Bivalvia > Adapedonta > Hiatellidae > Panopea > Panopea generosa. The sequence continues at coordinate 2,011,527 of CM055898.1, forward strand.
TGACACTTATAAGTATTTCAAAACTCTCTTGCCCGTTTTTCGATGTTCTAGTCACAAGCTCAAAATAGAAACTGGTTGTCACGAAAATATTGAAAGGCAAGACTGAAAGTGTACATATTGTTATATCCATGCGAATATAAACGTTATAGAAGACGAATATGACGAATATCATGCATTTTTTCTGTGTCCGAGATATGCGGATCTGAGACTACAATGTTTACAGTCTTGGTATAACTAAGTTGATTTTTTATCAGCTACTACAACTAAATGACACCTTCAAACTTAGGAAACTAGCTGCATATATCCATTTTATTTTGGTACGAAATGAATCACAATTATAATAGAAAAGAATATTGTAAAATATTTCCACATAAATTGTATGTCTTATTTCATTTCATATTTTGACACTACTAAATGTTTGTAAATAATGATATGTATTTTGGGCCGGAGGCCTCTATTTACAAAATAAAGGCTTTGTATTTGTATTTGTATTTGTAGTCTTACATGACTTTACCAGGCCAGTTTGCTCAGTCAGTAGCGCGTTTGACTATCAATCCGGGGGTCGTGCATGCAAATCTCCGCTTGACCACAGTCCCCGTTTAAATTTTAAATTTGAAAGTGTAAAAATATGCCTTACTGTTTATACAATGTAGAATTAGATTAAGAGGGGATATATATAGTGGTGCGCAGTATTACCGGTATACTGACATACTTCAATACAGAATCACTATTATGATAGACTCTTGACACACCAATGTGCTCGGTGAATTCCATTATCTGTTCACAATAATCCGTCAATGGAAATATTTGAGCTGAATGATGTCAGTTATTTTAGATAATTTTATGGTGTTTCTGAGTTCAAAACGAGGCTATAGCATAGTGCCGCTGGTCTCCTGATCGAAAAATATTTTACTGATTTGACCTGAGGCAAATTTGTTACCAGCAATCTTGTGCATAAGACTGTCACATAAATATTTACATGTTTGGCTGATTCATTACCAACAACAACAAACATGTCGGTGATCGACAAATAACACGAACATATAAAAACGTGAAGAGTAAAGTTTTGGATTGGACACATTTGGGTCTGGCTCAGAAGAAAATTAACAAAGAAATATTATGAAATGTGGATGCATGTATATTTTGCCAGAGAACTGAAATATGCAGGTTGCTAGACATATTTAACTACACATTTACAAAGGCATTATCCACAAATCTCCGTCAGCAATACTCAGCGTGCATAAAAATTTGATTTGAGATTGGTCAGTGTTAGTTCTTGTCAGTTGATAATGTAATGTGTTGTTAAAGGCTTTTGGCTGTATACTTCAAAGTTTAAAAAGAAGGAATCTGATAAAATTATTTTCAAATAGATTCTATCTATAGATGGATTTTTTAATCTTTCAAAGCAACTAAATAGATAGACTGAATAGACTCATTTGAATGGTTTTTGGTGTGATTTGTTGTTGCTGACATGACGGTAAATGCTTATGTTTTATTGACAAAAGTTCGCAAATAGATTTAATATATAGCTTTATGTCGTCAAGGATAATCAGGTGACTGTTAAGGCCTATGGGCCTCCTTTTGGATATGTGAGACAGTCCATACATGATAGATCTGCAGCACTGTGTATATTGTTTGAGATAAACCTGTAAAAATACTGTTATTTTGTTCGGCTTTTTTTCTCCAAATAGTCTATACATATTATGGTTTCTTGTTGTAGACTTAAAGCAACAGTCTGGAATAACACGATGTAACGATCGGAAACAACACTCACTTCTTACAAGACAACTATCAGAAGTCCCCATATGCAGAGCAGATACAACACTGTTTCAAGTTCTACGCCAGTTATTCTTGAATTCTCCAAGAGATGAATTTATGTGACATGGATTGCAATTCTGCCTGCAAACTGGATTTGACAGTTATGTCTAGTGTTGAATAAGATATTGAAGAGGAACTACTAGTAGCTTTATAGATATTAACACAGACAAAAGGGTCAAAGTAGAGTGATCTGACTATATTCTGTGTAGTTGTTATACAATACAAATGTGTAGAGAGACCTTACACAACATTGGGATTGAATTTTGACAAAAAAAAAAAAAAAAAGGAATACACAATCTTAACAATCACTTGTAAAGGTTAATGGTGTTGTTTGAAATTTGCTAAGGTATGTACATTTAAATTGAAGTACATGTAATTGTAGTATTATTGTAATTGTAGAATTCAATATTTTAAGACACGTACCATTAATAGAAGAAAAATGGAAAAAATATAAACAAAACAATAAAAAAAAAAAGAAATAAAAAAAGTGAAAAAATAAAACATGAAATAATAAATAAAATAAATAATGCAAAAAATATAAGAAAAAAGAGAAAAATGAGAAAAAAGAAGAAAATAAACAACACGAAAAAATGGTACAATAGACTTTTATTACATTATAGTATTTTATGTCATAAGCATTACATTGTCTATGAGAGCAGATCAAGATTATCATTATGATGTAAAAACAAGTTCTTCACATACCTGTTAATAAACTCATCAACTGTGATAATTGTTGAACTATTGCACAATTTAGTGTACAAGCTGTTCAGAAGAATTATTTACACTGACAGTTGTTTATTTATTTTTTTATTCTCTTTGATTTTGTGACTTGCTCAAAGATTATGTATGTTTTATTAATTTTGCAGCTTGGAGTAGATTTGTATTTATTTATTATTTTTTAGCTCGCCGGGACGAAGTCCAAGGAGAGCTATTGTCATGACCCCGGCGTCGTCGGTGTCGTCTGTAGACACGCAGGTTAAACTTTTGCGTTTAAGTTTCAGTTATCTATGCAACCACTCATTGGATGTCAATGAAACTTTACATGTGGGTTTACCATCATCAATGGAACACACATAGATAAGAACCATAACTCTGGATTGCATTTTGGCACAGTTATGACCCTTTAAAGACTTAGACACCAAGGTTAAACTTTGCGTTTAGTTGCGTTTAAGTTTAAGATATCTATGCTCATTGGATGTGAATGAAATTTCACATGTGTTCACCATCATCAATGGAACACACAAAGACAAAAACCGTAACTTTGGATTGCTTTTGGCACAGTTATGGCCCTTTTTGGACACCCATGTTAAACTTTGAGTTAAGCTGCATTTAAGTTTAAGATATCTATGCAACCACTCATTGGATGTCAATGAACCTTCACATGTGTGTTCACCATCATCAATGGAACACACAGAGACAAAAAACATAACTCTGTGTTGCATTTTGGCACCATTATTGCCCTTTTTTGACTTAATTTTTCAGGTTAAAGTTTTTTTATCACCTAAGATATATATGCAACCACTCATTGGATATGAATGAAACTTCGCATGTGTGTTCACCATCATCGTTACAACACACAGAGACAAGAACCATAACTCTGGGTTGCATTTTGGCAGAGTTATGGTCCTTTAAAACTTAATTTTTCATCTGTAGACACCCAGGATAAACTTTTGCGTTTAGATGCGTTTAAGTTTAGTTGTTTGCCTCCAATCTCAATCTTTGCATTGGTGGTCAGTTTTATCCTATCGGCGAGCTTTGTTGTCTTCTTACAACTCTTGTAATATTTCATGATTGATGTTTTAGTGGTAAATAAAAGATAGCGTAATTTCACACATTTCATTTGAAATTGGTGCTGCCAAAATAGCAAAAGTATTTTTCTTTCACAGTGCACTGCTGCCATTAAAATTTAGTATATGTAAACTATTATAAAGTGAATTTTAAGATTTTTTAAAAAGACGTCGTATTATAAAAGTTTATGTTAATAAGGTACTTTTAAGATTTTTTTATAGCCTCAGGTGCTGTTTAAAGATCACCAGAGGTTGTGGGTTCGGTCCAAACAATTGATGTGATAACTCCCCTCAGAGGTTGTGGGTACAAGCCCAGCTTGGTCCAAAAAACATATGTAAAACTTTGTGTCAAGACAAGGGGTAAACTTGAACTTGTAGATAATGAGTAAACAATCTACATAATGTGATAAGAAACAGAGTTTGGAGGGAGGTCAGGAACACCTGTTGGTCTCTAAATCTACCAGTGTTGCAAAAAATTAATTTCTCTTAACCAGGTTTTCTGGAAGGGTGGATGGGCTAGCGTGTGTTTACATTTTTATTTTGACCCTGTAACATCTGATAGCATTATTTTCATTAGAGCTGCCCTGTTCAATTTATTGAATTAATTACTTTTGTGAACTACCACCTATATGTCGTTTTAACCAAAAAGATATTTGATCTTCTTTCAGAAATATAATCTTGTGACTAACCAAATATAGAAATACTTCTTATGATAAGAACAGCCTCCCAATTGTCAGAAGGTTGTTTTTGTGAGGCTGGTCAGTGGAGAAACCCAACCTGTAAGTTTATTATGTATGCTCAGTGTTGTTAACAACTGTGTGTCATTTTTGTCATGTGCATTTTTGGTAATGTTCTTCTTGTCTTGTATTCTATGTATTAATACTTTTGTTGAGTTACATTTTGAGAGGAACATGTCTTTGCATTACTATTCATTGTTACAAAAATAACATTGCCTTCTTAATTACATGTATTTTTATTTTTTATATTATGTGCATTTTGGTAATTGTTTGTATACATAACTGTTTTTAGGTTTATTTTTGTTAGTTTTAAACTTACCCTTGTTATTTTCATGTATTAATCTATCTGTTGAGAAATGGATGCCATTTTGTTCGGATCTGAGGTGGTTTTTCCAAATTATGTAGCCCGTGTGATCTGACTAAGAATAAAATCACTGTCGATCTCTGCAGAGGGGTAGGAATCCTCCGAATGGGTGTCATGTTCATTTTATCATTTTTTGTCATGTTCACTATTGTGGTTAAATTATCAACTCATGTTGTGTTCCAGGGAGCCATGAGTGATGGCAAGAATAGAATCAATGTGACTCATGCATGTCATTAGAAGCGACAAATTGAGTAATACGAATTTACTGAAATCTGTACTTAATCTGTATGTTTATTTGTTGTTTTTGTACATGTAGAGTGAACCTGGAATTTTCCTTCCTGTTGGTGTCGAATAACCTATAATGTGTTGGTACGCCGAAAAACCCTTTTCATTCATTATTCATTCCAAATTATGTAATACTAATATATCTTTTTCTTATAATCAAACTTATTTATTTTACCTTGATTGTGAAACAAGTTCTTACAGTTTATACATATATCTATGTCCTGGGTTGTTACAAGTTGTTACAGTTTATCAGTTCTTTTCAGTTTTTAAGTCAATATGCTATTCAAATCTCTCTCTATGTTCCCCAGGTATATGTGTAACTGTAAATTAAATGTCTTGCTCAAAGGTGCAAAAGAAGTGTGATAGATAGTATAAACCTCTGATCGCTACACAAGATTAACATTGGCTTCTCAAAAATATTTATTTTGCTTGTGTTATTTTATTGTAATTTCATGTTGTCATATATCGTTTGCCATCTTGCTCTTTATCAAATTTTAAATCCAATTTGTTTACAACTTATTAATTTTTCTGTATTTGTATTATTATGCAGACCGATACAACGCAAATTCCATTATAATACGTTTTTTTCTTTGCTCCCAATTTTTTTTGGGGGGAGAGGAGGAGGGAGGGGGGAAGGGGGTTATGACAACCAAACAATATATCGTCGCACTGCTTGGATTTTATCATCGCTCTATTTGCTTAGAACAAACTGTTAAAAACCTTACATTGTGGTGGTTTAAAGGATAGTTTATTTGATTGATTTGTGCCAGCTTTAACTATTAACAGTTTGTAATAATCAGAGTGATCCATTATATGCTGACACGTCTAAACACAGAAGCCATTTCCAAACTTTATCATAGGCTAGTTTTTACGTAGACACTGTTTTCTTTACATCTGTTTTCGGTGGTGTTTGGGGGATATACACCTGCCTCGATCCAAATGTTATCTAAACCAGCTGATTCTACATATTGTCAAGTTGCCATCAGAAAATTGAAACATGAATAGAGACCCTAGCATGAATATGACATTCTTGAATAAGTCTTGATTGCTTCATACAAGTTATTTCTTTTTAGAATATAGTGGTTTATCTACTGTGATAACGGTGCTGCTTTGACCAATATGATTTGAAATTGCTTCAAATATATTGATAGCAGTTGTAAATGTGTTCAATACATCTACGTAGGCTTGTAATATTGGATGCATTCCCATAGAGGTCATTGACAGATAATCTGGACTATTAATTCATTTTAAGCTCTCCTAGTCTGAACTGTATGCACATCATTTTGACTGTCTTGCTAAAGTCCATTAAGATATTCTGAATTTATGCTGTTCAACGTTTTTCATTATTGTTTGTATGCCAACTACTTGTATTTACGTCATCAGGTTCTTGTATTGTATGTGGTCTACCATCATGAGGTAACACTGCTTTATCTAAATGAATATTTTTCATAGTATCAGCATTTCACAAGTTCTGGTATTAGTATCCACATAATTTCTCTAGTGACTGCTCCCCCCCCCCCCCCCCCCAACCACCATATTGTGCTGTGAAATATGTTTTTTTTTCGTCTAACGTTGCTTCAAGGACATCAATGTTATCACAGAAGTAGTGAGCAAATGTATTTCTTATATTTTAAGAAACGTAAACAGATCATATCCATTTCTGATATATCTCTCGAGACTGTCATTTGCAATTAAATTGTCAATTCTGCGGATCATATATATTTCATATTTATTTCATATTTTATTGGTAGCATGAAAAAGACTGACAATCATTTCAGAACGAGTTGCCTGCAGAAGAGCATGTCAAAGGCCGACACTTTTCTTGAGATTTTGTATGCCGTTAGATACGCTAAACTTCAGCTTCTGCTAGTGTACAAACTTTGAAGTTCTCCGCAAAATTTCTGAATTTCAACATTGCCATCTAGAATAATCGACATACAACCAAAAAGCAAGCGAGATAGAGAAAGAACCTTCCAGGAATAACCTTGTCTACATACTATCTATTATTGTTATTATTTATTCATAATAATAGATCTAATAATAAATATGTAGTAGTTGTATTAATTATAATTAAGGTAGAAATGATTTATTATTAGTAGTTAAGGTAGTCCTTAATTATTACAGTAAATAATATGTTTCTCCATCGAGTACCACCGGTTCAAACTGGTATGGTTGAAGTCATAATATAGGGTTTCCTGTTCTTCATCACTGCTTGAGCCTGAGAAGTCCGATAAAATGTCACTAACGTCAGAATCCCCATTGAAATATTTCTCGTGAAATGTTTTCGTCGGAAAAGATGTCAAGATGAACCCGGTGTGACCTCTGATTTGGCCTCTGATGGTGACTGGTCGATGGCATCATGCCATGTTTTAGATGTGTAACGAGTTCTGATGCTTTTTTTTAACATTCTAAAGTTGTTTTTCCAGATTTTTTTTATGTGTACGCAACTGCGTTTTTGCGAACGGATTGATACGCCCCTGATTATCAACTTCATAGCACAATTTTGTCAGCCGATAGCTGGCGTCGCCATGAAAGTCGGCGTTTTAGAGATGTCTTTCATCTATTGCGCATGCGCATTGAAAACATTTTAAGTTTCCTGGGAAATTTCCGTGCGGGACGAAAACAAAAGTGAAATAATTGAGGATAACGGTATTTAACTCTTTCATTTACTTATCTACCAAAAATCCAGGTATTGTGAACTTTTCTAAGTTTAAAAAAATAATTTTAATATTAAAGAAAGCTACATTATTTGAACAAAGAATATTTTTCAAATGTAAGCATTTGAAGTTTCGGTGGGAATTTCCGTGCAGGGACGAAAACGAAAGTGAAATAATTGAGGATAACGGTATTTAACTCTCTCATTTACTTATCTACCAAAAATCCAGGTTTTGTGAACTTTTCTAAGAAAGAATATTTTTCAAATGTAAGACAGTCAAGGTTATCATTTTAGCTCTATTGTGAAGTAAGCCCCAAAGATAGGCTTATACAAATCGGTCTTGTGTCCCTTTCCTGGGTAGGTACTGAAGTTCGCTTATGAAAGTCCATCCGGTTGAGCCCGGGACTCGATGTTGGATTCAACTTGGGGCGCTCCCGATGCACACTCCCATTAAATTTCGAAAAATATAGTCACTAGTGTTTTTTTTCACATATTTAAATCTTAATTTTAACATCGGAATTCCGCACATGAGATTGAACCAGATGAACCTGGTGTGACCTGATTTGACCTCTGATGTGACCGCAATTCAGTGCTCTGTCGTCAGCTTTAAAAGACCCAACATCCGATCAGACTATCGGATGTAAATTAGTTACTCTACAGGGCGGGTTTTATCAACTGGGAGTGTATAATATGGTCTTACAATAGAACAGCAATAATAGCAGACAGCACTTCCTTTTTGCAATGGTGGTACTATGCCTAAAACTATCATTTCTGTTTCATGTGATATAATGCACATGTAAAATGACTCATTCATGAGGCACCATATTTTTTGTTAATAAAGAAGCGGAACAATTGTATAATTTAATTAAATATGGTGATATACAACTGTTGGTAATTAAAAAAAGGATAATAGAAGAAATCATTTAAAAGTTTGGTAAGTCTTGCATGATTTGTAGTTTGTATTTAACTATTATATCTTAAATACAACTATGTGAGCTACAGCATGCTAGTTTTTTACAAAGATTGGTCACATGACAAATATTGACCCGTTGGCTCCTCCAACAAAATTCAAATTTCTCTGTAACCGATTGTCTGTTGAAAGCAATAAGTAATACATTATTGCAGATTTTATTCTGAAATTTTCAGGAACTGTGAGTATTATTAAAACTATGTTGCATGACAAATTTCAAATTTTTCAATCAATGAATTTATTTTAGATTTGAAAACTACTCTCCCAGATCTGAATGTGCTTTGAAAAATAAGGGAAAACACTCCCATCTCCATTACCTCCCTTTTATACCCAGGTTGGGTCTTTAAGCCGAGAATACGCAAACTACCTTAATTTATTTAGTACAAGACGTCTTCGTATTGCATTTGCTAGGTTACGGTTGTCATCACATAGCTTAAGGATTGAAACCGGCAGATACGCAAGAACACGAGTAGAGAGACATGAACGTTTTTGTCAAATTTGTAATTCTGGTGATATAGAAGACGAATTTCATTTTATTCTAATTTGTTCTGCATATAATGTCATAAGAGCCAAATTTATTCGCAGTTTTTATATACGTCATCCAAGTATGTTTAAATTTCTAGCACTGCTGCAGACAATAAATAAATTTGAACTTGTTAAGTAAATTCATTGTGGAAGCGTTTGCTATTAGACGTGGCATTACTAATAATATAAACATACAATAAAATACCAATATATTTTATTTTTCTGGCGAATAGGAAATATTTTAATACTCATTAATGATTGAGTAACTCATAGTTTGAAGTTCATCCTCAGTATATTTAATACATCTAATAACATACAAAAATATACAATCTGAAATAATATTATATATGTTATTTATATTCTGATAACTGGCATGTGAATATGTTTTATATTATATATATATATATATATGTTTTTGTAACGAGAAACTGTAACAGTTTAAGTTAATAAAATACTCTTCTTCTTCTTCATATTCTAGACTACACTAGACCATTGTCTGTAAGCTTACAATCAAAAGACTGTGATTGACTACAAGCCCACACTGAAGCTAGAAATTAGTCAGTACTTTAGAAAAGCTTCGTTCTGAAAGCACGTAGGGTTTATTATACCAACGTGCCGACAGTATTGCATCCTCACTGGACATTATCCCATATAAACCACGGGAAGACAATAACATCGTGCGCATGCTGGCAATTCTGAGGCTGTTACTGACTACTTCCAAATAAATTAATTTTACCCGTTTCTAGATCATATTTTACAACTCATTTAATTTAATCAAAGGTTTTCCGAAATACATGATGTTCTGAACGGGTGTTTGTTACTACCAGGTAACATAAGTAACTAACACCAGAAATTGGATTTTTTTTCTCTCTTAAGAAATGTCTATTACAAGTAATTTCGACAAGAACTGGATCATTGGAAAAATGCAGTATCTTTTGATGATATACCAACAAGTCTTATAGGCGTGTTAGATAAGTGCAGTTATGAATCATGTTATATATATATATATATATATATATATACTTACGAAAACGGCAGTATGTCAACACCGCCAAATCTAGTATGTAAACGGCATTTTGTCAACAGTGTTTTCTAAAGACTGAAATCTCTTAATTTTGTAATATAAGATACATGGACATAAAGAGATGTTTTTTTGCAAATAAAAGTGTGAGTATATTTTTTTTTTCATTGTTTTTTTTTCATTTTCATTTCGGGTTGACATAATCCTGTTGACATAATGCTAATACGGTTTTCTGGCAAAGTTTTACCACAAAACACCCGTTAGATCAACGCAAAAGCCTCATTAAGTCAACACAAACTATTGACTTAAGTATGATATTTATTGCATTTTACGGGCATAAGATAAATATGCGCGAAAAATAGTGAAAGTTCATAATTAAGCATTTTAATGTTTTCATAAGTATTCAAAAAAAAATATTGGATGATTTTGTATAATTTCAGTAAGAAATAAATATTAATGACCAGTCGCGTGTTACGAAAAACGTGATAGGTTTTGTCTAAATAAAAAGCGCATAACAATGATCGTCACATTATAAATTGTATCTAGTAATATAGAACAGTCGTCGCTAAAATAATATAAAAGTTAGCAATCAGTATAAATACTCGATATAAAACATTAACAAATATAAAATATATTGTATCGTGTTTCATTTATGGTCAGAAATAGTGTTGTGACGACGTTGATTTACTTTTGATAATATATTCGTCAAATATTTATACAAGATACAAGAAACTTTATCTTATGTCGGATATACAAATTTAAAACACTAGCTGTAAAGTTATTGTGGAGTAAGTTAGCGTAACAGTAAGTATTTTCTTTGTAAACGATACTGTAGTTCGTGTAGGGTCGCTTCAAGTATTGGCAGAATAGTTTGATATGTAAAACCAGAGACATAGACAAAAATGTTACTAACACATTGAATTTTGAACAGAATGTTTTGCTTTTGCCGATTTACAGACGTTTGGGTAAATAGCCAGTTTGGTAAATTGGATTTATATAGTAAACCCATTGGACGTTTCGGTAAAAAAGCAATTATATAGTAATTATATGGTAAAGTACATCACACCTCTTACGAATTCAATAAATGATAAAATTACTTTGTCAGTTTTTATCGACTATCACTCGCTACACTGTGCTTCAATGTGTATTCATTACGTATGGTTAAACTGTTAGGGTGTGGGGAAAGTTATTATTATAATCATTATTATGATGATGCTATCTGCAAATACTGTATTATTTTTGTTATTAAAAGTACCTTTATTATTATGATGAGTACTATTATCATGATGATTCTATATGTCTCTCCCTACTTAAACATAAATATTATGTCCGTTGTTGTTATTTAGTGTTTTACGTGTGTCCTGGGCCGTATGTTAGATCCAAAGACCTGGCCCATTTTCGCCCCATGCCGAAAATATTATGTCAACTTACCCCTCTGGTACATGTATAGCCATCGCTTGCTAGTAACTTTGCTGCTCCCCGTTTGGTGCCGCACACTACCACCTCGTACGTCACGGGATCATCATGGGGAATGTCATCGGAGTTCGACGTAAATTTTACTTGTAATTTACCCCCATCCCCTACCAGTTTAGACCATACCCAATATAATGCACTGTGGAGCAAGTGATAAAAACAAACAAAGTAATTTTTATCATTTATTGTATTCGTGAGAGGTGTGATATACTTTACCATATAATTACTATATAATTGGTTTTTTACCGAAACGTCCAATCGGTTTACAATATAAATCCAATTTATCAAACTGGCTATTTACCGAAACGTCCGGCACCCGAAAGAATAAAAGAGGACAGAAGAGTTTGATAATTAAATGAGCCGCGAGTCTGGGTCTTCAAGACCTGGGCCTTGAAGGAATCCAGCGACTGCCAGACAGGTGTGAGTGGGGAGCTGATTCCACTGCACAATGGTTCTTGGAAAAAAGAAAACCGTGTGTAATCCCTGTCCACCCTTAGCTGATGGTATTGATGTTGGCGTCTACCCGTGCCTCTAGTGAGGTAATCATCCTCATTTATGGCTACCAGGTGGTTCCGAATTTTGTAAGGCATGCACAATCTGGTGTCCACTCATCTTTGCTCGAGAGATCTCCATTCCAGATTGTGCAGCATGTCGGTAACACTCAATGTGTTATGGTACCTGTTCGTAACCCATCTGGCTGCTCTCCTCTGTACCATTTCAAGCTGGTAGACTAATCGGTAATAAGTTAAACCCCTTCCTTGTCCTTGGTGGTGCACTTTTGGTCCCAGACTGGAACAGTACTCCAGTTTGGGAAGAACAAGGGATTTATAGACTCTTTCTTTGATAGACTGTGAGTCGATTTCAATGTTGCGTTTCAGAAAACTTAGAGTCTGATTGGCTTTAGAGGAGACAGAGTTGATGTGTTTATTCCACTTTAAGTCATGGATACCTCATCATTGGCACGGATGAGAGTGGTTGACCATGAAGAGAATAGCTGTGTAGAATAGGGGATCTTTTAGTGGTGATATGGATCACCTCGCACTTGTCAGGGTGAAACGACATCTGCCAGTAGACTTCCCATCTTTCAAGATTTTGAAGATCATCTTGTAGTTTGTCACAATCGTTCGGACCGTGTATGGAAAGATACAACAGTGTGTCATCTGCGAAAAGAAGGACTGTACTGTGGGTGATATACTCCAGGAGGTTGTTTATATAGACCAGAAATAAAGCTGGTCCCAGGACCAAGATGTAAACTGTGTTGTTTACAAATCAAATAGTATTGATGGACTTATTAAAAGAAATTTCACTTCTGTGCACAAGGATCTCATTGTCACATTTTATAAAGCACTGGTTAGGCCTCACTTTAACTATGGTAACATTATCTCATTCTGGTATCCAACACTGAAGAAGACATCTTGCGTATTGTTGAAAACGTCCAGCATTGAGTTACCCGGATCACACCAGATTCCTGTAGTTTAGATTATAAACAAAAATTAGACTGACTGAACTGCTCACTCATGCCTGGAATATAAAAGACAAGGGGGAGATTTAATGCAAGTTTTCAAAAGTACTATACTAAATTGATGATATTGATTATACTGAACTATTAACCCTTGCTACAACCCAGCAAATTAGTGTCATTCATTTAAACTGGTGAAACCAAGAGTCAACAATTTGAACAGGCAAAATTCCTTCACTCAACTTGTTATTAATAACTGAAATTCATTACCAGAACATGTAGTCATATCAGAAACAGTAATCTGCTTTAAAACAAACTAGATCAATTCTGGCATCATCGTAGATTTAACATGTTATCATTTATTAACCACCAGACTGGCGTACAGAAAACTTTGACTTTGACAGGAATAACAAAGCCAACTAGGGCTTAATAGTTCTCCTATACTCAAGAAGAAAAATATCCCATATTGAAGTTATTATTTAAAAAAAAACACCACATAAATAATAAAAAAAATGTATTTAAAAGCGAAACTTCACTGAATTATGAACAAGAACATCATCAAATCATGCATTGTGAGATGTAGCATAAAGTGTGGGGGTGGTGTGGATATACAGTGAGGCACACAAATTAAAACTAAAACATAGATGTATTAAAACAGTTTCACTCCCAGTACCCATGCGAGGCAAGATATCGGGGAGAGTGTGCCAATTTCCCGCTAGTGTGACATAATAATGCAGCATTAATCACACAAATGTATGGCTGTTTACACAAAGTGAATAGTTGATAGCGGGAAAGTAAAAGTGCAAAGTTACAAGATACAAACTTTTATTTATAGTCTGCATGAGATATAACAACATTTTGTATATTATCAATTTTACTTTCCTGCAGTAAATTATTCATATTGCTGAAAAGATGTTGGCGGGAGACCAGGGACTAAACTAAAGGAATTACAGTCTAACTGGCCACAATATTGCTCAAGCTGGTCACATTAAAGGTCAATCAGGCCACAGAAAAGTTAAAAATACCATAATATTCTTTGTTTTGTGTTGACGATAAATTTGAGCTGAAATCAAGGAACTGAATTTCTCGTAGTTATAAAAGGATAGGAAACTTGTATCTCTCTACTAAATGTTGAAAAATAGCTTGTGAAGAAGTAATAATTTGGCAAATTAATCATTTAAATTCACAGGCAACTGATTTCTTTTACATTGATTGATTGAATATTTAGCGTCATTTTAATGCCATCGAGGGCTAACATACAATCAGTTAACCTAACCACTGTTTCCTGGGATTAACCAGTACTCGAGCACATCCCGTCTCCGCAAGTAACTGATAACTTTCCCACTTGAATCAGTGGTGAGAGACGAATGATAATGAGACACAATGTCGTATATCAATCATCACGGAGACTGTTGCCGGGTGGGGGATTCGAACTCACGACCTGTGGATTGATAGTGAGACACGCAACCGACTGAGCTAATCAGGCCCGGCACATTTAGATAAAATGTAAGGTGTTTATAACCTAAGATGTTTTAATGTTTTAAAACAGTGCAGTTTGAAGTAACAAAAGTACCAAATCACTATTAAACAGGGAACCAAACTGCCCAAATATATCATACACTTCTCCGTACTAACTGCAGTAATCTGAATCAACATTTATTTAATAAAAACATAGTTGCAAGTCCAAATTGTCTTTGTGGTGTAATTGAGGACTCGTATCATTATTTATTCAGGTGCAGACAATTTCACCATTATAGACAAAGAATGATGCCTGAAATGAAATCAACTTTCCCACATGATCCTTCCTTGAATGATCTTGTGTATGGTAATGGAAATCTAACACTAACTGACTCGATTTTTATGGCAGTTTAAAATTTTATTATAAAATCCATTGTACACAGTAATGACTTATCATATTTGATGTTACATTTACTTACATAATTATAGGACACGTCTATATTTGATCTTAGATAGTAAGAAACAATAAATACTGAATGAATAAATTTATAAACATGAACTTGCAAAACACCCATCCCCTGTATCGGAATGAACTGATAAAAGAAGATAAAATCAGTAAAGTCTCTTTCTTTCCTTCTCAAATCAACCAATACTCTTTTTGTATTTGAAATATTCTGAATAACCGTTATTTCATTTATCAATTTTTGGACATTTGGCTAAATTGAAATTACTACGGAACAATATGATAATGTCTATAAGAAATGTAAAATAACATTTACCAGTACACAAGCTTCTAAAGCTTTTTTCTGTATCCTTTCTACATAATTTGTTAAAACGTATGACTTTATGCTTTATTGTTAAATGTATGCTAAATATAT
The DNA here is from genome assembly GCA_029582155.1 of Panopea generosa. Taxonomy (NCBI): domain Eukaryota; kingdom Metazoa; phylum Mollusca; class Bivalvia; order Adapedonta; family Hiatellidae; genus Panopea; species Panopea generosa. The sequence goes on from CM055898.1 coordinate 2,026,958, forward strand.
GTACCTATGTGAATCAAATATTGTTTAAGCTAAACACAATTTGCTGGGAATGGTCTCATTTGAAAGAAAATTCAATTGTGCAAAGAAAGAATTTTGATAAAGTTTGTATTTTTGAGATAAATGGAAGTTAGGATATTTGAAATAGAAATGTTGTGAGATTTTGCATGAATACCCAACTGTTTATAACATCTCAATCAGTAGTAATGATAACCAACTCTAGCTTTATTAGATTTGTTCAAAAGGTGTTCGTGAGGTGGTGTTATTATCTAGGAGTTTTACTCTAGTTTTAAACTGCAGCGGTGATTTAGGGGGAGAGCATCAGTCTCACATGCGAAAGGTAGTGGGTTTGATCACTGGTCATATCATACGAAATAATTGAAAAAAGGTGCTCAGTAGTGAGAGGATAGTTTTAGGTCTGGTCAGCCAGGTGTCATTATAATATTACTGGGTGGGGTTTCATACCATGTGTCTGTGGCATGATACTCCAGATTGATCTCAAATTCTGGTGGGGTCGATTTTGTAGCCAGTTGAGCTCTAGTTCACAGAGTTATGGCCCTTTTATTCTGTACATTACCAAATCCTTGCCAATGCTAGTTTTTATTGGAAATTCATGAAACTTGCTGGGTTGTATCACTACAAAGTGGAGATGTACATTTTGTCTTTTACCTTTTATATAGAATATTAAAAACTTGCTGATGACACAACAGGGTTTAATCCTTAAACTAAAAGGTTGATGAAAGATTAATGTCTAATCATGAACATTAAATTTAACTAGACCAAATTATTTACATTGTTATGTTAATGACAACACTTATACCAACATATTTTTCACTAAGTCGTTTTAAGTCCATTCTCTCTGTACAAATTTCTGTTACCTCTGTGGTGTAATTGGCTAACACATCTACTCTTTGAGTAGGTAATCCAGGTCCAAGTCCTGGTGGAGGCAAATTTAGAAAAGAGATGGCTTAAAAGTTAACATCTTAATTGAGGTTTTGCGCCATACAAACACATAGTAAGTAATACGACACTAACAGGAAGGAAGATTTCAGGTTCACACATTTACAAAAACAACTGATTAACATACAGATTAAAAAGTCAACAAATGAATATGCAAATGTATCTAGAATTTTGCTGCAAACTTCCCAGTCACACTTTAAGTTTGTTTGATAACACTTTTAGATTTCATGTGCATTCTGTAAATTTGCTATACATGGATAATTTCAAAAACACCTGTCTCATTTGATCAACATTACATGAGGACATGTCAGGCATAGGACTCAGACACCTAATGGAAAGGTCAACGTCATACTTTTAAGTTTGTTTAACAATACTTTGAGTCAATTTCAGAGGTTGTGTTTGTATAATGTAACTTTGTTTTCAAAAGCACATGACTCAATTGAGCATCATGACATGACAAAATACCTTGGCTAAAACCCTGAATTGTATCTCAAATGTCACATTTTTAGTCTGTTTGAGATTTTGTGTCTGGTCTGAAACTTTCTCTTACATGGAGTTATTTAAAAAATAACTTGGCATTTATATGTACCAGTGGCATTTCCCGTTTTACTGTAAATAAAGAAGACACTCTACTAAGTACTGTTGTTGAACTGCATCACATGTGATATAATGTATTATGTATGACTATTGCACATATGGACACTTATATTGAAATGATTTTTCCCTCTATATGTAAAAAATCAGTTGTCAATTTCTTGTATGATAATGTATTATTTTTCACTAGAATTATATTATAGGATTTGATGTCTGTCACTTGAGTTGTAATGTCTATCACAGGATCCTATGTCTATCAACAGGTTTCAAATGTTTATCACCGAAGTTCTAATGTATATCACCGTGGTTGCTATGCCTATCACCTGGGTTGTAATGCCTATATGCTGCATTCTAATGTCTATCACAAAGATTCTAATGTGTACCACTAGGGTTCTTATGACTGGTTCCAATGTCTGTTATCGGGGTTCTTACATACTGGTGTCATTGTCTTTATCGCCATATAACATACTGGTCTCAGTGTGTTAATTACCAGATAACATACTGGTTACAGTGTGTTAATTACCAGGTAACATACTCGTGACATGTGTTAACTACCTGGTAACATACTGGTGTCAGAGGTTAATTACCAGGTAACATACTGGTGTCAGTGTGTTAATTACCAGGTAACATACTGTTGTCAGAGGTTAATTACCAGGTAATGAACTGGTGTCATGTCTTAATTACCGGTTAACATACTGGTGTCAGAGGTTAATTACCAGTTAACATACTGTTGTCAGAAATAACTGGTGCCTGGAAATATTACCCAAGCTATACTAGCCAGCAAATGTCCACGACGTCTTGATGAAAATGTCCCTGTTGATGAAAATGTCCCTAAAGTTTGATGAAAATGTCCCTCGGCGCAATGAAAATGTCCCTGAGCGATGAAATGTCCTTCCGTAGACTTTTGTTTTTTAAGTTCTTCTGTCATCTGGGGTCACTTTTATTGATGTTTATACTGAAATTCAAGGTGAGTGTAGGTTGGAAAATGGGGTGGGATTTTCGGGGAAAAAAGTTGCCATAGGTGGTTGAGGGTCTGACTTACCTGCTGACAGCAAGTGCATTTATAGTACCTCAAGGTCAAACTAAGGTCATATTGAATGTCCAAAGATTTTCCAACAACTTGGGTATGAAAATGGGTCAAACACAGAGCTAATTAAAAAATTAGATCAAACTTGGAAAATTTCAACATGTTGATGAAAGTGTCCCTGGAGGCCATTTTGTTCCCCATTTTGGGGTTTGGGGCTGGGGTTCATTCTTTCGGCCTGGGTTTAGGGTTTCAGTGGTATCATTGGAAAGGGGACGACAAGCTGGTCATTTCCTCACCATCGAAACCCCTGTAGGGTTAAGTATGATCGATAGTGCACGTGTCAGCACATGCTTCTGGTGGTGGGGTCAAGGTTGTATATTATATATATTGCAGAGCTTATTATTCTGAACATTATTTGTTCTTTGACCTATAAGCTAGGACTTATAGTTTAGTCGCAAAAAATTATTAACCTAATTAATTAATATTTTTTGGTCAAAGTTCAAAAGGTCAAATTTTTTTATATTTTTCAACTTTTTTGTGCGGATTGTGTAGATAAAAAATATGTTAAATAAAACAGTGAAAATCAGCCCTGTGGTCATAGAAACAATTTTTTAGACTGTTTAGTGTTTAGATGAGAGCACATAGCGCATGGTTCAAGGACAAAGGTTTGAAAAGTATTGGTTGTAATATTCAGAAAAAAAACATTTTTCTCTAAAAAGTGACTACAAAATCAGCCGTTTATGTGAATTAATAAAGTTTTTGGAACGGTTTGAAATTGATGAAAAATGGTTTTTTTTGGTCTAAAAGTGGCCATAAATGCTGTTTTTCCTTAATTTCAAATGACACTAAATCATTAAGTACATGGTTTAGAATTATTTTTCTTACACCAATCGCTTTATCTGACCATAAACCTTGCAGAAAACCGGAGTTAAAGTTTGAGATCGGGCTAATGACCTGCGAGCCGGTCAAACCATGCCGAAAAAGCGTTCGGACTTTGAGCCAAAATCACTATTTCTGGAGCATGTTTGAGCGTGACGGACAGGTCAATAGCCGAAGTATATGATTTATTTGATTATTGGGGGCTGTAGGCATTGGTTATTGCTAAGGAATGATGTAAAAATCATCTCCCTAGTGCTAGGAATAAGGTGCCGGGGATGCGTGGAAAATGGTGAAAATTTTTTGAAAAAATCATTTTTGCCGGTATGAATTTTGCAAAATCATTTGTTGTAAAAACAAGGACGTTGCCTACCTCACTGACCCGAGGACACTCGGTCAAGGTCATCCCGGGGCCTAGAACTGAGGTGGTCACCCTGGCACGTGCGTGATTCTGAGAGCCACGTGCATTGGGTTCAACTTCATATATGTTGTAGAGAATTTAATACTGAGCAACTTTTGTCTTTAAACTATATGACTAACTCAATCCGTTTAGCCAGCAGAGCCATAACTGCAACTCATATACAGTCAGCTGGCGGGCCAAAAAGGGTTCGAACCTGAACCGAGAGGCCATTTCCTGTCCGATTTTTTCAAGTTGGGTATCGTTGGAAAGGTCTTGGCGAGCCTGACAAAGTGGCCGTGCACGTGCACGTGCAAAAATAGAAATAAGGGACCTAGAGTTAAAATGTTTTTTTGATTGGCTCAATCTCATCAAATAAAGGCTAGTTTATTTTTACCGTTTCAAAAAATAACTTATACTTTTATGTATAGCTCGGGTCAAAAATTTGTAACCCGTGCCAGAAAATCAGAGACTCGTGCATTGAGTTCATTTTCATATATGTTGTAGAAAATGTTATTCTAAACAACTTCTGTTCTTAGAGTGGTAAGCTATCTGCCACCGTTTAGCAAAAAACGCGCCCCGTGCATACCCGTGCAATTCCGACAAATTTGTGCAAATTTACGTGCCATGTTCAAACCCCTGCCAAGAGGCCATTTCTTGTCAGAAATTAATGATCTTGGTGTTGTTCGACTGGTATTGAATAGCTCTCAAGGTTGCCGTACCCAACTGACGTGAATTCGCTGGGTCAAGGTCATTCCAGGGGCCTAGAACTGAGGTGTCACCCTGGCACGTGTGCGATTCTGAGAGCCACGTGCATTGGGTTCAACTTCATATATGTTGTAGAGAATTTAATACTGAGCAACTTTTGTCTTTAAACTATATGATTATCTCATACCGTTTAGCCATTAGAACCTTAACCCCAACTGACCTATGGTCAGCCGGAGGGCCAAAAAAGGATCGAACCTGAGCCGAGAGGCCATTTCCGGTCCGATTTTTTCAAGTTGGGTATCTGTTGAAAGGCCTTGATGAGCCTGACAAAGTAGCGTCGAGTTTTGTTAATAAATCTGAAGCACTTGCACGTGCACATGCAAAAATTGAATAATAGACCTAGAGTCGATTTTTTTTGTTTGTTAGCTAGATCTCGTCAAATAAAGGCCAGTTTGTTCTTACCATGTAAAAAAATAACTTGTACTTTTTAATATAACTCATTTCAAAAATTGACGATTTTTGCCGATTTGGTCCGATTTTTCCATTTTTGGCCATGTTCGAGCCTCCATAAATGCCTTATGCCGTGCCACAAAACTATAACACTATATATTGTCGGAAAGATCTATTCAAGCCCTTCAACATGGTTTCAAAATTATTAGGCCCAATGACCTTGAAAGGTCATTAAAGCTCATTTGAAAATGACCCCAAATCCAATGAAATTTGATGAAAATGTCCCGGAAAAAAACATAAAAAATCGGGAAATCGTTCATATCTTTGCCAATTATGAACATACTGCTCTGAAAAGTTCCACAAATGTTCCTTTATTCATGTTCTATGGATTTCTATAGTTTGCTAGAGCGAGATTTTCAGTTTGAATATACTTTTTTTGCTCTAAACGCTTTTTATAGCCTTGGTTTTCAACGAAAATTCAAGATTGACCTTGACCGTTGGGTACAAGGTGAAGTTCAATAAATGTTAAGTAGGAGGAGATACGTTCATTGGTAAAGTGTTTATAAACATCAAGCATCGCAATGTTGAGATATAACGTTTTGAACATGACCACCTAAAAAAAAATCAAAGATTTCTAACTTGTTTTCCCGGACGAATAATTTTTTAGTAAAACGTCCCCTAAGGTGTACATCCTCAACCCCAAGGGCTCCCTTAGTTAGGGATCTCGAACCCACCTAATTATTGAATGACGTAAAAATCAACCCCCTGGTTTTAGGAATTAAATGCAGATGTTGAACAATTTTCAAAAATTAAATTTTGCCGGTATGCGATCTTTTCGAAAATACTTTTCGGAACCCCTCAATTTGGGTATCAGAGTTTACATAGATGTCCCCTGTACGAATTGAACGAGTACCAACAACCACACATGCATGTTCGAACCCCGTGCGCTAAAGCAAAAAGAGTGAAAATAAAATTTATTTTAGCACTTAGGGACCATGTTTGCACGTGCTGCACGGGTCGTTAATGAACTTTGCAAAATTATTTGGACGTACACATGTTCCACTAAAGAATGGTACAAAAATCAGATTTGTAGACCCAATATTAAGGTCTGTGGCACTTGTTGAAAACTTTGACTTCTTAAAAAACATGCCGTGCCGTGACTTTTAAAGAACAAATGCCATGCTCAAATCGCTGCCAAGAGTTCATTTTTTGACCGATTTTGTTGAACTTGGTGCCAATTTGTAGGTATAAATGGGATCTAGGGGTATGGATGCCTAAATGGTCCAATGTCTCCACCGCTAGGCGGTGCCAGCGGGTCAGATTTCCGGGCTGGAGCCTTAGGGGCCACGGAAAATTAAATAACGCTAGTTATGGGTTTATTCTCACATATATTGTAGGTCTGACCATTTTAACAACTTTTGTTCTTTAACAAATAAGCTATCAACCACCGTTTCGCCAGAAACGAGCCCGTGCCGCCACGTGCATGTCGGGAATCCAGGTGCCATGTTCAAACCCCGGCACTGACGTCATTTTTGTGCCGTTTTTAACCAGAGCAAAGGGTTCGACAGGTATTGATGAGCTCTTCGTCTCACAGCACAATTATATTTCCCATAGGGCTCCATTGTAACATTTATGCCCAAAACAGAGTGAAAAATCAAATTCTGCAGCATGTGTCTGGGATCAAATTCTTGACTGGTTCAAGATATGCAATTATAAAGGAAAAAAAGCATACCTTGTCCAGGTTGTTTTTTTTTATAAATTCAATGCTTTTGTGAGAACTATCAATTTCCAAAGTAATAATATGTCAACTATTCGCCCTAGAAGCGGTTCGAACCAACAATTCTGAAATGACATAGAATTGTCCAGAAAGCTGGTATAAGCATCAAATTTTCAGTGGTGATTTCTGAAAATCCTGACCATTTAACTCATGCTAGCAAAAAACAAACCATTGGAGTACAAAGCCCTGATAAAAGAAGTAAAATAGAACTAAAGTTTTATTTCTACCTCCTTCATCTGTAGGTCCGGAGTACTCAAGGGAGATAATAGTGGTGTGAGTCCTCTTGGGGTTGATGCCAAAATTTTTAGAATTTTTTTTTTTCAGCCAGGTGTCGCCAGCGGGCCTCAAACATAGGTCATATGGTAGCATGTGCCGGAAAATGAGGAGCACGTGCATCAGGGTCATGTTGAAAGATGTTGTAGAGAATTTAATTCTAAGCAAATTTGTTCTGAGAGTGATAAGCTATCTGTCTCCGTTCAGTCAGAAACACGTCCCGTGCATACCCGTGCAATTCAATAATTTCGTCATATTTGGTCAATTTTGAGGTACCATGTTCAAACCCCTGCCCAGAGGCCAATTCTTGTCGGAATTTGATAATCTTGGTGTCCTTGGGCAGGTATTGAATAGATCTTGGGGTTGCCGAACCTCACTAACCCGAGGACACCCGATCAAGGTCATCCTGGGGCCTAGAACTGAGGTGGTCACCTTGGAACGTGTGCGATTTTGAGAGCCACGTGCATTTGGTTCAGCTTCACATATGTTGTAGAGAATTTGATACTGAGCAACTTTTGTATTTAAACTACATGACTAACTCAATCCGTTTAGCCAGTAGAGCCATAACCACAACTCATATACGGTCAGCCGGAATGGCCAAAAAGGGCTCGCACCTGAGCCGAGAGGCCATTTTCGGTCCGGAAGTTTGGTATCGTTGGAAAGGTCTTGGCGAGCCTGACAAAGTGGCGTCGAGTTTTTTTTTTAAAAAATTCAAACCCGGGCACGTGCACGTGCAAAAAAAGGAATAAGGGACCTAGAGTAAATTTGTTTATTGATTAGCTCAATCTCGTCTAATAAAGGCAAGTTTATTTTTACCGTTTCAAAAAATAATTTATACTTTTTGTATAGCTCGGGTCAAAAATTTGTAACCCGTGCCAGAAAATCAGAGACACGTGCATTGAGTTCATTTTCATATTTGTTGTAGAACACCTGATTCTGAGCAACTTTTGTTCTTAAAGTGATCAGCTTTCTGTTTTTGTTTAGCCAGAAACGGCCCGTGCCCACACGTGCTGCGTGCGCTAAGTCGAAAAAGGTGGCGCCACTTTGGGGTGCCGTGTTCAAACCCCGGTTCTGACGTCATTCGTGGGACGTTTTCAACCTCGACACAAGGATCGGCAACTATTGAGTAGCTCTTGAGGTTGGTATAATATTTTTTGGATAAAAATGGTCGCCAGAGGGCCTCGAACTTAGGTTATATCATAGCATGTGCCGGAAAATGAGAGCCGAGTGCATTGGGTTCATGTTCATATAGAATGTAGAGAATGTTATTTTAAACAACTTTTGTTCTTATAGAAGTAAGCTATCTGCCACCGTTTAGTCAGAAACGCGCCCCGTGCATACCCGTGCAATTCCGTCCAATTTTTGCAAATTTAGGTGCCATGTTCAAACCCCTGTCCAGAGGTCATTTCTTGTCGGAATATAATGATCTTGGTGTTGTTCGACAGGTATTGAATAGCTCTCAAGGTTGCCGTACCCAACTGACGTGAATTCGCTGGGTCAAGGTCATTCCAGGGGCCTAGAACTGAGGTGTCACCCTGGCACGTGTGCGATTCTGAGAGCCACGTGCATTGGGTTCAACTTCATATATATTGTAGAGTATTTAATAATGAGCAAATTTTGTATTAAACTATAATGGTTATCTCAAACCGTTTAGCCAGTAGAACCTTAACCCCAACTGACCTATGGTCAGCCGGAGGGTCAAAAATGGATCGAACCTGAGCCGAGAGGCCATTTCCGGTCCGATTTTTTCAAGTTGGGTATCTGTTGAAAGGCCTTGACGAGCCTGACAAAGTAGCGTCGAGTTTTGTTAATTAATCTGAAGCGTGTGCTCGTGCACGTTGAAAAAATTGAATAATAGACCTAGAGTCTATATTTGTTTGTTTGTTAGTTAGATCTCGTAAATTAAAGGCCAGTTTGTTCTTACCATGTTAAAAAATAACTTTTTTTATACAACTCATTTCAAAATTGACGATTTTTGCCGATTTGGTCCGATTTTGCCATTTTTGACCAAGTTCGAGCCTCCATAAATGCCTTGTGCCGTGCCACAAGGCTATAACGATTTATATTGTCGGAAAGATCTATTCAAGCCTTTCACCATGGTACCAAAATTATTAGGCCCAATGACCTTGAAAGGTCATTAAAGGTCATTTGAAAATGATCCCAAATCCAATGAAATTTGATGAAAATATTTCTGAAAAAAAAAAATCATAAGAAATTGGAAAATCGTTCATATCTTTGCCAATTATGAACATATTGCTCTGAAAAGTTCCACAAATGTTCCTTTCGAATGGTATATTCAAATTTAACCCAAGTCATCTAGAAAAATTTTGTCATCCAATAACGTATTACTTCATCACATTTTTGAACTTTAAGTTCGGAGATCCAGAAAATCCAGAAGTTACTCACTTTTATGGTAAAAAAAAAAAAAAAAATTTTTTTTGCCTGGGTTTAGGTTTTCCATCCTGGGGCTTGTAAAAAATACCGTTACTTGCTGGAACTTGTACTATTGTGATCTAAAAAAAGACCCAGGGACCCTAACCCAAGACCCCAAAATATCATTTTTTTTTACTTTACACAATTTTTTTGTTAAGCCTGGGTTAAGGTATTGATTTTAGCCCTTAAAAAACCTAATTGACCCTATATGAAACCTGGGTCAAATCCCAAAACCCCATTTTTTAAAGTATATTCATCTCCTATATAAAAGTATTTTGATGAAAATGTCTCTACAACCGTTATTAGGGCGATAACCGAAACTGGCTAGCATGTATTGGGTAATATTTCCAACTAATTTCAGCCATGGGTTCACCTTCATAACTCATCTGGATCCAGCTGAAAGTCTGAGGAGCTAACAGAAACTGGCTAGTATGGCTTGGGTAATATTTCCAACTAATTTCAGCCAATGGTTCACCCTCATAACTCATCTAGATCCAGCTGAAAGTCCGTGGCGACAACCGGAACTGGCTAGCATGTATTAGGTAATATTTGCAAATAATTTCAGCCATGGGTTCACCCTTTTAACTCATCCGAAAGTCCGTGCAGCTAACAGAAACTGGCTTCTATGGATTGGGTAAAATTTCCAACTGATTTCAGACATGGGTTCACCCTCATAACTCATCTGGATCCAGCTGAAAGTACTTGGAGCTAATATATTGATGTTGTAGGGAGACAACCACTTGCCTGAAGATTTACACAGTCATATTTCACCAAATAACACAAGTCGACATTTTGCTGTGTTTTGTGTTATATATTGATTTTTTTGTGAGACAACCACTTTCCTGAATATTTCGTCTGTCATATCTAATCAAATGACACAAGTCGACCTATTGTTGTGTTTTGTGTTATATATTGATGCTATAGTGACACAACCACTTGCCTGAAGATAAACACTGTCATATCTATCCAAACGACACAAGTCGACCATTGACTGTGTTTTATGTAATTGAAGTTATAGTGAGACAACCACTTGCCTGAACATTAACAGTGTCATATTTTTCCAAATGACAAAAGTCTACATTGTGTTGTGTTTTATGTTATATAGTGATTGTGGTTGCCTCACTACAACCTCAATATATAACATAAAACACAACAATAGGTCGACTTGTGTCATTTGGAGAAATATGACACTGTTTATCTTAGGCAAGTGGTTGTCTCACTATAACAACAATATATTACATAAAATACAGCAATATGTCGACTTGTGTCATTTGGAGAAATATGACACTGTTAATATTCAGGCAAGTAGTTGTCTCACGACACCATCAATATATTACCTAAAATACAGCAATATGTCGACTTGTGTCATTTGGAGAAATATGACACTGTTAATATTCAGGCAAGTGGTTGTCTCACCACAACAACAATAAATAACATAAAACACAGCAATCGGTCGACTCGTGTCATTTGGAGAATATTCAGACAAGTGGTTGTCTCACTACAACATCAATATATTATGTGGAACACATCATTAGGTCAACTTGTGTCATTTGGATAAATATGACAATGTAAATCTACAGACAAGCGGTTGTCTCTCTACAACATCAATATATTTCATAAAATACAACTATAGGTCGATTTATGTCATTTGGAGAAATATGACAGTGTAAATCTTCAGGCAAGTGGTTGTCTCACTACAGCATCAATAAATAACATAAAACATAGGAATATGTTGACTTGTGTTATTTGGAGAAATATGACAGTGTCAATCTTCAGGCAAGTGGTTGTCTCACTACAGCATCAATAAATAACATAAAACATAGGAATATGTGGACTTGTGTTATTTGGAGAAATATGACAGTGTCAATCTTCAGGCAAGTGGTTGTCTCACTTTAACATCAATATATAACATAGAACACAGCATAACGTTGATTTGTGTCATTTGGAGAAATATGACACCGTAAATCTTTCGGCAAGTGGTTGTTTAGCTAAAGCATCAATATATTATGTGAAACACAGCATTAGGTCAACGTTTCTCATTTGGAGATATATGACAGTGTAAATCTTCAGGCAAGTGGTTGTCTCACTTTAACATCAATATATTATGTGGAACACAGCATTATGTCAACGTTTCTCATTTGAAGACATATGACAGTGTAAACCTTCAGACAAGTGATTATCTCACTATAACATGAATATATTATGTGGAACACAGCATTACATCAACGTTTCTCATTTGGAGATATATGACAGTGTAAACCTTCAGGCAAGTGGTTGTCTCACTATAACATCAATAAATTATTTGAAACACTGCAATAGGTCGACTTGTGTCATTTGGAGAAAAAAGACAGTGTAAATCTTCAGGCAAGTGATTGTCTCATTACAACATAAATATATTACACAAAACAGCAGTAGGTCTTCTTGTGTCATTTGGAGAAATATGACAGTGTAAATATATTTTGTGGAACAGAGCATTAGGTCAACGTTTCTCATTTGGAGAGATATGACAATGAAAACTGACAGGCAAGAGGTAATCTAACTATTATATCATACAAAACAAACATTAGGATGACATCTCTCATTGTGATCAACTCAAAACCCTTTGTTTGCGAGACGTATGCTCTACCAGCATATAAAATCAAACGAATAATGAAAAAAGAAATGTCACTGGTCAGTGTCGCATGTATCCATATATATAAAGAGTAATGGACTGATGTTTCAGACGAGACACGCAATTTTATGTTTTTTACATTAAAGTGTGACCTTGACCTTTATGTAACCTTGGCATCTGATGTAATGGTCTGGGTATTTCAATAGTTAAATGCTGCTGAAACATCATCATGGCATGCTGATCACTTGTGTTAAGCTATTTTAAAATCCCTAAATGTAAGACAAAGTTACAGATCAATTGTTGATAAATTGAGCCAAGTGTTTTTCAAATTCATCCATGTATGATAAAGTTAAAGGATTGACTTGAAATCTCAAACAGATTCAAAGTGTTGTCATACATACTAAAAGTGTTACTTTGACCTTTGAGGTATGGGTCTAAGTTTTACTTATGACACGTCGTCATGTCATCTTGATAAATTCAGCCAAGTTAAAGGCTTACTCAAAGACCAAACACACAATATCAAACAAATTGAAAGTGTGACCTTGATATTTGAGGAAAGGTTCTGGGTCTTACATACAACACTCAATTATGTCATGTTGATCAACTGAGCCAAGTGTTTTTAAAATGTATCCATAGATGACAGACCGGACATGATGTCAAAATGACTGAAAGTGTTGTCAAACAAAGTTAAATTGTGACCTTGACCTTTGAAGAGGGAGTTTTGGTATTAAGTGCAACACGTCATCATGTTATGTTGATCATTTATAACAAGTATTTATAAAAATCCATCTATGCATGACAAAGTTGCAGGCCAGACATGAAATCTCACAAACTCTAAGTGTGACCTTGACCTTTGAGGTAAGGGTGTGGGTCTTACTCGCGACAGGTCGTCATGTTATGTTGATCAATTGTAGCAAGTATAATTAAAATCCATCTATGCTAACAAAGTTACAGGCCAGACACGAAATCTCACACAAACTCAAAGTGTTGTCAAACAAACTCAAATTGTGACCTTGACCTTTGAGGTATGGGTGTGGGTCTTACATGCGACACATTGTCATATTATGTTGATCATTTGTAGCAAGTATTTATAAAATCCATCTATGCATGACAAAGTTACAGGCCGGACAAGAAATCTCACACAAACTCGAAGTGTTGTCAAACAAACTCAAATAGTGATTTTGACCTTTGAGGTATGGGTGTGGGTCTTACTCGTGACACGTCGTCATGTTATGTTGATCATTTGTAGCAAGTACCAACAAAATCCATCTATGCATGACAAAGTTACAGGCCGGACACGAAATCTATCACAAATTCAAAGTGTATTCAAACAAACTCAAATTGTGACCTTGATCTTTGAGGTACAGGTGTGGGTCTTAGTCGCGACATGTTGTCATGTTATGTTGATCATTTGTAGCAAGTATTTATACAGCCCAAAAATTTTGGGGGGCATAATAAAAAATAATGATAAAACAAAAAGTAACAATAAACAAGAAATGTCACTGGTAAGTGTCGCATGCCCCCTAAATGGTCATTGAAAAATAACAATTAATTATGTTATAATAGATAGCGATGTATCCATGAATATAAAGTGTCATGAACTGATGTTTCAGACTAGACATGCAATTTCATGTTTTTTAACATTAAAGCATGATCCTGACCTTTGTGTAACCTTGACCTTGTCATCTGATTTAATGGTCTGGGTATTTCAGCTGTTAAATTCTGCTGAAACATCATCATGACATGCTGATCACTTGTATCAAGCTATTTTAAAATCCCTAAATGTAAGACAAAGTTACAGATCAATTGTTAATAAATTGAACCACATGTTTTTGAAATCCATCCATGTATGATAAAGTTAAAGGATAGACTTGAAATCTCAAACAGATTCAAAGTGATGTCATACATACTAAAAGTGTGACTTTGACCTTTGAGATATGGGTCAAGGTCTTTCTTATGACATGTCGTCATGTCATCTTGATAAATTGAGTCAAGTTAAAGGCAAAGTCACAGACCAGACACACAATATCAAACAAATTGAAAGTGTGATCTTGACCTTTGAGGAAAGGTTCTGGGTCTTACATGCGACACTTAATTATGTCATGTTGATCAACTGAGCCAAGTGTTTTTTAAAGTTTATCCATAGACGACAGACTGGACAAGAAATGTCAAAATGACTGAAAGTGTTGTCAAACAAAGTTAAATTGTGACCTTGACCTTTGAGGTACGGGTATGGGTCTTACTCACGACATGTCGTCATGTAATGTTGATCAGTTGCAGCAAGTATCATTAAAATCCATCTATGCATGACAAAATTACAGGCCAGACACGAAATCTCACACAGATTCAAAGTGCATTCAAACAAACTCACATTGTGACCTTGACCTTTGAGGAACGGGTGTCAGTCTTACTCGCGACACGTCGTTATGTTATGTTGATCATTTGTACCAGTACCAAGAATCAACAAAATTCATCTGTGCGTGTCAAAGATTCAGGCCGGAAAGGAAAAACTGGACGGAAGGACAGACGGATGGACACTGCGATTACTATATGCCACCCCAATTTTGGGGGTGGGGCATAAAAATAAACCACATATTAAATTTAAAAACTATTGTTTTGCTAAATATACAAAAAAGTTCTAGTTAGGCCACACCAAAGTGATGTCTTGGTCTTTGGATTTTTGTTTTGAAAAAAAGGGGCGAGCGAGCGAATTTTTTTTATTTTTTTTTTTTTTTTTTTTAGTTTGATCTTCGGATTTTTTATTTGAAAAACAGAGGCGAAATTTTTTCCTGTTTTATTTGTTATAAAAATGATACTTTTTTAATCAGTCTTTATAACTGTCTATTTCTATTTCCATCAGTTTAATCTTTATTTGAACCATCCATTTAATTCATTAAATAACCCTAAAACTGTAGCACTCAATTTATAGGTATTGATGTAAGCAACATGAGTATGTAAGATTCATCATTCATAGTTTCAAGTATTAACTAACTTAAATGTATGTCAGTTATTGTTGAAAGACAGACGGCCACCATCAATCAATAGACCAGAATTTTAGTTCACAATCTGGCTTAATATAATGTACATGTAGTGGTAATGGTCTCTGAAGTTATCACAAATCCTATGGTTAAATTCCAGGACAGAATAACAGATGACAAAGTGATACCTAAGTGTCAATTATGTTAACCCTTAAAGCACTGAAAACAACACAACAAAGTGGTTTAAGCGACTAGTGTAGACCTGTATCAGACTGCATATAAAATGAATTGCAGTCAGATACGGGTCTACGTGGTTCACTAATTAGACCACAAATTAGTAACAAGAGTAATATAAAATCATGATTTTTTTTATTAAAATGTTCGTTTCTTCATTAAAGCATATAAAAATTGAAGGGGGGGGGGGGGGGGGGGGGGAAGGGGGGGGGGGGGGGGGGGGTTGGTTAAACCTTTTTTAAACGTAGCATTCTAACTTCCTGGTGTATAGAAACTTTTTAACTTTATTATCAAGTGCTTATGTAGATAATTGCTGTATAGAAAATATCCACTTTGATCCCGGGGTTTTCCCGTCCAATAAAAAAAAAACACGTACCGGAGAATAGCCTGATGTTTAAACCGAGATAAGAAAGTCGCGCATGCGCGCCTCAATACCTTACACAAGAAAATGGCGAACAATTCGCGACGTATAAATTCCTTGGAGATTCAACAAGAATTTCCTTGTGTTATAATTTATTGCCTAGGAACGTTCAATGTCTAGTTTGCAAATGATTTAATAATTATAATTGCATTGATATGTAGAAAGAATAAATACTGTAACTATTTCAGAAACGATTTTGTGTCATTTCTATTTCACAGTTTTTCAGATTGTTTATTTTTAGTCTTGTGTCCCAGTTGTGCTTCAAAGTTCAAGTCGCACTTCTAAAAGTTTTGGACGTGTTAAAGATCATCTTTGGTATACAGTTTTATATATTGACTTTCTTTATCGTTAACTATATGAAAACCGAAAGACTACGAGATATATGCCAATTAGTCGTGCTGTGTCATTTTGAACTTTTTTTAACAACGTGTAGTAGAACCAGAGACATAAAATAAATCGAGTAAATATCGAGTCTTTGTTAGAAAATTATTTCGACATACATGTATTTATGTATCGATGGTTTTTGTGGCGAAAGTTTTGATTTTTCTATCTTTAATAATTAAAATTACACAAAAATTTATAAAGTAACGATATACTCTTGGGCTGCGTTCAGCACCGTTAAACAGCAAATGTCTGGTTCCTTAAAATTGTTGCGTCTTGTGTGCTTATGTGAGGTTGAGCCAGTGTCCTGGAAAATACGTAAGCTAACGTTATCAAACGTTTAACCTTTCATTCAGAACATATTCTCATCTTCGACAAACGACTTGAAGTTAAAATTAAGCAAGTACGCACATTTACTCCACGTCAATCAAACAATTATGGCAACAAATGCTTAAAAGGGAAGGTCATAACCAAAATAAAGGACTGTTTACGGAAAATACACGTTTATTTTTTTTTTTTAATTTTTTCTCAAATAGGTGCAGGATTTTTATTTATTTATTTTTCTGAAAAAAAAGTGCTTTTTTTTTTTTTTTTAAATCTTTTTGAAATGATGCGGCATTTTTTTTTTTTTTTTTCTCAAAACCAATTTAACAGTGGTGGGAAATCCAACGACCAAGACATCAATTTGGTATGGCCTTACACCTGTAATTAACTGTAATAGGTGTGCCTCTTGTTGATATATGCCGGGCCCGATTAGCTCAGTCGGTTACGCGTCTGACTATCAATCCAGGGGTAGTGAGTTCGAGTCCCCCGCCCAGCAACAGTCTCCGTGATGATTGACATACGACATTGTGTCTCATTATCATTCGTCTCTCACCACTGATTCAAGTGGGAAAGTTATCAGTTACTTGCGGAGATGGGATGTGCTCGAGTACTGGTTAATCCCAGGAAACAGTGGTTAGGTTAACTGATCGTCTGTTAGCCCTCGATGGCATAAAAATGACGCTAAATATTCAATCAATCAATCAATCTTGTTGATATTGGCCCATAGTGATATGAGGCTTTATTGGGCCAGTATCACAAACAGGCACATCTATTTCAGTTAATAACCACTTGGGTAAAGTACTAATTTCTACTTCCAGTTGTATTCTATCACTTGGCTTCTAAGGAATTTAATATATTTAAACCATTTCTTTTCCAAATATTACTTCTGCCAGGACTTGAACCTGAAATATAAGCTCAAAGAGCAAATATGATAGCCAATTACATCACAGAAGTCTTTATGTGTACTCAGAGAATGGTCTTAAATTTAAACATGAATTTGCCTCATAAACCCATGTTAGTCTTTATAATCTAGCCTGGTTCTAGCAAATTTGTTTTAGAACAATATTATTTTTCATTTCATTATTCAATGAATAGATGAACTTTTGCAATCACCCATTCATCAGCTATATGATTTACTTTTTACTTCATCCTGGTTTAGAAAAGTTAGGAGCCATTTCATTTTTAATTGCCCAAATAAATTTTAGGTGTATGTGTAAAATGCTATTCTTCCTTTTTTTTTTACTTATATAAACTTATATCTCAGTCTTAAAATCAAACAAGTAATGTCACTGGTAAGTGTCCCCACCCCCACAAATGGTCTGTGAAAATAGAAATATATTTTATAATAGGTAGTGATTTATATGTATCCATGAATATCAAGAGTAATGGAATGGATGTTTTAGACTACCTGTAGACACGCAATTTCATGTTTTTTTTACATTAAAGTGTCACCTTTACCTTTGTGTAACCTTGACCTTGACATCTGATGTAAAGGTCTGGGTATTTATATAGGTTATGCAGGTGACACTTGTGTCAAGCTATTTAAAAAATTCCTCCATGTAAGACAAAGTTACAGACCAGACATGAAATATCAAACAAATTAAAAGTGTGAACTTGACCTTTGAGGTAAGGAGCTGGGTCTTATATCCAACATGTTGTCATGTCATGTTGATCAATTGATAAATTGAGCCAAGTGTTTTTGAAATCCATCCATGTATGCCAGGACTTGAAATCATAAACAGGCTCAAAGTGTTGTCAGACAAGCTCAAAGTGTGACCTTGATCTCTGTGGTACAGGTCTGGGTCTTACACATGACAAGTTATCATGTCATCGTGATCGATTGAGCGAAGTTTAATCCCTCCATATCAGGCAAAGTTACAGACCAGACAAGAAATATCCAAACACATTGAAATTGTGACTTTGACCTTATTGGAAAGGTTCTGGGTCTTACACACAACACTTCTTCATGTCATGTTGATCAATTGAGCCCAGTGGTTCCATCCATGTATGACAAAGTTACAGGCCGGATACGAAATCTCACACAGACTAAACGTGTTGTCAAACAAACTCAGTGTGTCCTTCACCTTTGGTGAGAAATGGGTGTGGGTCTTATGCCACACATGTTGCCGTGTCAAACTGATGAACTGATTCAAGTGTTTTTTTAAATTTAACTATAGGTGACAAAGTTACATACCAGACAGACTGAAAGAGTTGGCAAAGTTAAATTGTGACTTTGATCTTTAAAAATATTGACTAAATCATTTTTAAACAAATATTTTAAAATTTAAGATATTTTGTATTATTTTTTTCTTTGTATGTGTTTGTGACATAGAAATATGGCATATATGTCATCTGGAATATTACAATTGGTACAGGGGAATCACAAAATTTTACCTGTGAGCCTTTGGTTCAGGTGTAATAGAAGCATGAATAAGAAAAGAAGCAAGAACAAGAGAAAAAAATTAAACAATAGCTGCCTATACGCTAGACTATTTGAATCATGAATTTGTCACAAAGTCCAAACTTTGATCGAGTTTGATGACCATTCCAAGTAACAAAAATTACCTTACACTTACTATACTGAGTGAGTCTTTTAACTGCTTAACCTTGTATGAAGTTTCAATCCAATACATGCAGTGGTTGCAAAGCGAGATATAGACTTCAATCAGAAATTCCAAGTCAAACAAGGGCTATAATTTGCGAAAAGAATCTGGCAAGAGTTATCCAACTTTAATTTCTTGACTGCAAAGCCTTAAGTAACATTACCACAACAAAATATATTGATTGATTGGACTTTGATGTTACTTGCACACACAACTTTAACTAGAATTTCTAAGTCAAACTAGGGCCATAGTTTGGATTATATTCATGCAAGAGTTAGCTAACTTAGCCATAATATAAATTGTAAGACTAGGAAGTCTTGTGTGAAGTTTCCACCGAATACATTGCAAGATTGGACAGGTGAGATATGAACTTGATGGTACTTGTACAAAAAACTTTAACCAGAATTTATAAATAAAACTAGGGTCATAATTTGGATTAAATTCATGCACAAGTTATCAAAATTAGTTATTAAAGTAGGTTTGATGATTGGGATTTCTGGTGTGAAGTTTCAATCAAATACATTGAGTGATTAGGGAGATATAGACTTAATGATACTTGCACACAAAACAAATATGGCCATAATTTGCACCACAGTTAAGCATTGAAGAGTTATCAAACTTAGTTATTCTAGTATGTTGGGTGACTTAGAAGTAACCACTGTGTTTCCGTCGAATACATTTTGTGGTTGATGAGATATGGACTTGGTGGTACTTGCACCCAAAACTTTAACTTCAATTTATAAGTCTTATAAGGGTAATAATTTTAAGCAAGGATTATTTTTAAACTTAGTTATTGTAGTAGGTTTCACAACTAGTAACTCTTGTTTGAAATTTTCACCAAACACATAGAGTGGTTGGTGAGATATGGACTTGATGGTACATGCACGCAAAACTTTAATCAGAATTGACAAGTTGGTGAATGGGGCTTCTTGTGTGATGTTTAAATCAAAAACTAATATATATTATTGCACACAAAACTTTAATCGAGGCGTGACACCAATGGCAACCCGGGCTTGTAGAATAGCTCTCCTAATTAAATGAATAATAGCTTAAAGACCCAACCTGAGTATAAAAGGGAGGTAATGGCGGTGGGAGTGTTTTCCCTTATTTTCCAAAACACATTCATATCTGGGAGAGTAATTTTCTAATCTAAAATAAATTCATGGATTGAAAAATTTGAAATTTGTCATGCAACATAGTCTTAATATCACTCAAAGTTCCTGAAATTTTCAGAATAAAATCTGCAATAATGTATAACTTATTGCTTTCAACAGACAATCAGTTACAGAGAAATTTGAATTTTGGGTGAGGAGCAAACTAGTCAATATTTGTCATGTGACCAATGTTTGTAAACAAACTGGCATGCTGTATGTAGCTCACATGGCTATATTTTAGATATAATAGTTAAATACAAACTACAAATCATGCAAGACTTACCAAACTTTTAAGTAATTCCTTCTATTATCCTTTTTTTAATCACCAACAGTATATATATATCACCATATTTAATTGAATTATATAATTTTTCCTCTTCTTTATTAAAAAATGTCCAATTTATGGTGGCATGTGAATGAATCATTTAACATGTGTATTATACCACATCAAACAGAAATGATAGTTTTAGATTCAAACTGAACATAGTGTTTTCGCTAGGAAAATCATGAATATGTATATAAGGCTTTTGTCAAATGAAAGCTTTTGAAAGTGACTTAAATTACCAAATAAAAAACAATGTCTGGTCTTTTTCTTAATTAATTATCTGTATATTCTCAATTACAACTGATTTATTCATTTCTGCTTTAATGAAGTTGAAGTGTTTTATCTCCCTTCGTGTTTTACATTGTTACGACAGGAACCAATTTTTAATTATTTCTTTACTTTTCATTTTGTTTTTGATATGCACGGCCTTGACATTGTTCATAACCACCACAATTTATAATTTACAGTTGATACACATGCATGATAAAACAACAAAATTAGTTAAAGTTTATTATTAGCACAATCTCTATCACACACACCTTTGTATCCAAGGTATGATTTGAGGTATTGTGTCAAAAAAAAAATATTTTGCAGTTTTTAATCACATCAACATTAGTCTAATTTCGTATATATTCAACAAAGTGTTGGTAATTACTTTTTTATCAATAACATCCAGTATTAATATCAAAGGCCTCAAAGGCCTTGGAAAATGGAAATTGTATGTTCACCAATCGTATCTTTGAATTTTTATAAAAAAAAAAAAATCCGCAATAAATAAAAAAACTTTGTATCTTTTGGTGTATAATACGTCTTCTTCTACGGCAAATGCGTTTTGAAACTTGTGAACTACTTTATCGGTCAGATGAATATGGCGGTTCCTGCCATACATTACCTTTATAACAGATTGCTAGAGCTACACGACAGCTAAGGAAGTCAGACCTTTGCTCGCCTTCCAATGATATCCAAGTGTGAATATAATTGCAAGTTCTGATTTTCCGTCACTAAAAGTGACAAAAATATCAGCACATAAAATGTAACATTCTTAATATTTATATCTATGTATTTTTAATTTGCCTCCAAAATGTACTGAATGATTCATAATGGGCTAAACCAACTTGAATATATGGGATTTGGGGCATTCTGTTAGACTGATTATAATGCTTGAATTGTGTTTTTTTTAAAATAAATAGACACATATGTTCATATACATTATTACTTTGATATCAATCAACAACATTATCTAATCACTTAATAACATTGATAAAACAGTAAATACCTGATAATGATTAACCAAAGATCCTGAAGCCCCTAATGCTAACGTGGGATGTGATATTGACCCCAGTCAACATTCCTGTATCAGTTACAATGTAAACCTTCTGCATTTTGCTGTCTGCTATTACAACTGTTCTATTGTTAGACCATATTATACACTCCTAGTTGATAAAACATGCCCTGCAGAGTAACTAATTTACATCCGATAGTCTGATCAGATGTTGGGGCTTTAAAATGTAATGTGTGTTGTACTAAGTTAACATTTATATTATTGTTACTGCTTGTATTATGGATATGGTTATTTCTTTTATGTAAAACTCTACCTGAACTTTTTTCCTGGAAATTGGGAAAAAGTGCAAGCATTCAGGCCTTTCTACATTAAGAAAAAAACATGTCTAAAGAGAAAACAGGGAAATATTTTAAAAGCTTCAAGCAAACTGGAAAATAAAGAGTAACACTTGTAAGATCACGACATTGTTCTTACCATTAATTATCCAATATTATAGCAAACTGTAGTACTTCATTAAATTTATATCCCCTAAATGTAATGGAATCATTTTTTTATTTTGGGATATTTTTTGCTCCAATAAGTTTTTAGCCGACTGTTGGCCTCTTTTTTTAATAAGGTAAAACAGCCATAAGAATCGTAACTGCAGAATGAGACAAAGACAAAAATTGTCGACATCCTTATAATAGTTTTATTTGTGACCAAGTTTATATGATCATTTAGCCAGGCTTCTCTACAGGCCATTTAAGCACAGGGAAACTTCAGCACTTGACTATCAGAAATGGTATATTCTCCAAGCATTTGAATTCTTTAACAAAATTTTGCAAAAACTTACTTTCCTCTAAATCATTATTTTTCTTTGCATATCTTTTCTCATTTGAATGCCCAAAATGAAACATACTAAATATGATGATTTAAATTGATTAATTTAAGTTTTACTAGTGAAATATATTTCAATGAGTGCCTTACACAGTGCTTGATAATGTGTTGGTGTTTATTTGCCCATTACAGAAGTGCTTGCATTCATCCTATCTCACAAGCATTTAAATTTAAAGGCATCACTAATTATTGCGACATATTTCACTTTTCGGCAAAGCAATTTTCTAACCAGCATGCCATTTTACTGTTTCCACTGTCTATTATCTTTCTTGAGGAACATAGACAATTTTTTTTTAATTTACACTAGACCACTTGCATGCATTGGTATCAAAACTACTGCTGACTGATGCACACATTTCACAATAATATAGTACTGGGTTTTCTTTTATGCGGATCATAATGCTAGTATATATATATGACTTTTATTCATAAATAATTCAATTGAAATTTATTACATTAAAACCTGTTTTAAGCAGCCAGGAAGAAGCAAAAGTGGCCTTTTTAGACAGATTGATGCTTAATACAGGTTAATTTACCTTGAAAGCATAGAAATACAAAAATTAATATAGATGCTTAAAACAGGTGGCTGCTTAATAAAAGTGATTGCTTACACAGGTTTGACTGCTTATGTCTGAGTGGCTGCAATTTTAATAAATTTTCTTTAAAATCAATTTCTGAAAATAATATACTAGCAGATAGACAAATCTGAAATTAGAATACCCAAGTATGTGTACAGATGGCAGACACTCAAGGTATGTTTTAGTAAGTGGCTGAAAAGCTGTATTTCTTATTGTTCGATACAATAAGTGTAACAAATATATAGTTTTTACCTAATGCTACAAAGCTAGGTATTTCGACTTGATGTGATGATGATAATATTTATTATTGATCTCAAAATCCTTTCATGAATGGCAATTTAAAGGGGTTGTACTTAAGGGCTGGAGATTTAAACTGGTAACTCTTGTTCTGACCACTGGCTACTATGGGCTGAGGATACCATTAAAACATAATTTTGTTTAATTTGGCACAACAGATGACATTGTTGGGTCTCAAAAACTAATAATGCAATCTATTTTCATTGAAGACATTGAAAATTCATCACAGATGTCTCCGGTTTGCCCCTTCAAACCATTTTTACTTTGGAAACTCAACCATTTATACTCACAAAATTAGGGACAGCCCTCTTGTAATAGACTGGATATAAATATATGCAGCTTCCTTTACAAAAAAAATGTCCCTTTTCATATCTTTGAATACTAAGAGATGATGAATCTAAGGCTTGAAGAGATACAAAACAAAGAGGATTTTTATTGCTTGATATTTGTTATCTAAGCCAGTGACTTGCTCCAATCACGGTTAATATGTTACTGTCAAAGGTATCAATAATTTATCGTTTATCTGTATCTGTATCATTACATCAAATTAACAATTGCTGGCTTTTTATCATTGGGTTGGGATGGGGAGAGTCTTCGTCCTGTACCGGTAGTCCCTACAGACCCTAGTGAAGAAATGGTTGGTCTTTCTTTATATCCACTCAAGCTTGTCTATATCGGATTTGAGGAATAGATCCCAATGTTGACCTAGGTCCTAACCTGACAAGCGAGATGTATGTTTACTGGCGGTACAAGTGGGGCAGTGATGTAGATTGGTACAAGTTAATACTAGTGTGGAGTTGTCAATGTTTACATAATCATATTGCCTATGTGGGTACCCCATTCAAACTCTGATCATATGGTGATTCTGAGGTATGGGTTGGTGCCAAGACTGCCATGACATTGGTGTTAAATTGTTTAGCTGGTAGAGATGGGACATCCTTGGCTTCACTCATAGTATGTAGGATTTCTTGGCATTGAGGTGCATTTCCCATAATGTAAGCCAGTCCTCCAGGTTCTTTTGGTCCTGTAGTAAGTGGTCCTTGATGTTAAAGATACCTGGTAGTAGG
Organism: Panopea generosa; assembly: GCA_029582155.1. Lineage (NCBI taxonomy): Eukaryota > Metazoa > Mollusca > Bivalvia > Adapedonta > Hiatellidae > Panopea > Panopea generosa. Next base: position 2,051,581 of record CM055898.1, read on the forward strand.
CAGTCGTTAGTAAAGTGACGTATTGTCAATTTCCCAGTTTCTGGTATGTTAATCACATGGCAAACAAAAGTACAGGCCATGATGTACTCCAGGGTCAAATAGTACATCTCTGGAGTGCTTGACTTCCTCTACCACAGTCTGTCATATATGTTCGTTGCTGAGAAATGTCTGTATTAAATATCTATGAAGCCTACCTTTGATTAAATATGCAACCGGCTTGCACAGTAACTCCTGGTGTGAAACATCGGTCTACTGATACTGCAACACCCTCTTGTGAGGATTATCTGCATGCACAAAGTGCACATTTTTTTTACGGGCATGTGAATCAATGATTAACTTAGGAGTTCAGTGAAATCTATTATGTGCACTGGGTATGGTGCTTCCAACTTTAAATCTCATCTGCAGAACTCATGCTTGCACAGTACCTTTTCAAATAGGCACTGTGGGAGTGCATATTGTTAGAGTGAGTTTCAAACCCCTCTGACAAAAACCCACTTGGAATCAAACTGGGAACCTCTGAATCTTGGAGCAAGCATGCTAACCACTATACCACCACAAGCAATAGAGAAATCTGGGATGATGACATCAGTTTGTAGACCCTAATCTAGGTTCATCATCTATTGTAGTTGCTGAGTTTTTGCAGGAAAATTAATAATTGGAGATGATAGTGGGTGGGGTGACGGCCATGGCAGTTGCACATCAGTTTGGGTGCTCTCGCAAAAAGATTGAGACACGTTACCAACATACCTGGACTGTTTATGGTTTGCAGCGACCAGGTAAACCCTGAGAGATGAAGACATGAATCAACCATAACATCATGTAGACAAATTCTGACTCAAACTTGATGACCTCATGCTACATAACGAGTGTCTGATATTTTGTGATTTTATAATTTTGACCCTTGCCAACTTCCCCATGGTATCACTATAAAAGTGCTTGTGCTAACCAGATTTAGTGAAACTATATTTATCAACAAATGAATAAACTTAAGGTTTGTTTATGATTCATAACATAACCTTTTTGGCTTTCTGGAAAATGTTACTCAAATAGTGAGGGATTTTAGATTTAGATTTTAGATAACAAGAGGCCCAAGAGGGCCTGAGGATGCTCTACTGACTCATAGTGTCAATAGCACTTTTTGAAATTCTCCTATGCAATAGAAACATTGGGGCAGGGTCATTTTTAATCCTAGAGACAGCATTTGAACAAAAATAATAAAGCTATAGTTGGTCATCATTACTACATAAACATTTTGAAAATCTGTTGGGCCGTTCATGAGAAGAAGATTTTTTTTAAGTTTTGGACTATTTTTAGTAACAGCCGCCATCTTCAATTTTAGATAGAATAAAAAAATCTTCTGTATAGTCTCCTTTGCAATAGAAACATCCATGTGGAGTTTCAGTTTAATTGGCATAGTGGTTTCAGAATAAATGAAAAAAAAGGAGAAAATTTTCTATTTTCCCATAGTGTTTCACCATCGCACATCATTAACACATAACACACGATTTCCAATATACATTTATTACTTACATTGTTACAACTGTCATTTTAAACTTTAATGAATTCTATTCAACACATGTGCAGTTTCTAAAATATAGTTCAAAATACAGTTCAAAGTATGCTCCCATTTTAGTTTCAGTTCCTACTTAAACACCAACTATTACCTTAATCAACATTCACCTGAACTTGCATTTCTACACACCCAACCATCAAAAACCCATCTTAACAGCTGGTCTCCCTAATGTTAACTGACTTAATTACTACATGACACCTCACTTTCCAAAGTAAACTGCCCCCCAGAAGTAAAAACTCATCTCTTTTTAAAGCTTGTATCTTGAGAATTACTTCCGCTGATGGTCATGATTTATCAGTATACTTCCTGCATAGATGTTGCTAAATGCCCATAAAATATGTTAACAATTCTATTTTTAGCCTGCTATATGCGAATCTTTGACAGTGTCATCTATCAAAAGTTCAAACTAATAAGTATCTTCAACCTTAATCTAAATGCTTGCACTTTCAGTGTGCCTTACACATCAGTGTTATTTTGGGTTTAAATTTTACATTATCAAACAAAATAGAATACAATAATTAATAACTGAAGTGACTGACAATAACACAATAGTATCCCTATGTAAAATTCTACTTACAGGGCCCCTACAAACCTGACATAACAGTTCTTAACAAACAATTTTAGTCATTCCCAATTTGTACCCTTTTGGGGCCCCTCCTGACCCCTATAGACCCCTTTAGGCATAGAAACCCAGTCATTTTTATAAGTCTGAACCTCCTTCACCTAACAATGCTTTTGTGAATATATAGGCAAAATCATTTCCATTTAAAAAAAAAAAAGTATTATATTGACATGTGTCCCCTAACTGAACCCTCGGGGCGGGGTCATATTTAACCCTAAGGACACCATTTGAACAAATCTAACAAAACTATAGTTGGTCATCATTACTACATCAACATTTTGAAAATCTGTTAGGCCGTTCATGAGAAGAAGATTTTTTAAGTTTTGGACTATTTTTAGTAATGGCGGCCATCTTGAATTTCAGATTGAAAAATAAAAAAAAATTCTTCTGTTTAGTCTCCTTCACAATAGAAACATCTATGTGAAGTTTCAGTTCAAATGGCCTAGTGGATTCAAAGAAAATGCTGCAAACAGACGACGGACGTCGGACAACGCGCCATCGCATAAGCATTTCTGGCTTGTAGCCAGTAGAGCTAAAAATGTACAAGCCATATACATTATGATTTTTTTTATGCCAACAGGGTCAAAACTCCTCATGTCAAGTACTTAATTCTAAATGTTCAACTGAATATGCTTAATGTTTGATTCTTTATTCTTATTCCTTAATTCTAAATGACTAGTTCAAAATCATCCATGTCAAATGCCTGATTCTAAATATTTGATTATCATTTGCATACCATTATTCTTAATTTCTTAGTTATAAATGAATTTATCATGCCAAAAATTTTAAATAACAAGAATTCCACGGAATGATATGTCTGGCCGTGTCCGCTTTGACCGTTAATACACATGGGAGAGAAAAAAAATAATACAATGACAAAAATGGTTGCATATATCTGTAAAGCTAAAAAATTATTGTTTGAATCCAGTGGTAACAGAGAAATGACATTACAACTTCCATAATATATTAAAGAGTTGTTATTTACAATAGTCACTTATTTGATTTGATGAATTAAGGAACAGCCACGATTTGCAAAAATATGACACAAGAATTTGCATTATATTCATGCAAGAGTTGTCTAACTTGGTTAATATAGTGGGTTTTATGACTAAGAAATATTGCAGGAAGTTTTGTGTGAAGTTTCAACCATTTTTGAGATATGAACGTGATGGTAGTCGCACACAAAACTTTAACCAGTATTTCTAAGTAAAACATATTTAAAACAAGAAATGTCACTGTTAAGTGTCACATGCTCCCCAACATGTCATGATGTTATGTTGATCATTTGTAGCAAGTATCATTAAAATTCATCTACGCATGACAAAGTTACAGGCCAGAAACGAAATCTCATATAAACTGAAAGTGTTGTGAAACAAACTGAAATTGTGACCTTGACCTTTGAGGTACAGGTGTGGGTCTTACTCACGACACGTCGTCAGGTTCTGTTGATCATTTGTTGCAAGTATCAACAAATCCATCTATGCATGACAAAGTTACAGGCTGGAAACGAAATACCAGACGGAAGGACGGACGTTCTCACAAATGGGTATTTAAGTGGCTTCTTTGCGTCAATCGTATTACTTGTGTGGCTAAATTTTATGTTTTATGTACTTGTTGAGAAATAGTGTAAAAACGAAAACTTAACATTGGAGGTAAATGCAAAATTCAGCACCAAACAAAGTCAATGGACCATGAAATGTAGGTCCCACTCAGCATCTGGAGTATATAATGTGATGCAGGGTGTTAGTTGTAACTATGATCCAAGTATGAGTGTCCTAACACTTGTACTTGTTGAGAAATAGTGTAAAAATGAAAACTTAACGTTGGAGGTAAATGCAAAATTCAGCATCAAAGTCAATGGACCATGAAATGTAGGTCCCACTCAGCATCTGCAGTATATAATGTGATGCAGGGTGTTAGTTGTAACTATGATCCAAGTATGAGTGTCCTAGCACTTGTACTTGTTGAGAAATAGTGTGAAAACGAAAAACTTAACATTGGAGCTAAATATAAAATGTTTGACGCCGCCACCGTTGATGGAAAAGCAACACCTTAATCTCGCTTTCTCTTCTTCGTAGTGGCAAAACAAAAAATGCCTTGGTGTTTATTCTAATCTCTTAATTCTGAATATAAAAGGTGCCCAGTATCACCCATATACCGCGATACAGAACCAATATCATGATGCGCTCCTGACATACTTGGTGAATTCTGTAAACTGTTGAAAAGTAAATGAAAATAAATCTTGGCAGTTACTTTTAGATAATTTTATGGAGTTTCCGAGTTCAAAATGAAGCTATAGCATAGTGCACGATGCTTTCCTGTTTGGAATAATTTACATATTCAATTTGGGGCAAATTTTGTAACCAGTGCCTATGCCCATTAAACTGTGTCACATTCATTTTTACACATTTTGCTGATTCATTACCAACAACAACAAACATGTTGAAGATCGGCAAAGAACACAAAATTGTAAAAACGTGAAGGACAAAGCTGCAGCCTGGACACATTTGAGTCTGGTTCAAAAGAAAATTAACAAAGAAATACTAGTAAATGGGGTTTAACCGTTACATGTGGAATTTGCTAGAGAACTGAAATGTGCAGGTGGCTAGACAAATCAACTACACGTTTACAACTTCGAGATCAACCACACATCTTGGTCAGCATTTTGATTTGAGATTGGTCAGTGCTACTTCTATTCAGTTAATGATAATGTTTTGTTTGTGGTTGTATACGAAGGAAATATCATGATACATTCGTACTGTATCACGATATATCACGAGATGAAATTCTTCGTGATTACCACCCCTATCTGATATGTAATCAATGTATAATTCTTGTACCACAGCGCCGGCAGACTGTTATAAAAATACAAAAAATAATGAAACCCGAATTAAATTTAGTTAAGATTCTTGCATCCCACAATTCATCGCGAGATCTATTTTTGTTCGCAAGACAGAAATAGTAACTGGCATAAGAATTACACATGACATATAAAAAATTAAGCAATTATATTATATGCATAAAATATATATGAAGAATTTATCATCTAAAAATTAACAACAAAACGCTATACAAATGATAATCAAGCATTCAAAATCAGTCATTTGGCATTAAGGGTTTTGAACTAATCATTTAGAATTAAGAAAAGAATGAAGAATTATGTATTTTACATTAACATTTGTAACTGAGCATTTGAAGAATTTAAGAAAAAGAATTTTGACCCAATTGGCTTTCCATTTATGCAGGCCTGTGCCATCAATATATAGACAAAAATGTAGCTTTCATATTCAGAGTGCCCTATAGTACCAGATAGCAAACCATTTTACCTGCATGTGGTTAATAAATACAACAAAGCCAAATATATTTCCATTTCCATTCAGAAATGCAGATGTTTTTGTGATGTGGCAGATAAATAAAAAGTATTTAATGCATTTTTGGTTTTAATTTTTATCTAAACAAGCAGTTCCTCCACTTCTGACCCCATCCCAGGAACACCCAGTCATTTGTTATCAGCTAATTGCAAATTTAGCTCTTGCTATGTCACTGGGTATGGTTGTTATAAATACATCATAGTAGTTTACCATTATATTCCTACATGCTAACAGCATATTTTATAACTGTAACCTGTTCACAGACAGTGTATCTGCCATGATTAGCAACCTGAACTGGACCCCATAATACCAATGCAGAATGAATGCCGATGTCACACTATTATCGTACAAGACAGTTAATGTCTTAATGAATTTAATTATTAACCCCTCAACGCCAGAACTGACGAGTACTACAAGACAGAGCCACATGATGAAGCTCATTCCATTCCAATGCTGCCTCAATATATACTAGAATTTCTTCTTCCCCAGAAGTTTCTCATTGGAAAAGTCTGCCAGAGTTAAAAAGAGTTTAAGCACCCAGTCTAGAGCCATTCAAGTTGGCTCTGGAGTGGATGTCAACAAGAGCAGTAAAATATTCCAACTGAGGTGCTAGTGTACAGTGTACATATATGCTGGTCATACCTAATACCATGAGTCTAAATCTTTTTCAACCATGTAAAGAATGGCGTCAATAATAAACGGTAATAAGGTTACTCAAGTATACTGAGTAATAAACAGTTGCCGATACGAAATGCAAACAAATGCCGACGCTAACTGAAGTTGAAGTTTTGCGCATGTCTTCCCAGACTGTTTTTATACAGGCATTCACAGTAATAGGTATATCGCGGTATTAGGTATACTGTATATATATTATATATATACATTTTAACATTTTAAAGTGGTCATTTTGAGTGTTTGCCAATTCACACTGCCCGTTTATACATTATTTACCCTTGTAAGTAAATGTCTGGTTGCGGATTTTGACGAGCAACAACAATGAAAGTTGACAATTATTCCGTTGTTTATATCGCGAAATCCAATGACTTTGTAACAAATATTCCATGTATATAATACACAAATCAATTCGCAATAAATGTAAAATAACAAGCAATGACAATGGCAAAAATACAAAATCTTAAGTGCACTGATTTAAACTAATGCTGCTATAATCTGGGCACCATGACTTATAAAAGTTTCTTCATTTGGCTACGCAACGCTGGTTTATGTAGGTCAACTCTCGTTTTTTAAAAAATACTATGTTCTATGTAGCAAAATCGACTACTCATTGAAGGACAGTATATTAATATAGTGATGAAGGGTGATAGATACTTAAAAATGGTACAAAATAAACAATAACTTACTAGCAAGTGACAACTTAATATCCGACACGAACCGTATGGCAATGTCAGCCTCCATATTGGTTTAACTTTCACTGCCAGAGGGCGTTGTTACAACAACAACAACATTTACGTATCACACTGTGAATTTTCTTGCAGTTTAAAATCGTATATATTTATATATATTAAATAAAAAGAAATCCAGTTTACTTACCCCGTGCTATGTTTTTACTGTAATTAAAACATATACTTATCTATGTCTGTTTTCATTTTAGGGGAGATATATTCCCCATTAAAAGCAGGCGACCCACGCAAAGAGCGCGTTGACATATTAGCCGTGTTTTTCTCATTCAGATATACGCCTCTATTTTTCGCATTATAATAAAAACAAAGTTTTTATGTTAAAAGTTTATTTTAAACGTGTATTCAATCTTTTAATGTACCTTCTATCTCCATTCCAAGAGGTTTTTATATTAAATGTGTAGAACATAGTTTATTTTGCCACCAAACAATATGTCAACAGTGAAATTGTTGACATATTCCGGAAGTTGACATAATGCTGGTTTATTTACATAGTGGAATCAACATACTGCCGTTTTCGTAAGTATATATATATATATATATATATATATATATATATATGTACTTACACAAAAACTTGATCTTATGATAGTCATAACTGCATCTCTGTATTTTTATAAATGAACAACTTGAATTTCAAGGGCCCTTAAATAGGATATAACATGTAAGATCTAAACATCTGTAAGGGTCTTGAGTATGCTCCACCTTTGTTCATCGCTGTTCCCTCTTCATTCTGAAGAGGCTGTTGCTATTTGTTTTCCTGATCGGCTTAGGAAAGAGGTCAACATCTACTGACGGTCATGACATTGTATGTAAAATGGAATGATCTATTTTGAAAAATCTGATCGATTTTATTGACTGAAAAATAGGACATGTTATAAATGATAGACGTACATCCAGATCACATCTTCGACAGAAGATATGTTTAGTCCTATCATAAGTGCGAATAGAAGCTGTGACCCTGTAGGGAAGAATCCGTGACATTTAAATCATCATCGACACAAACCTGTGACACATGGCGCTTTTTTTCAAACGGTATTTCTCACTTAGTATAAGTAAAATGTCAATTAATTATAACCCTTTTTAAACAAAATTACTTATACAACAGTTGTCAATGGTATTCTGAACTGATTAATGTTTTAATTGACAACTTCACTTCTACTTTCGTTTTACATACATACTCAGCGAGGATTTGTTAATTCGTGTGTTTTAAACCTCTACTAATGCACGCAGGATCGATTGGAGCTTTGAAAATGCCAATTAATATTAGGTGAAAATCAATCATGTAAAAAAGTTTTAAATTTATAGCTGTGTCCAGTAAATAATCGAATATAGATATCAAAATATGACGTGTTTTCCCGCATCAAATCGACATGAATCTCGTGATCATGGACTTTTATCATATATATTTAAAAAATAAAATAAAACAAAGGCTGTCGGAGGGACAGCTCGGTTCTTAAACAACAGCTTTTTCAGGAAATAAGCACTTAATAGATGACAAGTAAAACTCAGGGGTGGTAAAATCAAACTATAATTATTGCTTATCTGTTTAAAATAACTTTGTAAAACAAATTCACCAACACTATTTATTTCCATTATCAACAGTTATGTTTTTCTGAAAACAACAAAGTGAATGACTGGCTCATATTGCCTTAATATTAATTAATTCAGCATGACATATAAGCCTATGCACTAACTTCACCTCAGAATGCAATATATCGGTACCAGTTCATCTAAATGGATCTATAGTTTAAATAATATTGTAACAACATGCATAGTTTATCACAGCTGGATACCCTTTTATGAAAATGGAAAAAGTGAATCCCTTAGGGCGTGCCAATTTTGCCCCCAGGGTCATGGTTTTGAACAAATTTGAGAGAATACCACAAACTGACCCTATTTGTTAAACATCTAAGATCAAGGCCTTGTACTACAAACTTTAACCTGCTAAACACAAAATTTCTAAGTCTAAAAGGGAAATAATTCTTCCAAAATACAATCAAGAGTTATGATTCTTGTCTCTATGAGTTCCTAGAGCATGTTGAACACACAAATGAGGTTTCATTCTTGCCCAATGATAGGATGATGAAATTGCTACCAAATCAAAAACTTTAACCTCTTAAAATCTTTAACCAAATTGTTTTAGTGCAAAATGGCCATAACTCTGTAAAAAGCAACCCAGAGTTATGGTTCTTATCTCTGTGTGTTCCATTGATGATACTGAACACACATGTGAAGTTTCATTCATATCGCATGAGTGGTTGCATTTATATCTTACCTTATAAAAAACTGTAACCTAAAAAAATTAAGTCCAAAAAGGGCCATTACTCTTCCACAATGCAACCTAGAGTTATGGTTATTATGTCTGTGAGTTCCATTGATGTTGCTGAACACACATGTCAAGTTTCATTCATATCAAATGAGTGGTTGCATAAATATCTTACCTGATAAAAAAATATTTTAACCTGAAAAACCAGCACCGAGGCCGGGGCAAGTACAATAGCCCGCCTATTCTACAAATAGTCGAGCTAAAACATCATAAACCGTGTATAATTATAAAATATTGTATTAAATATCAATTCAATATTTCAACTGATTTTTTCATTGCCAATTGATTCTCGCCCCTGTGAAATAAGATTTAGTGCATTGTGCAGACTGAAGACGTGGTCAAGGACTAAACTTATTGAAGACTGCCATAATGGTAAAGCAGTGCTGTTTGTTAATGGCCCGAGCATTGAAATCAATAGCCTTGAAATTCTAAAGTTATGGGACCTTCTCGGCACAGGAGATTTTCCTTAGCTTTTGATTAACATTAAAACGGTAAATATTTACGCAATTTGTAATGGGATATGTATGTACAATGTGACAATAGAACATACTGCTACTATATAAGATACGTTTAGCAACGTTTGCTTTAGGTATTCTGCCCTGTGTGGATCCTGGGTAGCCTCATTGTGAATAGAACATGATCCACTGCCTGAACCCTTGCATCATAGTGAGCGCCACTATATATATAGTGTCCGTTGACCTGTGAACATTTAGTAGTCGTACACATTGTGCGTGTGGGAATTGTTCCCCTTTGTTTTCTCTCCATTTGTTCGTTCATTGGACGCTGCATTTAATAAACATAAAGTCTATCTCGTATTTTTGTTTACTGGCGTGGTGGCAGCTGGATGACGACCAGACCTCCAGAAAAATTGATATCTATCGTCATTAACGGACAATCTACAGGAATATAGCCAAAAGCGGCCGGGAAGGACAGTTTATTTACAAATCAGTTCGAATCAAATTTCAAAATGGCCACTCATCGTGCTCCAAAACAATGGACTCTGTCAAAGCATGAGACAATTACTTCGTTTGAGTCTTGACACCAAAATCTCCACTACATTCTTTCTTTGGACACAAACTTTGCCCCTTTTTTGGTTGATGGGTTTACATGGCAAAAAAATCGGGCAATCCCTTGCGTGGTTTAACTGATGATGGCGAAACAGTTCCGGAGGCAAAACGACGTACAGCGGAACAAAAAGTGACTCACTTCGATTTAATGCTAGGACAAATTGCGAACTATTGCCCTATCATTTCAAGAAATACAATAGTCAAGAATTCAACATCCCTTGTAAACATATGGCAGGCTATTCGTCTACATTATGGCTTCCAAAGCTCAGGGTCAAACTTTTTGAACTTCAATGACATCAAATTGGAACCTGACGAGCGCCCTGAGGATTTGTACCAGAGACTAATTAGTTTTGCAGAAGACGACCCCCTCAAGGCAGGCGGCAATATTACACATCACGGGGACGTTCCAACAGAAGATGAAGATCTTACCCCATCCATGGAAAATTTCATCATTATTACATGGCTTCGCTTAATTCATCAAGGTCTCCCAGCTCTTATCAAACAGCGCTATGGAACAGACCTCCTGTCGAAGACACTAGCTTCTATCAAACCCGAGATATCACAGGCGTTAGACAGCTTACTGGACGAAGTCCCAATCAATCAACGAATCCAAGGTTCTGAGAACTGCATTCAAATCCAAATTACCTTCAAACGCGAAACGAACTAATCTGCCCACTCTGTAAACAAGCTGGCAGATCACGTTACCAACATTATTTAAGCAAATGTAACTTTTTACCAGACTGATAAACAGTTCTTCAATTCCAGAGTGAGACAGACCACCGAAGATAACGCTTACATTCAGAATTGTTATCAAACAGATGATCAGTATGAGCATGATCAATATGAGCACACGCCTGATGTCCCACCCCCATCTTCGCGTAGAGTTAGTACTAAGAAATCGCCTTCGATGAAAGTTTTTCATAAGCATTATGCGTTAACTGTCACGCTTGATACTGGCGCGGAAATAAATATGATCAAAAGTTCTGTTGCTTAACATATTGGAGCAACTATTCAGTCAACCAGTCAAAATGCGCTTCAAGCAGATGGGTCAACTCCGCTTAACATTACAGGGGAGACACATATCACACTTTCACGGGGGATAAAACACTTCAAACTTGATGCGCTTGTAGTTGAAAATCTCGATGTTGATGTTTTAGCTGGTGTTACCTTTATGGCATACAATGACATCTCAGTCAGACCTTCGAAACATGAAATCACTATAGGTGACTCTGAGAAAATCAACTATGGTGCTTTTAGATCCGAAACTGACAACTCTAACATCCATCATGTCCGGCCGTTTGTTTTGCGTATCACCTCCTCTACGGTAGTTTGGCCCGGTGAATACATTGAAGTAGGTATTTCAAGTGATGCTCACCCAGATGCTACTCTTGCCATCGAAAGGCGTTATGATTGTGACAAGACTGTTGCTGACTGGCCATTTCCTCGGATAATAGAGGCTGTTGATGGCAGGATTCGCATACTTAATGACTCTAGGGAACCGCAAAAGCTTGATAAGCATGATCACTTTTGCCAAGCAAGACTTACCTCCCCTCTTACAACTGTGCAATCAGCTTTAGATTCCCCTATTTCACCCCCTTCTTCAGTTCATTTGAAGAATTCCCGTGACAACCTCACTGCTAACTCAGATTCGGTTAACCTAGATCCAAACAACATCCTTCCGCCCAAGTCACGCTCTGAATTTCAGGCCCTCCATGACCAGTTTGATAATGTTTTCAGTACTGACATTACTAAAGGATAAAATGGTGCTGTAGGTCCTTTTCAGGCTAAAGTCAATATGGGTCCTGTACAACCTCCCCAACGAAAAGGGAGAGTATTCCAATATAACCGAGATAAGTTAGTTCAATTACAGCAAAAATTTGATGAACTTGAACACCAAGGCGTTTTCTGCCGTCCAGAAGATCTTAATATGTCTGTTGAATATCTTAACCCATCATTTTTGGTAAAAAAAACCCAGGGGGGTTACAGATTAGTTACAGATTTTGCCGATGTTGGCCGGTACAGTAAGCCCCAACCATCCCTTATGCCTGATGTAGATTTTACTCTTCGCATTATTGCTCCTTGGAAGTACATTATTAAAACTGACCTTACAAGTGCTTTCTACCAAATTCCACTTTCCAAGGATTCTATGAAATACTGTGGTGTTGCAACACCATTTAAAGGCGTAAGGGTCTATACTCGCACTGCTATGGGTATGCCAGGGTCTGAGACAGCATTGGAAGAGCTCATGTGTCGAGTTCTTGGCGACTGTCTTCAAGAAGGCATTGTTGCTAAGTTGGCTGATGACCTATATTGTGGTGGTAACAGTCCCGATGAGTTATACACAAATTGGAAACGTGTCCCTACAGCCCTTAATAAGTCCAATTTGAGATTGTCACCTTCCAAAACTGTTGTCGCCCCTACTTCAACAACAATTCTAGGTTGGACATGGTCAAATGGTATCATCACTGCCAATGCCCACCGCATCTCTGTACTGTCCTCTTGCCCACCTCCTACAACGGTACGTGGCCTTAGGTCATTCATTGGCGCTTACAAAGTGCTTGCAAGGGTTATACCTAATTGCTCCTCTATACTTGCCCCACTTGATGACACAATCGCAGGCCGACCTTCACAGGAAAAGCTTGAGTGGACTGATGACTTAAATGTTCACTTTGCGAACGCTCAAAAACTTTTAATGACGCATAAGGCTATCATACTTCCTAGGGCTTCAGACCAATTATGGATTGTTACTGATGGATCTGTTGTCAGACGCGGCATAGGCGCAACGCTTTACGTGACAAGACACAATAAATTGTCACTAGCTGGCTTCTTTAGTGCTAAGTTAAGAAAGCACCAAGTTACGTGGCTCCCTTACGAAATTGAAACGCTCGCGATTGCCGCTGCAATCAAACATTTCAGTCCATATATTGTTCAGTCTAAACATAGATCATGTATTTTGACAGATAGCAAGCCATGCGTTCAAGCTGTTGAGAAACTCTACCGTGGGGAGTTTTCTGCCAGCCCTAGATTGACATCGTTTTTGTCGTTAGTTAGCCGGTACAGCCTTAACATTAGACATTTAGCAGGATCCGCGAACATACCATCAGACTTCGCAAGTCGCAATGCCCCAGACTGCACAGAACCGCACTGTCAGATCTGCTCTTTCATAATTGAAACAGAAGATTCTGTTGTTAGATCAGTTCAGGTGAATGACATTCTGAATAATTTGTCCAATTTACCGTTCACTACCCGTTCTGCATGGTCAGATATCCAGTCTGAATGCCCAAATCTTCGCAGAACTCATGCTCATCTTAAACAAGGCACTCGTCCTTCAAAGAAACTGACTAATATTAAAGACGTTAAGCGTTATCTTAATGTGGTCTCAGTCGCAAGGGATAATCTATTGGTGGTACCGAAAAATGATCCACTTACACCCTACAATGAACTCATTGTTGTACCGCGCTCAGTCATTGATGGACTTGTGACAGCACTCCATCTAAAGCTGAATCATCCAACCAAGCATCAAATGCAACTTGTAATGAAAAGGCACTTTTATGCTCTGGACATGACTAAAGCCATTGATCGCTTCTGTAAATCGTGTCATACCTGTGCATCATTGCAGAAGTATCCAGCTACCCTGAACGAACAGTCAACAACACCTCCACCAGAGGTGGTTGGAATTTCTTTCGCGGCTGACGTTTTAAAACGAAATAAACAATTGATACTGGTGCTTCGTGAAACTGTGAGCTCTTATACAGCAGCTTGTATAATTGAAAATAAAAACATGATACACTACGGATTGCTTTGTTGAAGCTTATCCTCGGGTTACATCCACTTGAGGGTCCATATGCTATTATCAGATGTGACGCAGCTCCAGGGTTTGTAGCCTTGCGAGACGACAAAACACTCAAATCCCTCAGAATTTTACTTGAAATTGGCTGTGTGAAAAATGTTAATAAGAATCCTGTAGCAGAGAAGGCAATTCTTGAATTTGAAAATGAACTACTCCGTCATGATCCATCTGGTAGTCCACTTTCAGAATTAGGTCTCTCAATTGTTATAGCAAGACTGAATTCGCGCATTCGTAATTGTGGCTTATCATCACGTGAACTGTGGACTCAACGAAACCAATTTACAAACGAACAGTTACCAATATCAGATAGAGCTGTGATTTTAAATCAACACGAAAACCGTCTTCATAATCATCCATACAGTGAAAAATCAAAAATGAAGGGAGATAAGCCTTCGACATGTCAAGAGTTATCAGTGGGTGATATTGTTTACCTTGTTTCTGAGAAAAGCAAGCTCCGGGGTCGCGACAGATATCTAATCATCTCTATTGAAAATCCATGGTGTTACATTAAGAAATTCTCTGGGTCACAATTAAGAGCAACATCCTACAAAATAAAACTTAGCGAGTGTTACAGAGTTCCAAGTCAATTTAGTGAGTGTATACCCAATCAAGTGAAATATGAAAGTAATGATGATCTTAATGAACCTGAAAACACGGTACCACCAATTATTAACATTCCGGACACTCTTTCTTGTCCGGCATATGAACCGCAAAATCCTGTACAAAATGAAAGTGATTTGTTGTCTATGGAATCGCATGTGGAAGGTGCTGATGAGTCTGATCAAAACTGTGTGGGTTCTAGTGTTGAACTCTCAAATAGTAATACAACAAAAAGGCCGCAAAGGGCTCGAAAACCTCCACATTATCTCATTGACTATGAGTTATCTTAATATGACATGATAATATGTATGTAATGTCTGCACATTTTCATTAGTTGGTATGAATATTACCGGTAATCTACAGTTAATATACCTTTTGAATTTACATGTTATTATTTTCAAAATGTTAATTTTGCTTAAAACTGACCAGAAGCTATAGTTGACCATTTCATTTATAGATGACACATATCATTACTTGTTCAACTTTATTATTAGTAAAGGAAAGGAAAAAGGAGTCACACCACTATATATATAGTGTCCGTTGACCTGTGAACATTTAGTAGTCGTACACATTGTGCGTGTGGGAGTTGTTCCCCTTTGTTTTGTTCTCTCCATTTGTTCGTTCATTGAACGCTGCATTTAATAAACATAAAGTCTATCTCGTATTTTTGTTTACTGGCGGAGGAACAGGCACACACATATATTAAGCTATTTTTTCTGAACCCCTTCCACATGTTACTTAATATGTTTATTGAATGTTTGACTACAATGTATATTGTGAATAAAACACAAACTAAAATTTAAAAACTTAGAATGAACTGCATCACTTTGAAAGCTTTGGTGCCATATCTCTTGATTAGTATCTCGATGTGAATGAGATGTGAAACCAAAATGTTTGGCACCGTATAGTGTAATTTGGTGTGCCGTAAAACCCATTTCAATTCAATTATGGTTAGTATTGTTGTGAGGAACATAATTTATTACATTTCAGTTTAATCATGATACATTTGGGAAAAATACTAAATATGACTGTATGAACTATCGCTGTATTCGTATAACATCAATTATCTAATGTTTGACTAATAATTAGCAAATTGTCACAATTTGTTATCATATAGACGTTGGCGAATGCGTAATCTAATACTTATACAATGCTATGAATTTCAGTGTCAAAGAATTGACTTTAAGACTTATGTTACACAGTTGAAAAATAGATAACGTGGATCTACATGCATGAACGCGCATTGCCCGACACATTCATGATGTATCAACTCTTTTATTTAAAAAAAAATATGTGTTGAAAGTAAAGATCCAATCAAAACGATGCCTTTGTAAATTTTGATTTGTTGTCGTTTGGTTATTATTTTTAAAAACTCAGATTTTGTGGTCTTGATATTAAAAAAAGTATCCAAAATCAATACCTCCAAATGGGCAAAATAAGTTCTGAAAAGCAGTAAAAATGCAGGAAATGGTACCCTCGTCCAAAAACACTTTGTTGGAGCATGTCCCCACATACCTTTAGAATCGGCCTTCCTGTTTTTTAGGTCTAACTATGGGCCTGACATTCTCGCCATACATAAATTGTTATTATAGTTGTATTATCGTTTATGGAAATAGTACTACGAATGTTAAGCATATGTTCTAATGTATGCTTTAAAATGTGTTAAACATAATTATGAAAACTCGGTTTTAACATTAGATCAGTCAGTAACTTGAACAAACTTGAGAAGCTTCACGTAAGAGTGCTTTATACTAGTTTAGGTGAAAATCTGCCAGGCAGGTATCAGAGATGTCGTTTATAGAAATTGTTGACAGACAGACCGACAAAAAGCGATCAGAATAGCTCACTTTAAGCCTTTGGCTAAGGTGAGTTAATAAGGCATAAAATGCTATGCAAACAAATTATGAAAAACTTATGACAGTAACTGTTAATGTTTCGAAAATATTACTAATCTATCGATCTATTTGTACATCTGTCCGATTTATTCATTTATTTTTTACTTCCCTCCATAAATACTTTTAAAATGAGTTTAAAACTATCAAATAAATCATCATTTTGTAAACATACCGTGTCTTTAATTGAATATTTAAGACAAAAACTACCATAGATAGCAAAGGTGAAAGATTAAATTCAAATAAAATAATATGACTGACACCTGCTGATCACAAAATAACTCAAGAGCTTTTGGCTCATGAGAGCGGAAAATAATCAATAATAAAATAAATCTAAGCACATTTATATAAAAAAATATGGAAAAGCAGACTTCTTTCATTAACAGTTTTGTTTTACATACTAGATTCTTAAATCAGTCACAGTAATGGTTGTCTTCCAACAGGAGCGTCACAATGTTGTTAATCTGCATTTTCCTTTTTGTTAATAACTCCTTGTCATAACATATGTAGCAGATAATTTGTAAACTCCTTTAATATCTCCATTATCGTAGCAATATCAGTCGGGACAACAGCACATTTTCCGAAAAAAATCATTTGTATAACTGACAACTCATCAGCATGTAATGTTGGAACTTGGTTCAGTGTATGATTTTGTCACACACCCACTCTTAAGTATTTGTTATGAGCAGAAATTATTTAGAATTTAAAAAAGGATGCGAAAATGAAAAAAAAATCAGTTTTCCCTATAATTTTCCTATGTGAAAGTAAAAGTCACATTACAGGGCCCCAATATATCCCAGCCCCTTGCTATGCAGAATCGTCAATCCTTGCTGATGTAAGGATAGTTTATATCAAATATGAACTAGGTTGACTGAAAGGTTATTTAGAGGAAGCTTTGTGAAAATTCCCTTATTGCCCCACCCACCCCCTGGCCCCTTATGGAAATTCAATCCTCTTTATTGAACAAAATCAAATTTATTGTTACTAGACAATGATTTAGATCTCAAATTGAACAACATATTTATACAAATGGAAGAAAAGATGAGAACTTTCCATTTTCCCATAGTATTCCTATGTAAAACTCAAAGACCTCTTACTGGGCCTCTATACATCCCAGTGCCCCTTGATTTGTACAAACTTAGAACTCTTAATCATAGAGATAATTTATTTCAAATATGAAAAAATTTGACTGACCGGTTGTTGATAATAAGATTTATGATTGACAATGTTCAATTTTAACCATTTTGTAACCTCACCTGGCCCCTTTTAGAAAGTCAATCCTTCGTATAAAACAAAAATTTGTTATGACTAGAAGATGCTTCAAAACTCAAACTGATTAAAAGAAGAAGTCATAAATGAATGATATAAAAGAGAATTTTCCGTTTTCCAATAGTTTTCCGATATTAAACTCAAAGCCAACTCGAAGGGCTCCTATAAATAGAAGACCATTGATTTGTACAAACTTTAAACCCATACTCATATGAACAAATTTGACTGACCGGTTGTTGAGAAGATTTTTGAACTTTTTTGACCCACCCTGGCCACTTATGGAATGTCAGATCTCCTTATTGAACCAAATCTTATTTCCTATAACTCGTATTAAATACAATATATTCTGTTCATTGTGTCCTTTATCGTCTCATCTTATCAAATAGCTAGGTACATCACAATATTACAATTTTTGAATAAGTTTTTCAACGTTTGATTGATTGAATATTAAGCGTCATTTTTATGCCATCGAGGGCTAGCAGACGATCAGTTAACCTAACCACTGTTTCCTGGGATTAACCAGTACTTGAGCACACCCCATCTCCGCAAGTAACTGATAACTTTCCCATTTGAATCAGTGGTGAGAGACGAATGATAATGAGACACAATGTCGTATATCAATCATCACGAAGCCTGTTGCCGGGCGGGGATTCGAACTCACGACCCCTGGATTGATAGTCAGACTCGTAACCGACTCAGCATATCAGGCGACACTTATTCATTAACATATGATCATACACACCCTAAAAACAATTACGCAGTAAGGTTTAGTCGTATCCCATAGCAATTTGAATTGTAAACATTACATGCCCAAGTCGCGTAACTGTCTGCTGAACTTTGAACTGACTGTCTACTGAATTTTGAACAGAGAGCTATTATGTTACAACACGATATGGGCACTACATGTATAAATGTCAACGCTACTGATAATGCGGTATTTTAGAAGATAACTTCTATTATAATGACAGAAAGACGAAGTACACTTGACAATTTTGCTTCAGATAACCACGAATATTCAAAATAGAATGCATTACAACCATTTACAAAATAAAGCCTCATTTAAAGGTTTGCATAAATGCATGCCATTTTACAAACCAATCCCTCAAGATGACACACTCAATAGATATTAACAGGATACAGTACGGGCATTATTTTCAATTACAATTCAATTGTATTGAATGAATGCAAACTCCTTTAAATCAGTTAAAATGTTGTCGTTGCTATTCAATTAAATTAACTGGTGAAATAAGTTCTTACATCTTAGACAAAACACGCTCGAAGTCTTCCTGGGTAGAACCAGTACAAAGCATATGCGGAAAAAGTGTCTTGCTCAAGGACACCACACATCCGTAGCGGAGGATCGAACACACGAACCTCCAATCATGGGTTCGGAGCTCTACCCCTGGACCACGCGCTCCACATATTACTTTGTTAATTTTAATATATTTTTTGTATTTTTGTTTTTTCTTGTATAGTTGTAAACCCACCATTGATTTTTGTTCTTTATTCTATAGTAAATAATAAAAGTTTGAAGGCTTGTCATTCAAAGAGAGTACCAAATTATAGAAGTGAAACTTACATTTTAGAGTTTGTCAACCTCTGCATTATCACAATATGATGAGAAAAGTAGGGGCCATGTGTCATATAAGAGATATTTTTCCTGCTCAATGTGTACACTGGTGACAAAGTGAAAGTAGACTTCCGAAATCAAGTATTCATACCCCAATTTCCAAGCATCATTTTTTTACTAAAGGAAAAACATATAAAGGTAAATAATAATCCAGCAATACAATACAATTAAGCAATAAAATTAAGGGTAATAAAACACACACAAAATATTTTGAGTTTGAAGCATATTAAAAAAAGAGATATATATAGAAATAATTCCTCAAAAATAAATAAAAGAAAGAAAACTTTTAATTATAAATTGCATAATATATACCAAAGTTAAATGTATATCTTTTCAATATTTTTTTAGCTACTGTCATATTGCAAGAATCATTTCATATAAGTTCCTTTAAAACAAAATAATCAAGTTATCACAAACAAATAAACGAGAGTAAATTGTAGTGTACCCAAATACAATGTGAAAGAGAATGTAACCTTCGTTTACAGTGCAATCAATTATTGGAATAAATTGCCAGCTGACATTCAGAAAATTAATACAATTAGTCAATTTAATAGTTCTGTCAAGACACATTTAGACAGAGCTAGGAAAGCATATTGTATTTATTGCACTTTTTGACCTGGTATGCTCAATGTTTTTAATTGCAATATTTTTATACAAAAATTTGTAATAAAAATAATGTATTTGTAAGCGGCAAATATATTATGGAAATATTCCAGGTGGTAACTTCCAAATTCCAAATTGTGATAGATTAACTTTTTTTACACTGGATTTTGTCAAAACAGTAGTATATATTTGCATTCTGTAATACTTTACATTTAATAAGTTACCTAATTAGTTTTATGTAATATTTTTGATAGTTATCAAATTACCTTTTACTAATGTATTTATTTTTTTATTAATAATTGAGTGTGTATTTTTAATGTAACCTGTATAATACCAGCTTCCTTGTCGTATGGATCCCCAGGACTAGTATACGAGTACTAGGGGCATTCAATATATTCTGTCATTGGTTTTCGGATATTTAAGATTTTCACAGAAACCGGATTTTTTTAAGGCCAACCCTTTAAAGTGTCCCCCCGCACAGATACACACTTTTGAAGTCTTGCTGCCGACGACCTTAATGCCGCAAAGTAGTCTCCAGTTTGTATACTGTTCAGATACTGAAAAATTGCCGACCAATGGACATAATATCATAGCGTTTACCTGCGAACACTTTTATTAGCATGGGAAATAGAAAAAGTCAAAGGGGCTTAAGTCAGGGGAATAAGGGGGATGTTCAACCTGAATTACATTTTCTTGTTCTAGGAAAATTGTACACTTTTACTTTTGTGGACATAAGCATTGTCATGAGTAAGCTGTATGCTTTCCAAACCTTTACTTTGGCGTTTATTTTGATCAAATATTTTGACAGATTTAAGATCTTTTTTTTTGTATTTTTGTATTTTTTGCCAAGTCTGGTCTTTACCAAGCCATTGTTTGTTATTGATGCGCTGTTGAGGCTCAAAATAATAAACCCAAGTATCATCCCCAGTGAGCAAGTCAGAAATTTTCTTAGGATTACAATTTTTAAGTTTGTTAGCACAATCACAGCTTGGCCATTTGGTCAAGTATCAGCAAGTGGGGTATCTATATAGCACAAATCTTTGATTTAATACAGTTAGTGAGAATATGATGTACGGTGCCTTCTGAAATGCCTTGACTATAAGCTATCTGGAAAACAGTTTACTGACAATCTTCTTCTACCATAGCGCTAACAGCACCAATGTTTTCCTATTTTGCTGCAACAAGAGGCCTACCTGGGTGGTTATCTTCTTGCAGGGTATGCTGACCCCACTTAACTTTCTTAACCTAGCGAAAAACTGTTCTTAATGTTATGGTAGAACTATCACGTATACAACAAAATTCAGAAAAAAAACTGTAAAGGAACTCGGGCTTTAATGTACGCCATTTTTTAAAATCTTTTCTTCAGGTTTTATTATAACATTGAAATATAGCCAATGTACATGAGTGTGTACAATTCAAGAATGAATATCTTGGTCAACTATAATCGGATTAAATTGAGAATATTCAGGTGTATTGAATTAACATCCCCAAACAATTGCACGAGTATTTTATGTTCTTACGCAACATTGTTTCTACGGAAGGCCATTAGTGACAGAATTTATTGAATGCCCCTCGTACCATCAAGCTGTTGGAATATAACTAATTAGCAATTTTATCTATAATGCAAGCAGATTGAATGGCCATTGCCATATTATTGGGTGCGGTGGTTGCTGTAGTAAGTCCATTAAATAGACTGGGAAACCTATATTTCTTGCCCTCTCACCTAATACTGTTGCTTATATTAACAATCTCAAATTTTTGTAAAATGGACGATTTAGAATAGTAAAATTGCCATTTGCTCAGGCCAAATATTTCATGACTGTAATCACTCTAATAGTTGAGTGATCAAAAATGATTAACACAGTCAAATATACAAAATCAGGGTAAACCTAGACGTAAAAAAAAAGAAAAGAAACAACAAGATTTCACCAGCCAACAACCTTACTGTCATCAAAAGAATGAAACAATCTGATATATATGTATACTCAGAATCTGACGGTTTCGTCGACGCCGAAGAAGATGTTGCTTAGCCGGTTTTAATTCTGAATTTAAGGTGTCAGTATCACAGGGCAGTGGCATCAATATGTCTCAACTATTATCTGACCAATCTATCTCCCAGTGTAGCACTCCCATACCATCTCAACCATGATATCTTGCTCTACACCAGCAAATACCCCTGTAATGCACTACCAAATCCTTGGACCTCAATTACCCTAAGCAAGGCTACTCGACAGTGGTATATTGCGCATAGCTGTACAAGTAAAAGCAATACTCAATGATGAAATTAAAAAAAAAATGTGTCGGTTAAAGGGATTATATTGGCATATTACCGTCAATTCCCTGTCCTAAATACACACGCCCAGCATGAAGATACACTTATAACTTAGAGATATATGCGTCTAAAGTGTCTAATTATACCCCCGACAAACGAAGTTTTGAGGGGGTATACTGGAGGTGGTCTGTCGGTGTGTCGGTCTGTCCGTTGCAATTTTCCTTGTCCGGTGCACCACTTGAAAAGTACTGGATGGAATTTCATCAAACATCATACAATGGTAGAATATAATGAGAGGAAGTGCAGTGTACAAGAAACATAACTCTATTCTTGCTAATTACAGAGTTATTGTCCTTTGATATTTTTTCTTGTCCGGACCATAACTTGAAAAGTACCGGATGGAATTTCATCAAGCTTCATACAATGGTAGAATATAATGAGAGGAAGTGCATTGTACAGGAAACATAACTCTATTCTTGCTAATTATAGAGTTATTGCCCTTTGATATATTTACTTTTGATATTTTTTCTTGTCCGGAGCATAACTTGAAAAGTACCGGATGGAATTTCATCAAGCTTCATACAATGGTAGAATATAATGTGAGGAAGTGCAGTGTACAAGAAACATAACTCTATTCTTGCTAATTACAGAGTTATTGCCCTTTGATATATTTCCCTTGTCCGGAGCATTACTTTTAAAGTACTGGATGGACTTTCATCAAACTTCATACAATGGTAGAATATAATGACAGGAAGTGCAGTGTACAGGAAACATAATTCTATTCTTGCTAATTACAGAGTTATTGCCCTTTGATATATTTCCCTTGTCCGGAGCATTACTTTTAAAGTACTGGATGGAATTTCATCAAACTTCATACAATGGTAGAATATAATGACAGGAAGTGCAGTGTACAAGAAACATAACTCTATTCTTGCTAATTACAGAGTTTTTGCCCTTTGATATATTTCCCTTGTCTGCTGCAGTCCTTTTAAAGTACTTTTAAAGCCGTCAGTGATAACAGTTTAATAAAGTTCATGAAAGAACCAAGTTGATGAATACATGGAGTTCGAGCAAAGCAGGTTCGATATTGTATTCCTAGTGCTCTTGTTTGTTTCTTATCCATAAAATTGTTGTCCCTCAACATAACTCGAAAAAGTATAACATTTATTGATTGCCATGAAAGCTTGTATACTGTACAATAATTAAAAAGACCGTTTTTAATTTTAACAAAACCATAAAAAAATTAACAATGCAAACAACTCAATCCATAACATTCTCTTTTATTAAGAATTTTTTTTGTCTAGAGCATAACTTTAAAACTATTGGATATAATTTAATAAAACTTCATACAATGGTTAACCATTTTCTGTCATGCGGCGTTCGGGGGTATTCATCACTACAATGATAGGTCTAGTTGCATCACCTCTAAATTACAAACATCGAGTTTCTGAAGCCACGTTTTTGTTTTTGTTTTCATTTGCCATTTTAAACAAACTGCTTTCGGGTCTCCGATCAATCATCGGATAACATCGTGAAGACTCGTTCCCGATCTCGTTTTCGAGACTTTGTTCGGGAAGTTTACGGAGTTCAATCTAAACATTGCGCAATATTTTTTTTTGTGGGACGTATTAAAGTTTTGGCCAATATTCAATTACTGTTAATTTGATAACTTTCAAGTAAATTAAGGTTATACGTCAATACATAAGCATTATTTTGTGCACACTGCAAAAAGGAAAAGTCTGGATTAACAGCGTGTTTGTGTTACTTGCCAATATGACCCCTTTAAAGTAAATAAAACAACCAATGTTTTAAAATCTAAAATGATACTACTTCGAGATGAAAACTCTAAACTTATTAAGAATTTTGAGGACCCAGAGTTCAAGTTCATACTAAAACTGATGAGCTGGTGCTGTACTGTCGCCGCTCGTGCATACGCATTGCTGGTATACGTGATTCAGACGGCGAAAATACTGACAAATTAGTGGTGGACCAAGCAAAAGAGATCAAGGCGGATACTGTACCCATATATACAGATCGTAGCCACCGAGTTGGTCCCCACCTGTTTCGACATCCAATAAACAGAGACCGAGAGAAATAATTGTGAAATTTTCAAATTACAAAGCTAGACTGAGTCTTCTAAAGGGTAGAAATACGTACGCCCGTACCAACACGTGTGTCTGTGTGTGCGTGAGAAATTTTGTATATGTGTATGTATATGTCTATATGTACGTGTACGTGCGTACATGTACGTGCGTGTGTTGGTGTGTGTGTGCGTGTGTGTGCGTGCGTGCGTAAAAATGCGTGTATATTTAATAAGGATGGCAACGAATGGCAATATTGATATTCGAATATTCGGTCATTCATACGAACGAATATTCGAATATATTCGGTCAAGATCTTAATAATAAATAATCATCAACTTTCTATCCCGAACGTTTTTACTCGCAATATTTGTTACTTTCTCTTTCAGCGGAAACGGTGCTGATGTATAAATACTAAAAAGCAAACAGTTGGAATATCATTGTCGTCAAGATTCAACATGACGTGGAACTCGATTGATGCATAATTAATAATAATAAAATAATAAATTAATAATTTTTTTTTTTTTTTTTTTTTTTTTTTTTTTTTTTATTTCCTCCATAATTGGAGAGCATATAATAACATATATAAAAATTGCAGTAAATAATTTCATATAAATGAACAATATACGATGAGTTACAAGTGAAGAATGAACATACGATACGCCTAATATGATGTCATATTGTAAGAGTATTCATAACATGATGGATTGGTTAAAATAACTAAATAAATTATGATTTTATAAAAATCAGTATAGCTTTTTAACTGTCATATAGTGTACCTTACATAACAATTTATGTACCCATTGTACCCATTGTTATCTTTTGTTTTCATGATTTTCATTGTTTTCTGCACATGCAGAGCGAAATTAATTCAAATGTTTACCTTATCTTACTGTCCATACATTCACGAACATGCCCATATAATTTTTATCACATGTAATCCAATATTCAAATCACGAATGTCTATTTTAACAGACTATTATCAAGCACAGCTTTCACATTTCGCGCCTTGACCTTGACTCAATGCTATGTTATATTAGCTTTACTAAGTTAAATATTCGTATGTTTGTATCTTTTATAAGTAATTAACTATTCATTAATAAAATTGAAAAACAAACATAAAAAAAAAATATATATAAGTAAATTCGTCTACTACTTGACGCATTTATTATTCACAAGTACATAAACGGCCTTCAAATCAATAAAAGTGTGCTCTTCAATTAGGTATAAAATTGGTAAATAAACAAACTTGCTCTCACCTTTTCAAAACAGGGTGATTAGATCGATGATTAAAATTGCCTAAGGCAAACAATTAAAGGATTACCGACCAGGACTCCTTATCACCTTGACAATGTTCAATTGACACCCGTCTTAGGAGGCAATCGATAATTACCGTGTCTTAACCTGGTTGATATAACACCTTTCAAAACCATTTGTGGCAAAAATATTGAAATTGAAAATAAATAAAGAAAACAATTTGAATTTACTATATTTTTTTTTTGTTGCGAATATTCGAATATCAATATGACATTCGAATATTCTGACGTATGACCGAATATTCGAATATCCAAATATTCGTTGACATCCTTAATATTAAATAAATATAGATGTGTATATTTCTGGCTTGCCTTTACGAGTGTTTATGCGTGTATGCATATGCTTTCGTTTTGTTATATGCATTTATATGAGTTTATATCTTGTATGTGCCAGTACTTTCAGTTCAGTTCTCGCAAATCGATCGAGCATGTTTTTGCATTTTTATGTGTCAGTTTGTTTTTCATGTATGGAAACAACAGTGTGCGTGTGCATGAATGTTAATTTTTTCATGTTTCGTTTTTCTTTCCATTTTTTTTGTTGTTGTTTATCCTAATTGGTTAAGAGTGAATCGGTTGCTCTATTTTATGTACCACTGTACATACGTTGCATCCATATTGTGTATTATAACTCACGCCTTAATCCCTTAATAAATGTTCCAACATGCTATCACATGTGTTGTAATATCCATATTGTGTATTTTAACTCACGCCTAACTCCCTTAACAAATGTTTTAACATGCTATCACATGTGTGTTGTAACATGTATTGTTCTGAATAAATCACAAGTCAGTGCTGTAAATAGGTGTATGTTTATTTGAGACTGCAACAGAATAAAAAACCCGCGACAAGAGCGGCATAGGTTTATATACTCAAGATACATGCTAGATAGTGTGTATCAAGTTACCATACAGAGTGCATTTAGTTATATACAACACCCCTTTCAAAGCCATAACTATATTATGAAAGTCTATGAATGAAAAAAACATTTTATCCCAACTTTTATGAATGAAATCTAAATTCTCACATTATCAAATTACACAGTACTCAGTAATTCCATTGAGAAAAACTGTTTATCAGATATTTTCTTCAGTTTGTTTTCTTGCCCAGTTAATTGCCATGCTATTTGATGATAACACTTTCTATAAATCCAGTCTTTCTTGAGGTTTAGACACTCACCCTGATCGTGTTACAACTGTGTTATCACTGTCTGATACATTAAAGCTTGTTTTATCACTCTGAGACAATTGAACACCAAATTCTTGATACAATGAGGTATTTTGAGTTTTGTGAAGTTCTAAAGGTGGTTCACCTAATGTTTTGTTAACATTCATACTAATCCCCGTTTTAAAATCATTGGGTTCATTCGCTTCTGTTTGGTTTAATTCTATAAGGTGTCTCCTGTTTCGTGATACAGTACCACGGGGTGTTTCCACGACGTAAGATCTAGGACGGTCAGCTTCCGTAATAACTTGTCCATTAACTTGAAAATCTTTAATAAAGACCGTGTCACCTTCTTCAAGGGGTTTAACCCTTTACTTCATATAGACGCCTTTGGACACCTCTAATATTGAAAGTATTAATTCACTACATATCAGCAATGTGTGAATAATGTTTATATTAACTGACAGAGTGGAAAACAGTGCAAGAAGTGTTACGAGCAATCTGAACTCTTCATGCACTGTTTTCAAAGGCCTTCTGTGATTGGTGCGAGAAAACGCGTATCTATGGAATAAAGGGTTAAAGGAACGCGCTCGCTTTTTTAAATAATGATTTTGTTTAGAATAAACTGTGCCTCTTTTTCTCTTTGTATGACTTTATCCATATCAACAGCAATCGGTATTAGCTTTTCAGTCATTTGCGGAAGTTTAGTTTTTAGTTTCCTGCCAAACAGTAGCTCTGACGGACTAAGTCCATTTGCTAAAGGCGTTGCGCGATAGTTCAATAGCGCGATATATGGATCATCATTTTTGTCCAGTAATCGTTTGACAGTCTGAAAAACGCGCTCCGCCTCCGAATTTCTAAGCGGGTTTCTTGGACTACTTGTTACATGAGTTATTTGGTATTCAGACATGAATTCTTTAAAAAACATCTATATTGAGGACCGTTATCGCTTATGAAAATGTCACAAAAACCGTGACGGCTAAATATAGACTTCAGATGATTTATGACACCCAAAGAAGATGTTGAACCTAATTTTGCTAACTCGATATATCTGGAGTGGTAGTCGACTACTAGAAGATATGTGTACCCTTTCCAGAAAAATAAGTCAGAACCTAGTTGCTCCCATGGACGAGTTGGAAATGTTGTGTTTGTCATTGGTTCGGCATGATCATTTCGCAATTTTGCGCAAATGTCACAGTTTTGAACAAGTCGGTCAATGTCCCAATATATAACAAACCACCACACGGATTCTTTTGCCCTTTCTTTGCATTTAGTTATCCCTTGGTGAGATTTATGAATCTTGGAAAGTATGTCTTGTCTCTCATATCTATGGGTATAATTAACCTGTCGCCTTTCATTAACAATCCCTTGTTAACAGATATTTCACCCCTAATTGGCCAGTAAAGTTTACCTGTTTCACACGCTAGGTGTTTCTGGTTAGGCCACCCATTTTGACACAACCTTATCAAAATTTGGCAAGCAGGGTCGCGACCATGTGTCTGTCTTATTTCCTCTAATCTAAAATCTGTCGCTGGCAGCTGCCCTACGGCTGAGTCAACATAGAATTATGTTTCATTACAGAGCTGTATGTCATCATGTGATATACTGGGGGATACAATGTGTCTGCTCAGTAAGTCTGGTATGACTAATTGCTTGCCTGGCTCACGTAAAATTGAGTATGGGAACTGCATTAACTTGAGTTGAAAACGCTGCATTCTGATAGGCAATTCACTTAAATCTTTCTGTCCTAGCAAAGGTACCAGAGGTTTATGATTTGTCACAATATGAAACTTCTTTTCAACATGAAAGTCTTTATGTTTGAGACATCCATATGTTGCCCCTAGAGCCTCTTTCTCAATTGTTGAGTACCGTTTTTCTGTAGGTGTGAGCGCTCTGGATGAAAATGAAACGGGTCTTAAGTCACCATTGTCCTGTTTTTGGAACACTGCAGCACCTAATCCATGGTTGCTTGCATCTGTCATTAAAACAGTGTGGTTGTTGGGATAATACAATGCAAGGACTGGTGTACTTGTCATTATACGTTTGATCTTATCAAAGACACATTGTTGGTCCCCAGTAAAACTGTTTTTTTTACTCAACAAGTCTCTAATTGGTTTTGAATTCTCAGCTAGCAATGGCGTAAATTTGCTTAACTGGTTAACCATTCCTAGAAATCTTCGGACTTCGTGCACGTTTATAGGAGGTTTCATGTCAGTTATTGCCTTGACCTTGTCGGGATCAGCTGATATCCCTTTGGATCCTACGATGTGACCTACGAATTTTACTGATGACTTCTTAAACTCACATCTATCTGGGTTAAGAGTCAGGTTCGCGTTTTCCATTCTAGTCAGAATCACTTTCAGTCATTCGTCATGTTCGAGTTCTGTATTTGCAGAAATCAAAACATCGTCCGTCTGACATAATACGCCGTCGATACCTTCCAGAGTTTGAAACATTCTTTTCTGGAAGTATTCACTAGCAGAGCTAATTCCGAACGGAAGTCTATTGAAAGCATATCTGCCGAAAGGTGTTATAAATGTAGTAAGTAGCTTGCTTTCTTCGGAAGTTTTACTTGCCAAAAGCTTGAGTTGCAGTCAAGATTTGTGAAATATTTTGCCCCTGCAAGAAGCACTTAACTTTGATCAATAATCGGAAGTTGGAAAGCCTCTCGTCGGACGCTGTCATTTAGTTTTGTCAGGTCGACACAGATTCTGACTTTGTCTTCAGGCTTTGGTACGACAACCATGCCTGCACACCATTCGGTCGGATGATCAACACGAAAAATCATATGATTTTTCTCCATGTTGTCTAATTCATGTTTGACCTTGGGGAGTAACGGGATAGGTACGCGTCGAGGAACCGTTAACCCGTAGGGCTTAGCACCGCCATTGATTGAAATATTGTATTCGCCGCTCAACATGCCTAATTCCCCAAATAACTTAGGATGACGCAATTTTACATTTCCAAGCGAAATTACCTCTTCTATGCATTTTAACAATAAGGTTAAGCTTTATAATTGTTGGTCGGCCCAGTAAACATCGTTCTAAACATTTCACGACATATATCTCTTCGACCGCTGATGATTTATCACAGTTTCTGTGATTGAACCCAAGACGTGCAATGGTTTATTACCTGGCACTAAAAGATTTCTCTTACTTTTAATTAAAGGTGGTTAGCAAAGTGTTTTTTTTACACATTTTCAGAAATAGCAGTTACATCTGCTCCTGTATCAATTTTGAATCTGATAAACGATTGTCTCACCTTTAAATTGATTGTCCAGGCTTTCTCTTCACAGCCAATAGTTCCAAGGAAGGCTCGATCCTGTACTTCGTCAACTTTCGTGGCTGACAGACAACATTTAACCCAGTGACCAATCCGGCCGCACCCTCTGCACTTTGAATGCGTTGCTGGGCATGTACTTCTGGTGTGTTCTGGTACTGTCAGGCATCTTGAGCAACGACTTCTAGGCTTCACTGGTGGCTTATTCTGCTCAAACATCGGTCTGCGTTGTGTTTGTTTAACATAGTCCATCGTATTTTCAATTGCATGGTTTCTGACAAGTGATTGGTGCTTTCGAACTGCCTCTTTTTGCCTTGCAGTGTTAATTGACCTTTCGAGTGTCAACTCGGCGTCCAACTGCAGTTTCTCAGAAATGCTGGCATCTTTTAATCCAACAACTATTCTGTCCCGTATTAATTCGTCTTTTAATGTAATTGCAATATTCCGCCAAAGAATGTAGGGCTGTCACAAATGCATCGACATTCTCGCCCTCCTCCTAGCACCTCATATTGAATTTGGCACGTTCAAATATGATGTTTCTTTTAATCATAAAGTAACTTTTGAATATGTCACATACATCTTTATATTTTTTGATTGTTCCTCACTTAAATTAAATGAATTAAATATTTTGTCCGCTACATTACCCATACAATTAATGAGAGTGTTTACTTGCTGTTCCTCTTCCTTGGCACTTAGTCCCGATGCTTAACGTGATTAAACCATTTGCGAATTGCAAGTCTTGTTTTCTTAAACTGCGTGCTTGCCGGTGTAACATTAAATTAAATGACCCCATGGGTCACATTTCAACGGATGCGTGATCCATTTTTAACATTAAAAACTGACCCCGACCGTTATTTAATGACCCACCCATATGTGTAAAGTTGACCTTCGTTAAAATCTGATCACAAACAATTGGAAACTGACCAAATAGTCGGCCGGACCACATTTCAAGATTGAAAACTGCTATAATAAATTCGGATGCTCTCGTGGATATAAAGTGTGAATAATAACCGGAAAATGTTGATATACGCTATATTAAACAATGGCCGCTATGCTATAGATACTTTATTTTTATTGGTGATAACACGTGTGATATAAGAATGGTGTTTGTTGGAATAGCCTTTCGTTAGTGTGGTTGTGAGTTCGTTCCTATATCAACTCTTTCTCTTTCTCTCTCTCTCTCTCTCTCTCCCTCTCTCTCTGTTTTTATCTTCCGTGCATCGGCGTCACACTTTCGGCTAAAATTGTGCATGCAAGTTACTATCATGCAAATATAACAGTAACCACACCTACTCGATTAATTTGAAACTTCACCAGTCTTCAGGGTTATCAAACAATCAAGTAAAATAACTTTTGGTTGAATATAATGCAAATTATGGCGATTGTTTTGCTTAGAAATGCTGGTTAAAGTTTTCCGTGCATCTTGATATCATGCACATATTTCTGTAACCTCATATGCAATAGATTTGAAACTACACTAACGCCCTTGTGTTATCAAACGTAATGGGTTTTGTTACACTGAGGGTTGCAGTTTCAATCCTTAATGTAATTGTAACACTAAGCATATGTTTGGTACATGTATTGACATTTGATTATACAACAGGTTCACTTAGGGTAACAATGTTTGTTCAACTAGAAATTTATCCTGCTATGGAATGGGGACATATGGTGATGTGCATGTTCGTCCGTCCGCACACTCGAATGGGTAGGGTTAAGGGTTAGTTGTTTTTGGACAGTTGAAAAACAGTTGAAAAATTATATAGCTGTTTCTTGACACTTTAAATTAACTATTATGTAGCTTTTTTTAAATAACACAAGTTAAAGCTGATAACCGCAACCCTGAGTGTAACAAAGTAAGTTTTTTATGGATATGATTTGATGAGAAAATCGTATTTCGGCGATATGTATGTTTGTTACACTAAGGGTTATTTATAACCGCTAACATTAGTGTAAGAAAATAAGTATCAAAATGAATTTTGAAGCACAATATCCCTCCTCCCACCCCCCACTCACACCCTACCCCTAATTTCAAGGACGCTGCATAGAAAATATGTATCAGTATTAAACAGATATTGTGTTACATACTGTAACAATATGTTAGTGTATCACAATTTTAAAATCTTGGTTAGACATCTTTCCTCACTTAAAACGTTTAATAACTTAGAAACAGATATAGAACCCAAAACTTAATAACACTCAATTGTGTGTGAAAAGTGCATGTGTGTAACAATAATATAACTTGGTCAGGTCTTTAGTATTTATTGACAAAGCAGTGCGAATCAGTCCAGCACGCTATCTTACGGTCTTGTTTTTCTGCCAATGCCTTCCTACTTTCGTTCCATTTTATTACTTTTTTGTAATATGATAATATATTTTAACAGCTTAAACATAAACGAGAATGCAGATTGTACATTGCTATTAAAGGGAGTTGCCTTGTATTATATAGTGACGATTATGTCAAATGGTTCGCAGGGATTTTGTCAATGTCAATTTGAAAAGGAATTGTTATTCTTTTGTTATTATCACTAAATGCTATAGCAACCATTTGTAATCATAACAACCGATCGTAACAAAGCTTACCTGGGTTTATGTTTAATTGTTGCAACATGCGACAGCAGTCATGTGATGTGAAAATATTACAAACAGTTAAAAAGGGACCCCATGTCTGATCAATTTATTTTTTTTAATTTCAATCACTGAAAAGTGATCCATTTAATCACCCCGTAATAGGTCTGTGATGGTCGGGGTGAGCCATTCCTCAACAAACCGTACAAATATATGTATCAGTCAAGTTGTAACATACAATCATGTATAGATATATACATTGAAAGGAAAAAGAAAGCATACATTTTGGTTTTTGGAAGGCGAGCGAAGCCCTGACTTCCTTAGCTGTCGTGTAGCTCTAGCAATCTGTTATAATGGTAACGTATGGCAGGAACCGCCATATTCATCCGACCGATAAAGTAGTTCACAAGTTTCAAACCGCATTTGCCGTAGTTCTAAGGGGACGTACTATACAACAAAAGATTCAAAGTTTTTTTATTTATGGGGATTTTTTTCTGTATTAAAATTCAAAGATACGATACGTGAATCATACAATTTTCATTTAAATGCGGAAGAATACACTTATCTCGCTGTGCTCTAAAAAAACGCGGCAATTTTCTTTGATAACAAATTGTTATACGCATTTACTGCTATGCATAGTGACGTCATCTGGTGGGATGGGGCTATAATCTTTAACATCATTCGGCTGTAATCAAGTGTAATCATTGACAGGGTGAACTAATGACATGTTCTCTAACATCATTCGACTGTATTCAGGTGTAATCATTGAAAGGGTGAAATATTGACATGTTTTCGATATGATAACTCGTAGTTTGAGTAAAATGTGATTGTTAGTGTAATTTCATCCACTATTGAATGTACTCTTTAATTTTGATAGTAAAATTAAGAAATTAGGTTCGGGGCTATTTTTGTTGTTGACAGAAACACGCGCCAATCTGTCATCCTATGCAAGCAGTGTTTTGATGTTGATGTACCACCGCTCAAAGTAATTGATTTAACTATACATCCATAATTTCATATACATATATTACCCATATCATATACTGTTGTATTGCTACTCAATTTTTGCTGTTTTAACCGTTAATTAGGTCTACCGACAGTTATGTTTGCTGTGTGTGTCTTGTAATTTTTAGATTGATTAAATCTAGGTCACGCAAAACCGTTTATAATGCAATTTATTAATAATTTATACTGTTGATTGAAAGCTTTATGAGAATCGAACATAAGTAAAGTCGATATTAACGTAAATCTGTAGGTAGGTCATGTTTGTTTTGATCTGGACAAAGAGCTTTGGATAATGTATGGTATATTCTCGGACAATCAGGAACATTTTGTGCTGAATGCGTTTCGTTATCCATAAATCGTTACTATTGAATTGGAGATATTAAAATTGACTGGAGTTAGCACAAAATATATGATTGCCAGACTGAAGATGATTCATGAAAAAACAAAATCTGGACTTGAAGTTAAAATAATATATATATCTGGAACTGATTCGTTGAAATTCTTGCTTGAGGAGTTGGACAAGTTAAAAGTTCAGATGACTCATTTGATCAATACTCTATCAAAAAAGTCAAACGTCAGAATATGAAAGTTTGTTTGTCAAGCTTTCATATAGATTGTTCTTTTATGTGGAAATGTTGAAATGATTCCTGGACCACAACGTTACCAGTTTACTAGTGCGACATATTGCATGTCTCTAAGGAGCCTTTTGACAGTTTTTATGTTTGCGTCTCCCGAGACAGCCGATCATATATCCAAATAATAAAAAAGCTGTCCATCCACGCCTTATCTGGTTACCAGTTTACAAAATTCCCTGTAAATGGCAATTTTCACCAGGGTCATTGAATATTCAGTCAATTTTCACAGGGAAGACAGAGTGTACCAGGTTGTTCAGCATTTTTGCAGGTACTGTTGATAGGTACTGTTGGAAAAGTATTGATATTGACTCTGTATTATATGCAGGATATTATTTATACAGATACACAAAATAAATACCAAACACACCACATTCTTTTCTAAATCCACATGAATTGCCTTCTCACTTAACATATCAGAAATCCAACTAAGTTTTCCAATATCCCAAACCTACATTTTCGAATTAACACAAGCAGCGAGCCTTCCCTCAGGCCTTTTAGGCCTTGGATTAAAATCATTTCATTATTGGCTAAGTTTAGTCATGTGATAGAAAATGAACTGATTTTTTCTTATTGTTTTACTTTTAAATGAATTAAATGTTTGTTTTTTTATTCAACAATATGATGAAATATAAATATACAAAATTTATATGCAATACATTTATTTGTTTTTGACCTGTCGACGTTTATAGGTATGTATACTTTCTTTTTCCTTTCACTGTATACATATATATACATTAATCTTAAAGGGACACACTAGTCTCAACAAATTATAGACTGTAGCTCGAGCTAAAACAAAAATCAAACAGAAATAAAATATAATTTGACACAGCAGATGATAGTATCAGAAAATTATGTTGTCTAACGACTTCAGGAGAATATTCTCTTTTAAGTTTGTTGTAGAACCTTACTAAATATGTATTTTGGTGTAACCCTTTCCACAGAAAAGATCAAAATTTTACCCTGATCAGTTTTCAACAACTGCTTTGATCAGAATTTAATTTGACCCGGGTCAATTTTAAACAGGTCATTTTTTCAGCGGGGTCAAAATTTAATGTTACGCCGTCAAGTTATTTATTGCGATATCTTATATCGATCTAATTGTTAATCACCTATCATCTTGTGATTTTCTTTTCGGTAATTAATTACAAAATTTCTTAGAGTTATTAGGGCTTATTTCGGTACTTTTTACTATTCGTTGTCTTTTTTCTCTTTTTTTCTAATTTGCAAATTGATAGAACATATAATTATTGTATGTCTTTTTTTGTTTGTTTGTTTTTATATCAGTTAGTGCTTTTTTCACACCAGTTTAATTGTTACTAGTAAAATTGTTGTTTCTTATGTATTGGTTTAGTTGCTTGTCTAAAA
This sequence comes from Panopea generosa, assembly GCA_029582155.1. Classification (NCBI taxonomy): domain Eukaryota; kingdom Metazoa; phylum Mollusca; class Bivalvia; order Adapedonta; family Hiatellidae; genus Panopea; species Panopea generosa. Next base: position 2,087,484 of record CM055898.1, read on the forward strand.
AAACCAAATCGGAAAATTCCTCTTTATGTACATGTATAACCCAAAGCAAACATACCCAATTCTTCTTGTAAACTAGTAGTTAACGTTATGAATTTATCACACTATGTACATAACTAAATAAAGTAAAGGTCAGCGATCTAAAATTAAATGCAGTATCACTTAGTTGTGTACTGCACGTGTAGCTTATTACTGTCACTCGCCTTTCTAGTAATTAATGTATTAAAAACCGCATTGCTTGCATAAATTTCTAATGAATTTTGTATTATTATAAATTTTTGATTTGAAAAAACAAAACAATAGGCATATAAACCCACAAGGCATGTGTTTTTATTCCTTTCCATCTCTAAACAAGTATCATATATTTTGAAATAGCTATTCACAAACTTAAATCATTATGATAACAACCAATTACATAATCTACTTGATTCGTCTTGTGTCAAAATATAATTTACCGAAGAATGTCGAGTCACTATTCACTTAGAAGTGGAAGGGAAACAGATTCAGAAAAAGTCATAAACTTACTTCTGCATCCCTTTCATTATGTACACCTGTTATTGTGATTAACGTTATAAGTATTAAAATGATGTATAATTTTGAATAAAATACTGTTTAAACTAATATTAACACATAGTCTAGTATAATCTCAATCAAAATGTTATCAGCTCTTTATATGAAATTCAGAATTTTATCGGTATGGCCTAATGTTAGTCATAGTTCATGTCAGAATGTTAATGCTCATTATCATATAATCTCTTCAACCTGCAATACTATGGGTAGCTCCATCCGGTACTGGTGCTATATAAGCTCAATCTCATCTTTCAGCCATATTGTTCAACAGCGGACGATATATTCCGAGGAAGCAGCAGACGTTAATTTATCAAAATGATGAAAGGAGTGAACTTGTTAAAGAATTCGTGTGGTAAAGGTAAGAATGCTGTTTCTATTTAATTTCTGGACAAATTGTACAATATAGTTAAACTAATTTAGATAGTAAAAATATATGGCTTTGCTAACCCTTCAATACTCACCGATTTCATGAGTGAGAACAAAAATATAATTTCATTATATACTGTACGTCACACGGTCGAACTTCTGTAATGTTGTAGTTAATATATAGTTGTTAAAAGTGCATAACCAGTATCTGAAAATATTTCTTTCAAAATTGTTTATTACATGTAATTAAAAACATTTCCGTAAATTCTTACTTATCCTTCGGTGCATTTATTAAATCATTTGTGTTATACCATGGGTTAAGTTTAATTCAAATATCAGCGACAACAGCGAGTTAAATACATGGTTTTGACGATAATTTACTCCAGGTATGGTCCAGATAGCTATATTTTATGCTAAACAATGCAATTATACCTTTTTTGTATTAGATTAAAGCGGTTATGCCGGCTTAAGTGACATGTGTTTACAACTTACACGGTAAATTCAAAATGCACGTTTTTTTTTAACTCGTTACTCTAGTTTTTGGTTGTATTGTTGTGAATTTATATCGCACCTGTATCATATTAAGTAACCTTCCTGATTGGGTAGTGTAATACAATATGCCACATACTTTACTAGTCACTTAACTAATGCTTGAAAAGTCGTCATATTGGGTTGGATAGAAATTTTAGAATTTGTCCGATATGTTATCAGAGAAATATTTTCGTAAATGAATCTGAATATACTTTTTTTATGGATTGTAATGTATGAAACATTATCAAACGTTTAATGGTGTTGATGACGAAACAATTCTTTTAATTCAAGAGACAAAAACATCTTTCATATGTTTATGTCCAATGATGATAAACTGTCATATGCAAAATTGGGAGGTTCCTGTATAGGGTTTTCGAAAAACGGAATAGTTTAATATAATTGTCAGGTTATAGTTTAGCTAGTATAATAATCTATTATATAATCTATAAATAAATGAGTTCTGATTGGCCAGACTGATCTCTCATTTAACAAAATACTATATGATATTGAACAGTTTTTACTTTGGGTTTAGCAAAAACTGTGCATAAAATTACGATATACCATGGTTACAAAAAATAGCCGCTGGGAACTCCAAGTGTTAGTCGCGCGCAACGATAAAAACTGAGATGTTCCGAATGCGGTTTTCAAATTTGTTTTCAAATGGCTATCAACAAGAGATTAGCGTCCGATGTTAGCAAAATTATCGATAATAAAGATACTGATACGACATACGACAAAAAGGCAACTGTTCAATCAATTAATGTCGCCAATATTCACGAGAGAAACAACTGAATGATTAGTTTAAATATATAAAGATGCCCGTGGCCGAGTGGTGTTAAGACTTTGAACTTGTGCAAGATATTTTATCACCATGGTTCGAGTCCAATCCGAGGAATTTTAAATATCTTTTTTAATTTATCTAATTTCTTTATTCAAATAAATCTACTATTTTTACATAAAAAATGTATAATCTGAACTGTAAAGTGATTTTTTGTCATTTCCCGTACGAAAAATCTAGTCTAGTAAAGACACAGAATTCATTTATTAAAATTTTATATTTAATTCAATATAAATGTTTCTGTTTGATATATATCTATACGGAGTGTCTTTAGGCAATTTAGATACATCTTTAAACGTATTCTTTTACAATGAAAGACGACGGCATGTAGATAACAGTGTTGCATCCTACATAACCGCGACGTCGCACTTTGGTGTCAAATTGAGTAGTTATTACATATTGGAGAAAGGGACGTCGCACTTTGGTGTCAAATTGAGTCGTTATTACATATTGGAAGAAGGGACTTCGTACTTTGATGTCAAATTGCGTCGTTATTACACATTGGTAGGGTCATCGCACTTTACCACAGCGGATTTGATGAAAAGGAAACCAATCAATGTTTACAATCGTCTTTTGAATGGCACTTGTCGTTTATTGTTAGGTCCACATCAACTGATCTCAATGAACAGGTGCACTAAAATTGATAAACTTGATTTATTATAAAAAACATTTTTCAATAACACATTGAATTGAAAGTTGTTATATTTAAGAATATGCATGTTAACCCATAAACAGAGAAATATGTTATTCGAATTTGCAAATACTCTACATTTATCTTTTGTCTCAACCTTGAAATATGTAGGGACACTTTGTACACTTATTTCTAGAAGAAAAAAGACACCTTCTACGTTTATGTCACATTTTCTCGTCACATATTAACACATAAAGACAGACGGCCTTATCAATTCCGTACGTTTCAATAAAATGTTTATTCTTTGAAAATTGTATTTTATGTAAAGTTAATAAAACTGTTCAATCATTCTTCCTCCGTTTAAACAGCGTTTTAAAGAACACATTTAGAGTTTTTTTGTAATTAGTATTGCATAAATACTTTACATTCATATTCCTTGAAACCATAATGAAGACTTAAATATTCCTTGAAACTAGAAGCTTCACACTCTATGTTGCATATGGCATCTACAACATATACTTATATTATGTAAATATAATATTTCACAATGATAGAGCAAGCATTTCTTAATTAACTTTATACTAAGGAACTTTTACATGTAAGATGTATATAAGCAGTACAAATCTAAATGTTCTTAAGTCAGTAATTATTTCATATCTTGATGAACTTGGGAGTCAAAGGGAATATATCACGATAAAAATGCTATAAATTTCTTAAAAAAATATTTAAAAAAAAAATTAAGATGAATCTCATTATCATAAATGAATAAAATTCAGATAATGTTCAAATATACCAAAACGTAACAAAATCAATGTTACAATCGGAGTGGTAAATTTGAAACAAAATCTCGATTCTAAAAATAGACATCGTTTTAATACTGCTTGATGACCTTCACACCGTCCTATGGACTTATTTTAAGATGAAACAAATTTTACTACGCCTAAACCTGTACGACGGATCAAATCGAAACCAAAATAAAATTAAGCGACACATTTAATATGTTTCCAAATATGGTGCAATTTTTAGTGGGAAATATATATAAGTCTAATCTAGGCGCATAGCCGAAGTTAGGAAATCCATTTTCAGTATATTATTTTTGCATGTTTAAATATATATAATTTTAGAAATAGGGGTTTAATAAGTATACACAGGTAGGATATATTGGAAACAAATGTTTTAAGCCAATTTTAAAATTTTGAATAATCCTGATATAATCCCTTGTCGTTTCCTCATTAATCACGTGTCATTCCACTGACCAATCTATAGTACAATGCAACTAAAGATTGAAAACAAATTATGTTATGTCAGACATAAGTGGGGATGATGACCATTGTAATTTAGTATACATTAGGCTAAGATGCGAAAGCGCGAAACGTTACTCTCTCGGTCCGATTTTAAGCTAGTAGCACTTGTGTTGATATGTAACACTTTGAAAGTTTTGGTGATATTACGGGGGGGGGATTACGGGGGGGGGGGGGGGTCTTGCATACTAAGTAAGGAATCAGAAGTATATATGTCTCACTTAAGAATTACATTTCTTGTATGATTTAGCAAAATTCCTGCACCCAAGAAAGTAGTAAATCGGTTGTGCATTATTATTATTGAAAATGCACACAATTTTCATATGAGAACATTGGAATTTTCATGAGTTCTGAAGTTTGAACGACAATGAGTACAATTTGATGAAGATATAGCAATTTGGAGATGCGTAGTGATACTCTGCAACAAATGAGCAGAATTGTAAAAAAATGATGGGTTGTCATCATGAACAACGTCCGACAACTCACTAGGGTATAATACAACTATGCTTAAATAAAAAAAAAATTAATTCTATTTTTACATAAATGAAATTATGAATATATAATATATACAAATGAACGAAATTTACACAACTTTAAAAAATATATCGTTCCAATAATGTTCTAAGCTGTAATTTCACTATCACTAACACTTGTCCACTTTACTACGCTTCAGTTTAACTGATGTCGTAATATAAATTGCTCCTTTTTAATGTTTTACTGATATCGGGATTCAAACTGTTACTTTCTAATGTTTTACTGATGTCGCGATGCAAACTGTTACTTACTTCAATGAATATAACTATACAAACACTACATCCGCGTCCGGTTGCGTATGTATATCTCAAATCGTCCCTTATGGCGATGGATGTATCAACAGGGATCTCTTCTACTATGGCCTTACGTCGCCTAATGACGATTCCAATCTGACTTTAGGATTGTCTTGTTCTTATGAGCGCGTGGACCAGTGGTAGAGCATCGAACCCATAATCGGAGGGTCGTGGGTTATGTGTGGTGTCCTTGAGCAAGGCACTTTTTCCGTATATGCTTTGTACTGGTACTACCCAGGAAGACTTCGAGCGTGATTTGTCTAAGTTGTAAGAACTTGTTTCACAATCGAAGTAAAATAAATAAGTTTAAAAAAGAAAATACCACCGACTGACTCCTGTTATGTCGTTAACGTTACAGGACCTTGGCACACATATGTCAATAAACGGTAGTTTCATGGTAGTTTCATCAATATATCATAACAGTGCATTGATTATTTACCAATGCATCTATTACTTTTATGGTAGTTTTATCAATATAGCAACATTACCGTCTATTAAATCCTTTGATAGCATACGTATTTCCACATTATACAATATAAACATTAAGATCTTTATATCTTTGATTTGCAAATAACAAAATGAACTAACACAATTAACTTAGTTTAACAATTATAAACCCGTTTACTTTTTCAAAAATGCTCATTACTCAACGGATTTATATGAAATCAACGTCAAAATGACGTATACTTTAACCTATAGAAGCATTGTACTTGTAGAACCATTGGTAATGTGTTCAGTGTTCCAGAAGTGCATGTTTATATGTTGAACAGTACAAAATTAACTGTGTGTCGCAATAACGGAATGACATTTGAACTTTAGTAATAAAGAAATCCGATCACATGCCATCCACACGTCTGTTAGTGATTTCATTTAAATTGGAACAATGCGTGTATTAAAATCACACTTTTTCCCCGAAACATTACTAAAAACAGTAACATAAAGTTTTCCGTGAAGAAACCTTACACAAAGAAAACACAATTCGTTATATAATAAATTCTTATAAAATAGTGGTATTTCCATACTGAAACTAACCATTCAAAGACATGCGCCTTCTCAATACCAAGTAAGATTTGCTTGTAAACATATTCCAATCAATGACGTCGCCCTGAATTATTAACACCAGATAAGAAGCACAATACTGTATTTATCAACCATAGCTAGCATTTGTAACGATTGTTACCATACTAGTAAATCGAACAAACAAACTACTACATTCGTTTGTTCGAATTAGTATGTATCTGACAAAACTAGCATTTGTAACGATTATAAGTCAGAAAAGGTTTGAAAATCACCTTATTATCTCAATTTTAAGATTATGAGTCGGAGTTCGATTTGCAGATATTGAAGTTTGGTTGATTCAGACTCAGATATCATATTCGTTTTCCTTTTCCATTGCAAATACAAAACTTTGTCGCAAGATGGTGTATTCGAGTACAGGACAGGTAATAGAAGTTACTTTATGTTGAATCTTTTAATTTATAATAAACGTATGTGTGTTTCATATATATATTTTAATAAATTGCAGATGGTATGAACTGTTGGGATGTCCAATGTTCTGGTGGAGATGGTTTCAAAGTTGAGGAGACCGCGGTTGGTTGTAAACCATTTATGACGGCGGATGATAAAAGTCAGATATTTAAGTATATTAATTATTTTTTAAGAAATTTCATTTTTATGTTTAAAGCAAGCAAATTCTTTGAATGCTGGTCCCACGCTTCAAATATAAATATAGATTGTAAGCGCGGATCGCTCGAGTTTTTCTGAAATGTCATAGTGATTAACATGTCCTAGCATTTCAAAATATTTGGTTGGTAGGCACACTTTTGTTATTGAAAGGAAATCCCACAAAATGAATTTTCACAAATTAAAGATTTGTCGTTATCAACATTGTATCAAAATTGAAAATATTTAATTCTGGCAAAAAAAGCTTTTGCACGGAAACTCACAAATTACGATATTTCACCAATTAAAGGGCCACAGCTCTACAATGACAAAATTAACAACCCCTAAAGTCAATTAGTCTGTGCTATGTCGTTATAAACATTGTATTAAAATTTCAAAAGATTTGATTCAAACATTCTTAAGTTATTGCACGGAAACCCCCAAAAGTGTGACACGCGGACGAAAATTATGATTTTTCACAAATTAATGGGACACAACTCTACAATGCCAAATGCTACAACCCTGAAAATCGAACTTGCCTGTGTTTTGTCATTATAAACATTGCATTAGAATTTCAAAATGTTTGATTCAGGCATTCTTAAGTTATTGCACAGAAACCAAAGTGTGGCGAATTATCATAAATTAAAGGGGCACAACTCTACAACGCCAAAGTCACAACCTTGAAAATTGACCTAAGCGCCCAACTTTTACTTGTGTGGCTAAACTTTAGCCACGCAAAAGAAAAAGAGCTACATAAAAGCTTTTTTTTAAGTTTCTAGAAACAACCAAATATGTCCAAGGAATTACTTACCATCAACCTTAGACACTTAACTACCAAGTCGTGTGTGCGGACAGATAGACAGACGGACATCTTTTCAGACTCAAATAAGTTTCTCTCGCTTCTTGCAAAGCGGGGGACAATGCATTGGCTTTCGAAACGGGTAAAAGGGAAACAGTGTGTTCTTATTTACTGCTTGATTACTAATATTTGCTTATTTAATTATATTTTCTTAGAAGTAAATGGTCTGATTTTACCATGACTGTCTGAATACATATACATATGTCGCTAGATAAATTTAGATTGAAGTATTCGATATGTTAAATGTACAACATACTTTTGTATGAGTACCACGTGGCTAAGTGGTCTTAGAGCTATGCCTAGATCACGCCCAACCTCTTTGCATGAGATAGTTTCCCTGTTACCTATGGAAATGTACATATAGTGAATGGCGTTAGATTCGATTCAAACAAACACATGTTTTGTTTGTAGTGCATCTTCCAGTATTATTCAATAACATTATATACCATGCACGTCAACAAGCCTTGACTCGACACATTATCTGAAATGTGAAACAAGTTTATCTTGGAGTAGGCGTATTTTGTGGTATATCTACGATAAATATCTGTTTAATAGAAACTCTGCCATGTTGGGCAACAAGCTACAAGCCGTGTGAGAAGCTTCAACTGATCTCTCTCGTTAAAAGTGGATACAGTGAAAAATTGTTGGACAATTGGAATCCAACCATTACGGTCGTAGATTGGTCAGTTTTTTTATGTTGTACTTGAAGCTTTGGTAACATATGTTAATCTTGTTATTTCTTTTCATTTATCTTCATACTATCACTATATAACAACTGTTTACCGTAGAAAGTTCTTCACATGCGCCGTCGCCGTCAGTCATCCGCTATCTACATGTATCTTTGCGAGTACTACTTTTACTTATACAACTATTACTACTGTTGCTGTTACTGTTATTTAACTGCTACTACTATTGCTACTATTACTGCTACTGCTATTACTACCATTACTACTACTACTTCTTCTACTTCTTCTACTTCTTCTACCATTACTACTACTGCTTCTACCTTTATCACCACCGCATTTACTACGACTACTACTACTACTACTACTGGTGCTGTTGTTGTTCTTGCTGCTACTGCAGGAACCATTTCTACTACTAATACTACTACTACTGCTGCTGCTTTTAATACTAGATCTTCAATTATTACTAGTACGATTGCCATTTCTATCGCAACTACTGCTGTTGTTGCTCCTGTTGTTGATTCCATTTCTACTACTCTACTACTACTGATATTTCAACTTCTTTTTCTACTACTACTACTACTACTACTTCTAATACCACCATTACTACTACCACTATTACAATAATTGCTTGTTAGAGTTCCATCGTTCTATGTGCTAAGACGGTAATGTAATATTCAGTATTCTTTATGTATGTAAACGCAGATTTGAAGTTTTACTTTTTTTACTATACAAATGCCACTTTTCAATTGAATGCCTGGCGAACCAACAATGTATCAATGTTTCTGTTCACCATTCAAGGTATGCATCAAGAAATGACTGCGGCGCCAAATATAAAATAAAAGTGCGGTTGCTGGGAGTTGATAAAAAAACTGAATTGGCAAAGTGGGAATTTTCTACCAATAAAAACGCGGGTGACGATTGGATAGAGGTATTTCTACAAAATGTTTTAGTATAGACTTGATTTTTAAATTTGGACATTGATGTTAATATTGGTAATTGAATACTAACCTTTTATAGTATAACGCAAGCTTAAATGGACAACATTAAATAAAGCCAAGGCATTGATAAAGTCTCATTCATGTTCAGGTCTCACTACACATTGAATTTTTTCTTCGATCTATTTAAAGTAAGATCTAGGACTTCGACGGTAAAAAACCATAGCAGGAATGTACTCACACATAAAAATGCACAATAACTAGTAGGTTGAACAGCTTGTATTTAAGACAGTGCAGTGACATCCTAAGATTTTTAGGAAAAAGTCTTCAAATGCTCATAAATACATACATCTTTTATAATCCTATAAAGGTCAATTTTTAACACCAGTGATGTCTTATTACAGCATATGCTATGCCAGCTCTTGCATTCACTATGAACTTTTTTGAAAATATTTCAAAACAAATTACATAGAACATTTTTGAGCGCAAGAATGATATTACCTTGGTAAAAAGGGGCGCAACTGTGTAGTGAGACGTTTACACTTATGCATTCAAACGTGTACCATATAGAGATAATAGAATAACTATATGAAACTTTATATTTTAGAAATTAATGACATATTCATAAACCTTGGAGATAACATTTAATAACCAAAACAAATTAATGTTTTCGATCATACCAAGCAACATTGATAAAAAAGTGGACTACAGTTTGCAATCATTGTTCCACATGTCTACGTCAAAGTCTTCCTTATTCATATTTTGTGAAAATGGTGATTCTATAAAATACATATGCGTTATACCTGTTATGGACATATGTGGACATGCTATTTTGATTCAAAACAAGTTTTGTATATTGTTTAATGTAATAACAATTTAATAAGTGTTTCATTCAAATTAAAATAAATTCATTATAATTGAATGTAAAAAAGTTTGTTTGAGACACCCATAGAAAGGTGTCCAATCACTTATTTTAAGCTTATATATTCTACTTCACTGTGAAGAAATTTTTTACAAACTTATACAAGTCACGCTCAAAGTCGTCCTGGATAGAACTAACCAAATGTGGTAAACGTGTCTTGCTCAAGGAAACCACACAACCGTGACGGAGATCGAACCCACGACCCTCCGATCATATACTAGATGCTCTATCACTAGACCACGCGCTTAATCCGTTGCCAGGGTTGTGCCCCTTTTCAAGATAGAACCGAAAGTTAGCTGGAACATTTATGTCATATTTTCATCATGTATATAATTGTATAACTATTAGAAATGATGCAACAGAACATTTTATCCGTGTGCCTATTCAGTACTAATTATATTGCCTTGTTTAAAAGAACGATTTATAAATATATGTTTGCAATGTAATGATCACTTATGAATGTTATCTTACCCCAGCGTAGGCACGTATTCCGTGATTATGCAAGTGGCGTCCGCTATGTGGAGTTCTTTCATGGTGGTGAAGACAGCTTGAATTGGGCTGGTCATTACGGTATTAAAATGACAAACTCTGGTGTTTTTGTTGAAACGGTAAAACTAATTTAATTATTGTTTTAACGAACTTATTTTAATAAATTAAGTAAACGAATGAGATTTATTGTAGCTATGTAGATAACTAATTCCAATGTGAATAAATAAACTTACCTTGGCCACATTTGTTAAATAAGATTTTATATAGCACCATGAATGACATTGTTTTTAATATTATTGGATATTAAGGCACAAATATGTCATACGTAAATTTGAAAATCAAAAGTCACTGTTTAGCGGCAGTATGCCTATCACAAACACCTCTACAAGCACCACTGCCCCATATAAACAGATAAGAGTCCGTTTTCCAACACTTACGAACAATTAACTACATCATAGCTGCATCCCTTTTTAGAGACGGTTATATGGTTCTTGTTTGATGATGATGATTACTTTCTTGTAGATGATTAGAGCAAAAGCTGGCATAGCATATACTGCAATAAGACGTCACTGGTGCTGAATGGATTAGACGTTATACTTTTATTGGATCTTAATATACGGGTGCATTCTAGAGTGTTTACATTGCTGACATGAAAGCAAATTAAATGTATTTCAATAACTGTTCAATGTAGATTGTTTTACAGTTGAAATGTAAGGTTTCATTTTATATAGAACATAGAGCAAATTTTAACTATTTAGCGAGACGTTGGAAACGGTCATATATTTACAAATACATAAGCACCCTATCCATACACGTACCAAATGATTCTCATAATACTTTCCGAATGGCTTTCCGAAAAACGAAATATACGGCCATTCATTCAATATTGTACACGACTTCATACAATATTTCCATCTCCTATTATATCATCGTGTCAGATGTTTAAGGAATAGTGGTTTATGGTTAACATCATGGTTTATTTAAGTTATATGGATAAACAATGGCCCATTCTTATTTTTGTTTCCAGGCGATCAAAGACATACTCGGAAATAACCTCATTAAGAATCCTAGTGGAAAATGTAAGTTTTTTAACTTTATTATATTATAAACCAAAACGATCATGAAGTTATGTTTTATTTTTTTTTATGTTTTCTTCAAATATATATTCTGCTAAATTTTTAGATCACTTTAATAATGCAATTATTCCTACATATTTATTCAGGAAACAAGCACTTTAATCTTAGAAACCTAATTTCGCAATACAATACCAAAGCTTTCCTACCCTTGGTCCGTTATAAATTTTGATTTTTGTTTCATTCCTTAAGCTATTGGCGAAAACGTCAAATGGGAAATATAGATTATCGGTCCGGATACTGGAATAACCGACAACATATCATTTGAATGTTCATTATATACTATCTACATCAGAACAAGTATTTGAAACCGACATAAAAGAGATCCTCATCCAATACCACTTTTATATTCTGTAATGAAGTTTAGTTCGTTACCTGCTTTGGAGTCGCTTAATGGTAATTTTTATAAAACATATTATCTTTGACCTCGTCTCTGGATATGTAAGCTAACCGCGATAAAACGTGTAAGATCCTTTTCTTTTCTTGTATATGTGATTCACATCAACCAAATTTACACTGTCTCGTCTTGTGATTTGAAGAAGGGGAAGGGTGAGGTTAAGGTTCCAATGCGATGACTCCTATGTTTTCAAACATGACGATTATTCCTTGTATGAATTGTATCGATGCTGCTTTGGTGGCTATACCATTTAAATAATGTTTCTCCCTTTAGTTTATGATTATATGTTCTTATTTTAGATGATTAAATAACAATTGCATAGGCCCATTTTTACAGTATAACTTTGGTCAGAAACATGCATTGTTCATGTCTGTTACAGTAGATGATTGACTTCCTCAGGGTGACAGTGTCCTTTTATCTTTTACTTAAACTATAGTTACATTTTCTTTTTTAAATATTTTTAATAACAATTATATTTTTACAGCGTCCTGTTCGGTCATAAACATACAAATTTACATATGTACACGAAGGGACTTTAAAAACGCAATGGTTGGACTTTGTTTAATATACAAGTTTCTTGCTTTTAAATTTCATCAAAATTCAACAACAATAAGCATCAACATAAGCCTAACACTTTGTGCGAGTTTTATTTGAAACTATTCACAATTCTCTGAGAATTTTCAGTTCAAACAGCGATACAACAAATCACCAAGTTTGCAATTAGTAACTACTGTAACTACCATTTACAGCAATGCAGGTAACATTTAATTATCCTCCTCATTGAAAGCAAATATTTGTAATACAATGTTGGGAAATGTTCTTCTTCTCCTGAACATAGGCGTTGGAAAGCACAGTAACGTTTCATGGAGGTGGTCTTCCAAACCGATCTGAGACTTTGTCAATTAGAGTTTTGCGTTTTTAAAGTCCCTCAGTGTATATCTGTTACAATAGATGCTTGAATTTGTTAGGATGTGACTTTTAAATAGTGCGTCTCCTTTACCTAATAATTATATTTATTAAATTTAAAATAGTATAACTACAATTGCATAGACCCATTGTTATAGCATACGGTTCTATTAAAACATGCAAATGGATATATTTGTAAATGCTTGAATATTTTAGAACCGCAATTTTATTGATTTTGTTGACGCGGTAATAAATATACATATAGTTATTTGTATCATTCTTCAGTTAATCTTAAAGATTGGGAAGTGACATCCTCTGGTGGTGATGGTTTCGACACAGAAAAAGAAGCAAAAGGGAGTAAGCAAGTGAGCGAAGTTATTCCCGAGGCAGATGGTAAGTGCACATTTGATTAATTAAGTACTCGTGGTTAGTTATCATATTTCTCTATGGACTCTTTATTGAAACGTTTTTTGCATTTCTTCCGTTTTGTTTGTCTTCACATGTAATTTGACATATTAAATACTTGAATATTGGTTTTTAATTAAATGGTGTCCATTACAAGGTTAAATAAACGATTTCCCGTTTTGAGCACATACGTGAGAGGCACTTATTAGAAATATTTCTACTTATGGCAATATATATCAAAATATCCATTTACCGGTAAACGTGCAAATCACTTATTTTTGTGAAATAACGATTACTTTATTGAATATTGATTTCTGCTTTAGTACCATTTTTCTGCTTTTTCAGGGAATTCATGTTGGGCAACATCGTATGATCGTTGTGAAAAGAAACAGTTGATTGACCTCAAACTTGAAGGGTTTGATGCTGTTTTCATGGATAAAGTTGTTCCAGAAATAAAAGTATCTGAATGGTAAGAACAGTAGAAAGGTATTGCATTGTTGAAATATGTTCAGTTCATATACAAATAAAGTCTCCCTTGATAAAGAAGAACAATTCGCGGAACTGCAACCGAAATTTAAAAGTCAATAACAATGCAAAAATAAATAAAAACACTCTCTCCCTTCACCTAGGTGTGACTTTAAAGAACATAAACACTGATAAGTATGAACAAAAACACTATACCCGGATATATCTGCGGGACTCAATTACCGGGTTATCGATTGACACCCGTATACCGCGAGGAATATCTGCTGACCTTTAAACCCGGATTTGTCTGACTATATCTTATTGGCAGGTACATATGTAGATTAGATTGAATGTACGCTGATATTGATATTTTCATGATACACGTAACATAAAAATACATAAAAAATGAAACGTTTAAATAAATGAGACATGTTTTACTGCTGAATTTCGTTTACACTTCATATCCAAATATGTCTTGTTTAAACACAAACGTCATAAGCCTCATATAATTTAGTGACTTTTTCATTCAATGCTGTAATTGCTTTTTACAGGTTGCCCAAAGATTCGGTACCGTGTTTAAGGTCAAGGGACCCATGCACCCCTTAACTTCAATAGTTATTCATTAAGTATTGTAATTGATTGTTCTCTGCTGTCTCAATGTTAGCAATGTTAGAAGACATTGTGGTATCAAGATCACGCTCTCATACATTTCAGTGATTATTTATTAAATTTTATAATAGCTTGTTTATGGTTGCCTTAAGGTCAGTGATCATGTTTAAAGTCAAGAGGTAATAAACATTAGTAAATGTTCATTAAATATAGTAATTGGTTGTCTAGTAATCCTCAAGATAAAAAAAACAATGTTTAAAGTCAAGCAATACACGCCTCATTTATTACAGTGATTGTTCATTAACATTTACCTAGGTTGTCTAAGGTTGCCCCAATATCAGAAAACATGTTGAAGGTTAAGCGATACACGCCCCATATATTTCAGTGATTGATCATTAACATTTACATAGGTTGTCTGAGGTTGCCCCAATATCAGAAAAGTTTGCAACGCCCCCATAAACTTCATTGAATGTTCATTTAATGTTGTAAATTTTTGTCTAGGGTTGCTTCAAGATTTGACATTGATTATAAGTACTGGATGTCAGTCCGACTGCTGGATGGCGAAAAGAAGGAAATAGCCAAGATAGAGTTTAACGAATCTAAAAACACCGGTGGTGATTGGATCCAGGTTTGTAGACACACTTCAAGATTTATATTCCGTACTTCGATGAGTGTTGTTATGTCTGATTCCTTCGTATAATGAAGCTCATTCACTGTTCTTCAGCCTTTGTACAGTGCTTGAATGCCTATTTCATAACTTTTCATAACTCAATAAAACCAAGGAATCATTTTATCAGTAGGTTCATCATATACTAAGCAAAACAAGAATCTTTACTCTCCACAAAATGTTTATTTTCAAAATTATATTCAAAACACTGCAATGGTATTGATATGGCTCTGTCAAATGACACATTTTTAACATATATCATTGAACTTTATAAGTGTGGTTATTGTACCCGTAAATGTCAGGTATACATATAAAGACAAAATATGAATATGGTGCTATCTGCAGAAACCTATTTAGAAGCCAGTTCAGTAAGAGCATAATCATTAAGTGTTCGAGAAGTCCGGGGATAAATATAAGAATCAAGGGCCTTAATTTGTTAAAGGTGTCAACCCACCATTGATTTTTGTTCTTTATTCTGTAGTAAATAATAAAAGTTGAAGGTTTGTCATTCATTGAGAATCCCAAATGAAAGAAGTGAAACCTACATTTTACTGTTTGTCAACCTCTGCACTATCAAAATATGATGAGGAAAGTAGGGGTCATGTGTCATATAAGAGATTTTTTTCCTGCTCAGTATATACACTGGTGACAAAGTGAAAGTAAACTTTCGAAGTCATGTATTCATACCACAATTTCCAAGCATCAATTTTTTTTCTTAATTCACAATTCAAACATGACAATGCTATCAAAATGTTCAAAATACATCAATAATGCCATTCAATTAAACAAATGAGCATTAAATTAAGTAAAATGCATTTTCAAAGAAGAAGAAATGAAGATTTTTTATAACCGCTATTATGCGACTACCCCACGGAAGCACTTCCTTTTTGCAATGGTGGTACTATGCCTAAAAGTGTTTAAACAAAACCATCAAAAATGTGATATTTGTAATTCACACTTAAATCAACTTCAGACGAGTTATCTATATTTCCTTGCAAAAGACACCAACTGCATTGAATCTGTTACAGAATATGTCTGACTTATATTTTTGTACTGAAGTCTATAAGAGATTATTGAACAATTTAAATCTGAGTTATAGGCTACAAAATATATGAGTTTGATTATCGTCACCGCTTGTGTTTCTAAATGACATACGGCTTGACACTTTGGGTAGTACATTTTGTAACACGTGTCTTGATATGCGCATCACCTCAACAGTTTGTTTAGATAATATAAACAAATAGTTTATTTCTACAAACGTCATTGCATATCTTGGGTAAGATATTAGATAAAACATATAATAATTGAAACAGAAATAAACATCAAAACGGTAGTCGTCAGAAATACTATGAATACCGCTGAGGAAGTCCGAAAGTTTGAATAAGATAATCATATACTTTATCTTAACCATGTTACTTTTTTTTCAAAGAAGAAAGTGTTAAGACGGTTGTCATTAATAAAAGCAAGCGCCGGATATAATCAAGATGATTTTTTTAAGACAAACGCTATCATGCAGTCCCCATTACTGCCTGCACGACGCATGCAATGTTACAAACATGCCGATGAAACATCTGTATTGTATTCCATTCAACATTTTAAACTGATTCGTATTCATTCAAATTTTGGCAAATCATGCAAATATTTGGTTCATATAATCAAAGTTATGTTTAATATGTTTCAGGTTAGCGACAGGTTTGTCGGTTACAGACCAGGTGCGCGATTTATTGAATATACCCACGGTGGTCAGGACAGCTGTTTCTGGAAGGGTCACTACGGTGCCAAGATCACTTGTTCATCGGTGAAGATCAACATTTAGGCAAAGTCGTCTTCTTCGTCTTCGTCTTCTTCTTCATCAGATGATGATTTGAAGCAGTCTTAGATAACAAACAGTTAATTCAGCTTGCCATAATACACATACTTGAACATATATACCAAATTATTCATGTTACAATACTATATACGTTTTTTATTTAACTATTATGCTATAGTCATCAACAATAATGCGTTCTTCGTTTAACATTTATCCTAAATTCATCAGCAATAATGCGTTCTTTATTTAACTTTTATGCTTAATTCGTCAGCAAGGATGCATTCTTTATTTAAAGGGGAACGCAACCCTGTATATAAAACAGGATAATATGAATAGCTATGAGTTCAGCTTTCTATTAAAAGTATTATTATGCATAAATTCGAGTCTATAAAGATATATCAGCTCGTTTTGTAACGGTTATTTTCGCACATAGACTTTGTGGTGGAAGTCGCCATATTGGATACCTGCGTGACGTCATAACTGCACTTCCGGTTTAAAACATAATTGATTTATACGCTACAGCAGATATAGAAACGTGCAATTATAGTCACCGGCAAAAGTACTCGCAAAAATAATAAAATGAATTTTAGTAACGGAGAAGGACCTGTGGCCTACAACTTTGAACCAGAATTTTCAAAAGCAGAGTTAAATGAATTAGAAAACGAGAGAAATTGTGAGACGGCACAGTTGTTCACACACGTGAAAGATTTTTGCAGCTGCGGAAACTGTGTAATGCTGCTTTCGTCTGACGAAAATACGTGCTGCAGATGCAATGACCATACTATTGGAAATTTAGTAGATTTAGAATGTATCACAGAAATAATACAGCAATGTTTTATGAAAGTTTCACCCAAAAAGATGATAACTGTTAAACAGTCACACCGATCATGAACCAGAGATCAAACCCGAAACCCATCAATCACGACTCTGACATCTTATCATGTAGCCTGACATTGATGATTGAATTTTTTTCAAAATAGTAAAATTACCCATAGCTTGATAAAAAATGTTATTATTGCCGTCAGTGTTGATGTAGATCAAGGCGAGCCTGCACATTCATACTGTACTATCAGGGTATATACTGTTTGCTACTCAGTCAATACATTATAAAAAAAACAAAAAAACTATTTAGACCAGGAATCGAATTTAAGGGAAAATGTTTTGTTACATATATTTACTTGTCTAAGAGAGAATAAAGAAAAATAATATTATATCTCTTTTCTTATCGTGTTTAGCTGGTGCGGCCATTGTTTCGTACTGAGAAATGGCTGATAAATTTTTTATTTCATACCCATTTTGGTAAATTTACATGAAGCATGAATGAGTTTTTTTTGTGTTTTTTTTGTTGTTTCACATAACTGGCACTGTCTTTTGGTTATTCAAATAGTGTTACTACCCAATTTGATATGTGGTGATTATCTATTCCACCAGTTCCCTGAATATGTAGGAATGTTGTTCCTTATAGGGAGTGTCATATGGAATATAATGTCTACAGGCATATTGCACATAGTGTATGTTACTGTCCAGCTACTGGCACCCTGCTAAGCTTTCATAATTCACCAACACCACATTCACACCATGTGGTAATGAGAAATACCCTGTCACAGTGTGCATATTGTACCCTAATAAGCGTAATCACCCCAGGTTTAATGACCCCAGGGTTTATGACAGGATGTTATATCACATTGTATTATGCCTTATTACTAATTTAAACATTTTCAGTTAATTAGGGCTTCAATATCAGTGCAAACTTACAAGTAAAAAAAATATGTTATATATATGAATATTTTTCATAAATTGTATACCAGAACACTATTTTAACAGTAAAAAAAAACTTTCCATGTATTTATGAATAAATAAAGGAACAAGGGTTTTACTTTATCTTTTTTCATTACGAAGTAGAGGTGGTTAAAATGTCTATTCAAGATAAATGACCTAGTTGACTGTGAAAAAGCCATATATCATTAAACTAAATTGCCTATTGATTATAAAATTAATAAAATGAGTTTATAAACAATTAATGGTTGACTGATTATTTAGCATCATTTTTTGCCATCGAGGGCTTACTGTACAGATGTTCAGTTAACCTAACCACTGTTTCCTGAAAAGTTAACCAGTACTCGAGCACACCCAACAACCGCAAGTAACTGATAATTTTCCCACTCGTATCAGCAGTGAGAGACAAATGATATTGAGACACAATGTTGTATGTCAATCATCACAAAGACTGTCGCCGGGTGGGGAGACACCTGGATTGATAGTTAGACACGTAACTGACTGAGCTTATCGGGCCTGTCACAATTAATTAGCCTTAATTTGTATTTTAATAATAACTTTTAGATACCATGTCGTTTTCACACCTTATGTTTTGGCATTAACCTCTTGTTTTTATTGTTAATTGGATTATCACACCTGTTTAAACAGCCTGCAATTATAAGATTGTGAAAGTTTGCTATACCAATTTCGCAATATTTTGGAAGAGTATATAAAATTACAAATTAAATTTCAGAAATTAGTTGAGTTGAGCTATATATTATTAGCATATTTTTAAGAGCTTCCCACTGGGTATTATACACTAAGTCTATATGTATGTCGCATATGGTCATCTTCGTACTGAACTCATCAGAAATTGTATGCTTGGGTAGTAGTACGCAAAGGCATTGGTACGCCTCATTCTGCAATCTTAATTCCTACCCCAAAGTATAAACTTTTAAGGCGTTTTGCGCGTGATGTCACCATCATCTGACTGAGCTAATCGGGCCTGTCACAATTAATTGGCCTTAATTTGTATTTTAATAATAACTTTATGATACCATGTCGTTTTCACACCTTATGTTTTGGCATTAACCTCTTGTATTTGTTGTTAATTGGATTATCACACCTGTTTAAACAGCCTGCAGTTATAAGATTGTGAAAGTTTGCTATACCAATTTCGCAATATTTTGGAAGAGTATATAAAATTACAAATTAAATTTCAGAAATCAGTTGAGCTATATGTTATTAGCACATTTTTAAGAGCTTCCCACTGGGTATTATACACTAAGTCTATATGTATGTCGCATATGGTCATCTTCGTACTGAACTCATCAGAAATTGTATGCTTGGGTAGTAGTACGCAAAGGCATTGGTACGCCTCATTCTGCAATCTTAATTCCTACCCCAAAGTATAAAGGCGTTTTGCGCGTGATGACACTGATGCAATGTGAAATCACATATTAGGAAAACTAAAAACAGCGCTGCCCACAAAACATATCGCATTACTCCACCCTCTTATTCCTGCTGAAGAAAACAATGTTTATGGGTTAAGTCCTTCAATTCAGAATAGTTTTCGCGTTTAATTGTCTTTCTTCGATGTGCACTAATGTACTGTATATCTATCTATCAAATGTTTACATGAATTAGTGTATATACAAAAGAGTATCAGTAGAGAGCAGCCACTAACAACACAATAAATTTTTTAGCGAGAACTAGAACGGAAGTGCAGCTATGACGTCACTGAAAACCTCCAACACAAAAGAGCTTTAAAATGGCGGCGCCCATGATATATAGGAAAGGCTAGAAATCATGATATTTAATATCGTTTTTCTCACTTGATAAATTTCGTTCAATTAAAATTTGTTGATTTTTGTGTTAGTTACATGTCTATTTAACGATAAATGGCCATTTATATTCTGACATGCGGTACCCTTTAACTTTTATGCTGAATTCATCAGCAACGATGCGTTCTCTATTTTGTAGGAGTGAATACAATTTACATTAAAATAATCAGATTTACTGTTACAGAAATATTTCGCCATATGACAACTTACATCAAATGAGTGTATATTATATATTCTTTACGTATGGCCACATACCACTACTGTATGTTCTTTTTTTCCAATAACTCCTAGCTATTGAGGCTGCTATTGGTTATAAGTCAGTTATATCATTATCAACACTCTTTCTAAAATATAATAATGTATATAGAGAAAAAACAGAGAGAGAATTTAAATGAGCGCAAAACGTCAGTACAACGCGCCAATTAATTACAGTATTGAAATATAAGTAAATAAGGGGTGTATAACTTTTTATTTATTTATTAATTTATTTTTACTCTCTTTGGAGATAAAAAAACACAATATTTTGGGGATAATGTAAATTTATCAATCGTTTGATCCAGTGACAGTGGGTTATTTCTTGCATACCGGACAAGGATTTCCGCGTATTTTTATCTGGTACGGAATTTTTATCCTACACCCCCTCCAGGTGCTCATCCTACCCTGCCGTGAAGTTGGAACAATATATGACGTAATATATTTAATTTGACGTCTTAAAAGCCATTGTGGTGAATTTTAAAAATACTTTTAAATTTAATTAAATATTCAATGTGTTTGGATTGCATGTTTAGATAGAGCCTTGTTCCGTCCAAAAACAATTATCCCTCGGGACGGAATTTTTTCTATCCGAATCTCAAACCAATTTAAGGTTCTTATAGACCTCCATGTTGTGACGTTACTGTTCCGATCATATCGCCCTTTTCAGTGATTCAATACATTCGAATGTTGTTTTACTTATTCGGAATGTCCTGAACCGCGAATCACGCCCAAGGTCAAACAGTTCAATAGTTTACGTTCAAGAGCCTTACATCCGGCATTATTCAATTCATTTCAATACAATCTCTACGATATCATATTTATATGAATACCGTGCACGTATGATGAAGAGCACCTGATGAAATGCACATAATATAAATACTGTTTTTTTATGTTTTGATTGGTATATTATCCGATATAAATTGTATGATTTGCCAAATTTAAAAACTTGCCCGAAATAATATGGTTTTATAAATAGGCAAACTGTTTAAGAACTAAGATCAAGCTGACATTAAAAGTGGGTGAGGTACATGCATGTGAAATCTCTTTTTTGAGACACAACTAGGACCTAATGTGGTTTAAAATTATGAGTTTTGAAAGAAAATAAGTACAGAAATAGTGCAATTGAAAACAACATGACTGTTTTTGTGCAGTTTTTGTGTAGTACCTAATATTTGGTACGATCTGTCATGTTAAATAAAGATAGCGTCAATTAAATTTTACTGGCATAATTTATCTGAATTATCTTTGTAGATGCAACGAGCCTGTAATTTTTGTAACGTCACAAGTTTTTTAGATAAAGGTGAGAGAAGTTGAACACTGTTATAAAATTTTACAGATTTTTCATTTTATTAGTTTATGCAAGAAACAGTTCTTCATCAAGTATGGTGGTCGACCACTTAGTGTCAATATGTTTCTGTATAGTTTTAAGGCACCTTTGTATTATAGGGTTTATTATTGTTCGTAATTGTAGATTTCAATACATATATCACATACATGAAGTTAACACCACATCTCAACTAACACATATATTTGTATGCATGTGCTTAAAAAATGTTATCAATATAAGGACTTATATGTAACATAGAAGGGCAAGATAAATTGCATGCCCTCAATAAATGCTGATAAAACAACTTGAAAATTATTAGTTAACTATTCAAATGTGTAATGCTACCTTTAATAGTTTGATCTTGCAAAATGGTATTGAAATCATTTTTAAGCAAGTTATTTTTGATGTTTTGTTAGTGGCAGTAGAATCCTTAAGATAAATGCATTACTAAAAATGGCGACAAGTTATTATAATAATATTTGCAACATTTGCTTGAATAAATACGGTCTCACAAAATTTCAATATGTTACTTTTCCTTCCATATATAAATTCTTAATAAACGGCACAACTACTGTTATGCAAATCAACGACAGACATCTTGTATATTTATACTAGGTTTATAGACATCTGCTGTGTAATTGCTCATGTAGATGCCACACTTTACATATGGAATCAAAGCTGCGAGCTTATATGAACCGCTCTAGAGTCAGCTCCCTGGGTAGAGCCAGTACTGAGTGTCGTTTAATGAGAGGCATCAGGTCGAATCGGGGATCGAACCCGCAACTGCTGGCGTCAGCGGAAAACACTATATCCATTAGACTACCGCCACGCTAACGCCAAAGAATTGCCAGCAACTTTTGGAAGGAAGGTTGTTCTACTTAGATTCATGCCAAGATTTGTCTCCCCCAATACAACTAGATATGCCACGTACTGTAGAACCTAGAAAAAAATGGTTTAAACCCATTTCTTATTTTTATAGCATTTCATATGTATTCACTTAGCGACTTACAATCGATAACATAAGGTCTCAAATGATGCATTTTAAGCATCTGAAAATCCTATGATATTGTAATCAATCAGCAGCACTTTTCATCTAATGAAAACATGGATAGAAAATAAATTTTGATAGTTTTCTCTGCTATCTCTGTACATGTATGATGCATTTTTATATGCATCTCCCATTTTGACATGGAGTGCATATCTTAATATTCTAGTTTAAAAAAACTACATTTACTCTTATTCTGCAATTTAAGGAATTATGGTTAATACTTTCATTGTTTGTGGTACAATCTCTCACTCCTGATCAAAACAACTAATCAAGACTGGTGGGCCGGGTTGTTTTTGGTTAGTGTGTCTAGCTTGATCGTGATTGTCGGTTATCTGAAAAAAGTGGATTCAACAATAAGTAACATAAAATTTTGTTATGCCGAGACAGGCACATCTTTAGAATTCTTAACGTTTTGTTTCTAATTGTTTCCCAGTCTTTTCAATACTTGTCATTTTGATCGCACCTCACACAAAGAAAATAAATCTAACATGTACACTCTTAGGTTAAGTTTCACTAACCCATGTACAATGGCTTTCCATTAATTAATTTCTCAAGATTTGTCCAGTCAAGATTTTCCCTTTTCCAGTACGCCTTATTAACGTTTAATTTTTTAAAGGAATATATCAGATATCATACTCCGTATTGCTAAAATTATATTTATTTAAGCATACTAAAATAATATAACAATTTTGTGACGTATTAGAGGAGTCGCGAGATTGCATTTTGATTCAATTTGATCCTTCATAAAGGTTTACACATAACAAATATTGTTTTCATCTTAGACAGAGTCCGAATGACGATGTGTAGGTTGTCAAGCAGTATTTAGGTGCTGTCTACTTTTAGAAAAGTTATTTTTTTAAGCTTACCACTTGAATTTAAATATCGATTTTGTCATATTTTGAAGGATTTGGCACACAAAACTATTCGGATTGTATTTATTAATGATAATGAGATGCTTTTTATTCATTTTAATAATTATTTTATTCTTAAGACATTTATAGAGTTTTATTCTGATATACTCCATTTAATGTTACATTTGTTAAAACAGCTATATTCTAGTGAATAAAGAGTTGTCAGCTCACGCAAGAGCTTGTGGGTTCGATCCCCAATGCTGTGAAAACACTCAATAGTTTCTATCCTGAAAGTAGACCCAACAGTGGTTAATATGAGCTGTAAGCTTTCTGCGCAATGTAGTTAACATAAACTATTGTTATTGGCTCCCAATAAACATTTGTCTATAAAATGTTACAGGAATTCTTCTTATGGTTAAAATCATAGATTGGTTTCCATTGTTGTTTATCAGGTACCATAGGTTCAAATCCAGATCCATATGATTTTGGCTGTTTATTTTATATTTACATTATTTTATGTAAACTGCCGGACGGAGGTTCAGTATTTGTTATTTTTTATATATATCTTTTTATATATTCTTTTATTATATTATTCTCTTTTTTCGGCCTTTTCATTACAGAAAGTAAATATCATATTTTAAGTAAAGGTCATTCGACGTGTTCGTGCTACTGCCGTCATAATTACTGTTGACTATATATAAAACTTGGCATCTAATTATTCGAGGCGGTTATTTTGCAGATAAAACAGAAAAAATGATAAATTGGATCAAATATTTGCAGTTAAACGTTTTAGCCATTCAGCTATTTGTGAATATAATATGATTCCCATTTGAAAATATATTGGTATCAACAGCCGGCCCGATTAGCTCAGTCGTTAGAGCGTCTGACTTTCAATCCAGGGGTCGTGAGTTCGAATCCTCATCAAGCCGCAATCTATCTCCTTGATGGTTGATATCCGACATTGCGTCTCATTAACATTCGTCCGTCACCGCTGATTGATGTGGGAAAGTTATCAGTTACTCGCGGAGATAAGGTTTGCTCGAATTAATCTTCCAGGATCCTAGGAAACGGTTGTTAGGTTAACTGATCGTCTATTAGCCCTCAATTGCATAAAATGACTTTAAATATTCAATCAATTAATCACGGTATTGTAACAGAATAAGATCCTGACCATGCTAACAATCTATCTAAATGAGATTTGCTCTTGAACACTGCCGTCTTACGTCTGTTTTTACCTGTAAACAATCATGGTGTTAAACGAGCCTGTCATTAATAAGACTATTTCTACACGGAACAACAATGGTTACACGCATAATCATTCATCTAAAAATGAACTTACCTTATGACTGTAATTATAAGTATCCACATAAAATCAAATATTGATTTGACAAAAATCTGGCACTGGTTCGGGTACACAAAAATACCTATTCAGTTATTATATCTGTTTAGTTTGATTCTATGTGTAAGTTAAATAGTGTTTTAATAACAATTTATGGATAGTGAATATTCACTTAGAATAATTATATTAATGTCTTACCTTCAAATAATGCTGTATATTCTCAAGTAGGAAAGCGTATTTGAATTTCCCTCCTCGAAAGTTGCCAGATTTGCCGTAAATCGGTAAAAAAAAAGTTGTCACAAAGGGAAATCAAATTAACTTGATGTCTTAAATCTCATTACAAATGTCAGCAATTATATAAAAAGATATTTAGTTTGAAAGTCACTGTGACGCATTTTCGACCATGATTAAAAAAGAAACGTGTTCTTGTGACTTACAACGACAAAATTAAAGCTCGTTGCTCTACACGGATATTTGACCTTGTTAGTGGTGCATTTGTTTTGAAGATAAATTATGTGGCTATTTTTGACGACTGCACCGAAAATTAGGACTTTGAAGTCGTCCATATACAGATTGGTACACAACTGGCATAACCTTCCACTCACTCATTTTACAACCTATCTATTAATATAACATCAATATTTCAGGAGTCAAATAGTACAAATTTTGATGACAAAAGGGCATCAATTCTGACATTTATTCTAAATTTTGACAGTTCAAGAAGATTGCATGGTGGTTATATCAATACTGCATATCTTTCTTTACACGATTTCAAGATCATGTGAACAAAATGAAACTCAGATATGTTATCCAATAAGATATTTAATGTTTGCATTAAACTACTATTTGTTTTATAATTGCCAATATGGGTGTAGTATAATACACACCGTCCTGTATGTTGTTATTGCAATGATCCATGTCAATATGGTAAAACACACATTTGAGTAGCGCACCAAGGTGTTGCACACGAAACAATATCTAACCATGAGCAGACCCTATCAAACGTTTGGAAGCGACAAACGAAAGAAACGGACGGACGGACGGACATGTAATACCCGTAACACTTCGTCGCGGGGATTTATCGTATTTAATGAAGGAGAAATAACTTTATCTTCAGTTGTTTACATAAATTACAAAGTTTCCGGTTATTAGAAATAAGAAGAGATTGAATAATTATCATTATTTAGTATACCGTTAAATAATTAAATCTTCTTTCTCTGAATATCTTTGAACTTATTACATAAATACGAAATGGAACTCGTCTTCACTATCACCTGAGGCACAGAATTGACAAAGCTTAGTTTAAAACGGATGAAACGAATGTGTCGAATAGCTGATACAGTGTTTTGGGGGCTAAATAATTTTTCAACCTTTATGTAAAAACAGTCTTGTAGCTCTGAGTATTTTATAGTTTTTGGCAATATTCACTTCCAAGCCCAATTTGGTACAATGTATATACAGCTTATTTAGGCTATTTTGTAGCTCTTTAGGTGTTTCACATAAAACGGCACATGCCATAAATTATGTGAAATAATTAATTGCACCAGCTACATACCAACAAAGTAATAGAGTCATCGATCGTATTTTAGATGTCTCAAATTAAGGTCTCACTACACAGACGAATTTTGTTCTTTGTTCTATATAAAATAAGGTCTAGGATTTCAATGGTTAAAAAATAATTCTACATAGATTTTTTTAAAGTTTTTTTTTTATAGCAGGAATGTATAACCACATAAAATATACAATAACTGATAAGTTGTCCACATTGGTTTATTTTAAAAAGGGTGCAGTGACACCCTGAGCTTTTTTTGAAAATGCTCATTAATACATGCATATGTTGAAATCCAATAAAAGTTTCTTTTTTAACACCAGTGATGTCTAATGACAGTATATATGTGCTATGCCAACTTTTGCTCTACTCATCTACAGCAAGAAATCACAACCACTTTAAACCATTTTGAAAATATTTCATAACCAAAGTACATAGGCCTTTTTTAAGTGTAAGCATCTTGATACTGTGCGGAAAAAGGGGGCGTAACTGTGTAGTGAAACGTTAATCCAATCAAGGGTTTTATAATTGATGATACTTTTAACAGGTGTACGAATTGAATTATTTCAGACAATTTGTCTTTTGATGGGACGAGTGTCTTTGAATATGGGACAAGTATTCTCAAAACTTGGGACGAGTTGTCTTTGGGATGACTTGACCTTAATGCATAGTGTAGACGTGGCTCCAAGATGCGACATAAGTGATGACATAAAATAAAACCACATGAGGTAATGCATATCGTAATCGCACGGCGACCGAATGATTTTTTTATTATACTTATAGTCTGCAGTTTTGAAGGTATCAATGTTCGCCGAGGCTCATTTTTCATACACATGTATACTATCCCAAAGCATCGATCAGAATTATTTTCATAGGGTATAAAGCTGTACTCGGAGCACCTCCCCGATTATCCTAATTCAGATGACGGAAGTATGTACGATTGCATGGGGCTGATTCTGAGAGCGTGATTCATATATTGCTGGGCTGTTTTGTTCCGTATATTACCTTGTTGCGGTTTTTGCATGGAGAGTATAGAAACTCTCTCACAAGTCAATGGTTACATCGTATAACCACTCTTTTGTATTGATATGCTGTCAACCCCAAATCCATCGCAGTTTCTTTCCCTATAAAATAGCCTATGTACAACCAAAAAGCTTTTGTCAATATCTTATTGGATCGCTGTGTGTGACGTTCGGTCAAACATTCGGTAACTGAATTGTTATCTGCGGTTTGTATCTAAATATTAAACCTATCAGCGAACCCTTATTCACCAGGAACAAATCTTGAACTTGTATTGTTTTAAGCATCTAGATTCGCCGTAAAAAGAGGAGTCCTTACAAGGGTAGTTTTGTCAATAACTACCACGAGCCAGCCGAAATCCTCATCGTTGCTGTATTAATTATTATGAATATGCCTGGTGACAAGAATCGGAGTTGGTTCAGCTCATTACCCTGCATAGTTAAGTAGTTCACATTCGACGAAGCATTCAAATCTTCCCACGAACTCTCCAACAACTTCTCTTTGGCATACCAGCTATTGCGCGTCGTTTCATGTCCGCTGAATTTCAATAAGCAACAACCTGCTCATCTTCTATTATTTCATTTTTTTTTTATTATACTATACGATTCTTAGTTTATCGCCAACTGGTGCATTTCTATGTTGACACTTTATTCCTATTCTTCCTTCTACAACGTCGCGTCCAGTTTATGTACATTTCTAGGTAAAAGAGATGGGCAATTGTATATTTCATTCCAATGCGAATCATAAATTTTGTCACGGCTTACATATTCTATGTCCGTCCACCTTTCGGTTGTCGAACTGTATGTATGGATCGACCACTGATGTAAATCATATGCGGCGTCACATGTGTATTCTACTGTTACGTTGTTTGACTTATTTAGTTTGAAACTTGCGTTATCTATTCGATCCGGTACAGGACAGTGACATGCCAACTGAAGATCGGTCCAACATCTATCTTTACAATGACTCATGCTTGTACAACATTTTATATGTTTGTCAAATTTTCCTTATTGACTCGGTATACGATATCCGCGTGTCTCGCATGGGCCTACGTTTGTTACCATGTTGATAATACATGATGCTGGATTTGGAACACTGGTTACAAACTCCAACATGTTTTATTTTGGTTGGAATGAAGTCCCTCTAATTTTCTAAATGTCTTAGTTCCGAAGTTTTCGTGCTGGTCAAGCCTTTTAATTGACACATCATGCATGTCACTTAGAGCATACCTTTCGTGTACCAGACCGACGCACAGTTCACCCGAGTATTGCATCACCAACACAAAGCAATCTGCTTAAGAAGCCCTCTTCCAATATTTTTTTTCTGAAAACCCTCACCCCTTATACTTACAAGAATGCAGTAGATACAAGATTTTTCGGAAAAAACCCTTCCTCTCGTACATCCACCAAAAGGGGATTCCCATCTCATACTTTTCTCACGTCTAAGCCAGCGGAAGGAGAAAACCCGTTCCACAATCTCCCCAAGGTTGCACCCCCATAAATATTTGAATCGCCCATACGCCCATTGATAAGCATATACTTAATCCTACATAAGAAGTCCGTCGGTGCGGTATGGTACATATACGGATCATTAATCAAAAATGGGTGTATCGTGACGGTTACCAAAATAGTATTTATTTATATCTGAATTCATTCAACTATACGTTACACAAACGGAGAAAAACATATCCATGAAAAGGAATAAATGATGTTAATTTAACAATCAAATTGAAACAACGGTCTTGACAGGTTATATATATATATCACATTCATTTATTTTCTCAAAAATACAAAATATTATTATATAATCTATAAATAAACGAATTCTGATTCGCCAGAATTATTTCTAATTGAAGAAAAAACTATATGATATTGAACAGTTTTTATTTTGGGTTTTGCAATACTATGCATAAAATTGCTAAAATAGCTGCTGGGAATTCAAACAATGAAAACTGAGATGTTCCGAATGCGGCGATGTTTTCAAACGGCTATCAACAAAGGATTCGCGTCCGTTTTCAGCAAATTAATCGTTAATAAAGATGCGATACGACAAAAATGGCAACTTTTTAATAAATTTATATATGTCGCCAATATTAACCAGAGAAACAATTGAATGAATAGTTTAAATATAAAGATAACACACGTGTATCAAGATGTATCCGTGGCCGAGTGGTGTTAATACATAGTTTTTTTTGTAAAATTGTTTTTTCGCCATGGTTCGAATCCCGTCCGGGGATATGATGTGCTATGCACTAGAAAAACATAAACATCAATTTTTCTGGTGCATAGCACATCATATTGCACAGCTGAAAAGTCCATAATTGTAAATTATATACCTTATTGTGAACCTTTGCAGAACTTCCGCAAGAATCTGGCAAACTTTCTTACTCATTGTGCTTGAACCGACGACCTCAATCGTTATAGGTGAGTGATCGTTATGAGACACTAAGCCATAGATAATCCATTGTGAATAAGAGATATAGCATGCGTCATAATTTGCAAGTGTGTGTAAATTATCAAAGATATTTAATTGTTATTCATATGGCTTTCGTCTATTTTGTTATTTTCCTATAATTTTCATATGTGTATTCGGAGATACAGACACGGTCATACCAACTCATTTTAAAAAACTATTTCACTGATTAAATTAAGATATGTATCCACGAACTTAGCACTACAAGAGTTTCTCGAGTTTCAGAAACTGAAAACAAAAATCAAACAATTTCCTTTAACCGTTTTACAGTGACAAGTCGAAAGGCATGGACAAAAAATCTAACATTTAACTAGGTCTGAAAACCTGCTTTTTAAGGAGATACATATTGAAACGAGATAACAGTAAGTTTAGCTTAATCTGTCGAGCCCTTTTTCTATTTCGTTTTTAGCCTGTGGCATACCCAATGACAATAGTACCCACAAAATAATGTTTAAATGGCTTTGAAATATTTTATACCTAATTGACATTTTAGAAGTTTGACAACGCTGGGATTGCACTACGTCACGAAGTATGCAGGCATTGACTAAAAATAATATTGGGCGCCACTCCTTTATTTAGGTATTGAAACCTTTTTATTTCCCACTATGTTGTACACTTTTTGATACATTGCGTTTTGGTATTTTTGCATGATAACAATAAATGCATAAAAATGCCACTGACTTTTTCATTCCTTTTATATTTCCAACGAAACAAAACTATTTGTCATTTATGTAAACAACTGAAGATAAAGTTATTTTTCCTTCATTAAATACGATAAATCCCCGCGACGAAGTGTTACGGGTATTACATGTCCGTCCGTCCGTCCGTTTCTTTCGTTTGTCGCTTCCAAACGTTTGATAGGGTCTGCTCATGGTTAGATATTGTTTCGTGTGCAACACCTTGGTGCGCTACTCAAATGTGTGTTTTACCATATTGACATGGATCATTGCAATAACAACATACAGGACGGTGTGTATTATACTACACCCATATTGGCAATTATAAAACAAATAGTAGTTTAATGCAAACATTAAATATCTTATTGGATAACATATCTGAGTTTCATTTTGTTCACATGATCTTGAAATCGTGTATGTTTATATTTTTTGACCAAAGATTTGGTGTGTGTACTTCATAAAGAAAGATATGCAGTATTGATATAACCACCATGAAATCTTCATGAACCGTCAAAATTGAAAATAAATGTCAGAAGTGAAGCCCTTGTGTCATCAAAATTTGTACTATTTGACTTGTGAAATATTGATGTTATATTAATAGGTTGTAAAATGCCAATTGTGAGTGGAAGGTTCATGCCAGTTGTGTACCTATATGTATATGGACGACTTCAAAGTCCTAATTTTCGGTACAGTCGTCAAAAATAGCAACATAATTTATCTTCAAAACAAAGGCATATAGGGTACGGTAACGAGCTTTAATTTTTCCAATTTTTTCGTCGTTGTAAGTCACAGAAACACGTTGCTTTTTATATCATGGTCGAAAATGCGTCACAGTGATTTTCAAACTAAATATCTCTTTATATGATTGCTGACTTGTGAAATTTCAAAGAACTGTTTTTGCCATCAATATTCAATCTCCTTGCACATATTTTAACGCAAAACTGAGTCGTATAATGATATTTTTTGCCATTACACAGCAACATTTTGTAGAAGGTGAACAAAAAATAAGTATTTGTGAATCTTAAACTCCTTTAAAGATCGTCATTTTTTCAAAGTATATGTTTAACTCGGAACTTATTTTAAGACATTAAGTTAATTTGATTTTCCCTTTGTGACAACTTTTTTTTTTACCGATTTACGGCAAACCTGGCAACTTTTGAAGAGGGAAATTCAAATACGCTTTCCTACTTGAGAATATACAGCATTATTTGAAGGTAAGACATTAATATAATTATTCTAAGTGAATATTCACTATCATAAATTGTAATTAAAACACTATTTAACTTAGGCATAGTATCAAACTAAACAGATATAATAACTGAATAGGTATTTTTATGTACCCGACCCAGCGCCAGATTTGTCAAATCAATATTTGATTTTATGTGGACATTATAACTACAGGCATCAGGTGAGTTCATTTTTAGATGGATGATTATGCATGTAACCATTGTTGTTCCGTGTAGAAATAGTCTTATTAATGACAGGCTCGTTTAATACCATGATTGTTTACTGGTAAAAACAGAAAATAAACTCGAGCACACCCTATCTCCGCGAGTTACTGATAACTTTCCCACATCAATCAGCGGTGACAGTTTGGGAGCCAATAACTCCATTGCGCAGAAAGCTTACAGCTCAATGAGCTGACAACACTGTATTCACCAGAATGTCGCTGTTTCAACAAATGTAACATTAAATGGAGTATATCAGAATTAAACGCTATAAATGTCTTCAGAATAAAATAATTATTAAAATGAATAAAAAGCATCTCATTATCATTAGTAAATAAAATCCGAATAGTTTAGTGTGCCAAATCCTTCAAAATATGACAAAATTGATGTTTAAATTCAAGTGGTAAGTTTAAAAAAATAACCTTTCTAAAAATAGACAGTACCTAAATACTGCTTGACGTACATATCGTCATTCGGACTCTTTCTAAGATGAAAACAATATTTGCTATGTGTAAACCTTTATAACGGATAAAATTAAAATCAAAAAATGCAATCACGCGACTCCTCTAATACGTCACAAAATCATTATATTATTTTTGTATGCTTGAATAGATATCCTTTTTGCAATACGGAGTATGATATCTGCTATATTCCTTTAAAAAATGAAACGTAAGTTAGGCTACTGGAAAAGGGATAAACCTGGCTGGACAAATCTTGAGAAATTGGTTAGGGGAAAGCCATTGTACATGGGTTAGGGAAATTTAACCTAAGACTGTACATGTTAGATTAATTGTCGTTGCGTGAGGTACGATCAAAATGACAAGTATTGAAAAGGCTGGGAAACAATTAGAAACAAGACGTTAAGAATTGTAAAGATGTGCCTGTCTCGGCATAACAAAATGTTATGTTACTTATTGATGAATCCACTTTTTTCAGCTAACCGACCATCGAGATTAAGCTAGGCATATTAACCAAAAAAAACCCGGCCCACCAGTCTTGATCAGTAGTTTTTATCAGGAGTGAGAGATTGTAACTATAAAAGTATTTACCATTATTCCTTAAATTGTAGAATAAGAGTAAATGTAGATTTTTTAAACTTCAATATTAAGATATGCACTCCATGTCAAGATGGGAGATGCATATAAACACGCATCATACATGTTTAGAGATAGCAGAGATCAAAATTTATTTTCTATCCATGCTTTCATTAGATGAAAAGTGCTGCTGATTGATTACAATATCATAGGATTTTCAGATGCTTAAAATGCATCACTTGAGACCTTATGTTATCGATTGTAGGGTCGCTAGGTGAATACATATGAAATGCTATCAATGTCAGAAATTGGTTTGAACCATTTTTTCTAGGTTCTATTGTATCAGCCATATCTAGTTGTATTGGGGGCAACAAACCTTTGAATGAATATAAGTAGAACAACTTTCCTTCCAAAAGTTATTGGCGGATTTTGTCACTCAAACCTGTGGTGGTAGCGTGGCGGTAGTCTAATGGATATAGTGTTTGCCGCTGCGCCAAAGGTTGCGGGTTCGATCTCCGATTCTACCTGATGCCTCTCATAAAACGACACACAGTACTGGCTCTACCCAGGGAGCGGACTCGAGAGCGATTCATATAAGCTCTGAGCTTTCATCGCAATCGAGCTAAAATAAATTAGTATAAACTAAACATGTGACTTCAACAGTGACAGGTTCGTAATCACGATATAGCGACCATTTGGCCACGAAGAATACTAAACTTACATCTAAGTCATTAGTCTGTCTCATATATAACTACCGTCAAAAGTGAAATGATGATTTTACATTTTGAACTGTAATAGTTATAAAGCACTTGAATAGTAAAATTTGTATTTGCTGAATTAAAAGTTTCAAAATCAAGCTGTTAGCACTTATTCTGTAAATAAGAAGTCATATAGAAGTGAAATGATTGTTTTACAGAATACACAGTCCAGAACAAGTTGAAAAAAGACCGCTAAGAATCTCCCATGAGCGATGTAAATGTAAAAGAATAGTTATGTAAAGGTAATATTATTGTTATTCGAATTTGAACTTATTTATTTCACATCGATTGTGAAACAAGTTATAACAACCCAGTAGAACCATTTATAAGCATATGCAAATAATATTTTTTGCTCAAGGACACAACATAGCCATGGCGGAGGATTGAACCCATGACCCTCACATCCTGGATCTGATGGTATAATGAACGGATGTTACCCATCGATGGGTCAGAATTAATGTTTTACTTCTAAGTGTGAACTATATTTTTGTCTAACATAGGCACATAAGCCAAGTTAGAAAATCCTCCTTCCAAAGAAATGTTTAAAACACTTAGCGGTAGTGTAGAGGATAGACTGTTAGCCGCCCACGCCAGAGATCGCGGGTTCAATTCCCAGCTCAACCCGATTCGAGAGCAGTTCATTAAAGCTTATATATATATATATATATATATATATATATATATATATATATATATATATATATATATATATACTCTGTATCTATATGATCCAACGGGTTTATAAATCTGTCCTTTATATAGCATGTGAGTAGTCATGAATCCTTAAATGGATCCTACTCATATAAAGCTATCACCTCATGTATGTAAATTTGTCCACCCTGTCCAGATGTGTTGCATGTAATTCCATAGTATATAAGTCATGGTCGACACCAAATGTATTGGTTTGGCAGAGGCCTTGATATTGTATCTATGGTTTGCATTGTAGCTAGGCGCACTCGCCGTAGTCTGGTCTGTACATTTGTGTCTTGGTTATTCACAAATAATTATCTCCATATATATATATCATGCATTGTGAATGAGCATCTCAAAAGATCCCAAAAATCGTAAATTCCGTTGTTGTGAATTTAATTATCTCCCTTTATATATATATATATATATATATATATATATATTGATATCGCAATAAACAATAAGCAATAATATATACATGATATATTTTTATATTGATGAAATAACGTTCTTCTGCTGCTTATGCTCCCCCATAGTCGCCACTTCGTTCGTACGTGCGTGCATGCGTGTGTCCGTCCGTGCGTCCGTCCCCAAGTTCTTGTCCGGGCTATTTCTCTACAACCTCTGGTTGGAGTTTTATGAAACTTGCTTGGATTCATCATTACAAAATGTCAATGCTTAAATTGTCTTTGTGTTCCGGTTCGTAGATTTTTCATGGAGTTATGGCCCTTTATATTAAGTTTTGGTGAACTTCTTTGAAACTAAATTAAACGTGTTTGTGAAAGAAGATGAATCAAGGTATGAATGTTCATATTGTTGTTTATATTGTCCATGTATGATACTAGTATGTGTATCACAGATACTGCCTTGACGTTGAAGAAAAGAAAAGATAGATGTTCTCTCGATAAGGAAGATTCCATATGTGAAGTGTTGCATCTACATGAGCAATTACACAGCAGATGTCTATAAACCTAGTATAAATATACAAAATATCTGTCGTTGATTTGCATAACAGTAGTTGTGCCGTTTATTAAGGATTGATATATGGAAGGAAAAGTAACTTATTAAGCTTTTGTAAGAGCGTATTTATTCAAGCAAATGTTGCGAAATATTATAATAATACCTTGTCGCCATTTCTAGCAATGTATTTTTTTAAGGATTCTACTGCCACTAACAAAACATCAAAAATAACTTGAAACTTGCTTAAAAATGATTTCAATACCATTTTGCAAGATCAAAACATTAAAGGTAGCATAACACATTTGAATAGTTAACTAACCATGTTCAAGTTGTTTTATCAGCATTTATTGAGGCCATGAAATTTGTCTTGTCCTTCTATGTTAAATATAAGTCCTTTTTTCAAGCACATCCATACAAATATATGTGTGTGTTGAGAGGTGGTGTTAACTTCATGAATGTGATATATGTATTGAAATCTACTATCACAAACAATAATAAATCCTATAAAACAAAGATGCCTTAAAACTATACAGAAACAAATTGGCACTAAGTGGGCGACCACCATACTTGATGAAGAACTTTTTCTGGTGTAAACTAATGAAATGAAAAATCTGTAAAAAAAAAAAACAGTGTTCAACTTCTCCCACCTTTTTCTAAAAAACTAATGACATTAAAATACTTAAAGGCTCGTTGCATCTACAAAGATAATTGAGGTAAATTATGCCAGTAAAATTTAATTGACGCTATCTTTATTTTACATGACAGATCGTACCAGGATTAGGTACACAAAACTGCACAAAAACAGTCAAGTTGATTTCAATTGCTCTATTTCTGTACTTATTTTCTTTCAAAACTCATAATTTAACCCACATTAGGTCTTAGTTGTGTCTAAAAAAAGAAGAGATTTCACATGCATGTACCTGCCCACTTGATCTTAGTTAGTTCTTAAACAGTTTGCCTATTTATAAAACTATATTATTTCGGGCAAGTTTTTACATTGTGCAAAACGTACAATTTATATCGGGTAATATACCCATTAAAAAAACAACAACAGTATTCATATTATGTGCATTTTATCACGTGCTCTTCATCATACGTGCACGGTGTTCATATAAATACGATATCGTAGAGATTGTATTGAAATGAATTAAATAATGCCGGATGTAAGGCTCTTGAACGTAAACTATTGAACTGTTTGACCTTGGGCGTGATTCACGGTTCTGAACATTCCGAACAAGTAAAACAACATTCGAATGTATTGAACCACTGAAAAAGGGCGATATGATCGGAACAGTAACGTCACAACATTGAGGTCTATAAGAATCTAAAATTGGTTGGAGGTTCGGATAGAAAATTCCATCCCGAGGGATAATAGTTTTTGTGACGGAGCGAGACTCTATATAAACATGCAAACCAAACACAATGAATATTTAATTAAATTTAAAAGTATTTTTAAAATTCACCACAATGGCTTTTAAGACGTCAAATTAAATATATTACGTTATATATTGTTCCAACTTCACGGCAGGGTAGGATGAGCACCTGGAGGGGGTGTAGGATGACAATTCCGTACCAGATAAAAATACGCGGAAATCCTTGTCCGGTATGCAAGAAATAACCCACTGTCACTGGATCAAACGATTAATAAATTTACATTATCCCAAATGACTTTGTTTATGCCCAAAAAGAGTGAAATAAAAAAATAAAAAGTAATACACCCCTTATTTACTTATATTACAATACTGTAGTTAATTGACGCGCTGTACTGACGGTTTGCGCTCATTTAAATTCTCTCTTTGTTTTTTCTCTTTAAATCTTTGATTAAATTTCAGAAAGAGTGTTGATAAAGATATAACTGACTTATAACCAATAGCAGCCTCAATAGCTAGGAGTTATTGGAAAAAAAGAACATACAGTAGTGGTATGTGGCCATACGTAAAGAATATATAATATACACTCATTTGATGTAAGTTGTCATATGGCGAAATATTTCTGTAATAGTAAATTTGGTTATTTAAATGTAAATTGTATTCACTCCCACAAAATAAAGAACGCATCGTTGCTGATGAGTTCAGCATAAAGGTTAAATAAAGAATGCATCCTTGCTGACGAATTAAGCATAAAAGTTAAATAAAGAACGCATTATTGTTGATGAATTTAGAATAAACGTTAAATAACGAACGCATTCTTGCTGATGAATATAACATAATAGTTAAATAAAGAACGTATATAGTATTGTAACATGCATAATTTCGTATATATGTTCAAGTCTGTGTATTATGGCAAGCTGAATTAACAAAACCACTGTACATTACATATACGTAATGAAATCATTGACAATATCTAAACCTGTCAATTGGCAGACTTCAATAAAAATTATAGATTTCATTCATTTATACTACATGTACATTATATAGATATTCACTAAATCTATTAAATACTATTCATCATAAAATTATTTTATTTTAAATGGTTGGTTTATATATAAATGTATATGCACATTGAAATAAAGAAATTGATAAAACGTTTAATTCAAATCCTCAAATAAGATGAAGAAAACCGGAGACAAGCCATTAATATATTGTTCTTGTTTCAATATTTGTCACTGTTTGTTATTTAAGACTGCTTCAAATCATCATCTGATGAAGAAGAAGACGAAGACGAAGAAGACGACTTTGCCTAAATGTTGATCTTCACCGATGAACAAGTGATCTTGGCACCGTAGTGACCCTTCCAGAAACAGTTGTCCTGACCACCGTGGGTATATTCAATAAATCGCGCACCTGGTCTGTAACCGACAAACCTGTCGCTAACCTGAAACATATTAAACATAACTATGATCATATGAACCAAATATTTGCATGATTAGCCAAAATTTGAATGAAGACGAATCAGTTTAAAATGTTGAATGGAATACAATACAGATGTTTCATCACCATGTTTGTAACATTGCATGCGACGTATAGGCAGTTATGGGCACTGCATGATAGCGTTTTTATTAGAGAATTCGTCTTGACTATCTTTGACGCTTGCTTTTATAAAAGACAACCGTCTTAAAACTTTCTTTTTTGAAAAAAAAGTAACATGGTTAAGATAAAGTATATGATTTGTTTATTCAAACTGTCGGATTTAATATCGTATCCATAGTATTTCTGCCGACTACCGTTTTGATGTTTATTTCTGTTTCAATTATTATATGTTTTATCTAATATCTTACCCAAGTTATGCAATGACGTTCGTAGAAATACACTATTTATTTATTTTATCTAAACAAACTGTTGAGGAGATGCGCATATCAAGACACGTGTTACTGCCCAAAGTATCAAGCCGTATATCATTTAGAAACACAAGCGGGGACGATAATCAAACTCATATATTTTGTAGCTTATAACTCAGATTTAATTCTAAAACGTCACTTGTTCAATAATCCCTTATAAACTTCAGTACAAAAATATAAGTTTCAGACATATTCTGTAACAGATTCGATGCAGTTGGTTTCTTTTTCAAGGGAAATATAGATAACTCGTCTTAAGTGTGAATTACAAATATCACATTTTTTATGGTTTTGTTTAAACAAACACTTTTAACAAATTTATGCCCTTGATTCTTATATTTATCCCTGGACTTCTCAAACACTTAATGATTATTATCTTGCTGAACTGGCTTCTAAATAGGTATCTGCGGATAGCACCTTATTCATATTTTGTCTTAATATGTATACCTGACATTTACGGGTACAATACCACACTTATAAAGTTCAATAATATATGTTAAAAATGTATCATTAAACACAGCCATATCAATACCATTGCAGTGTTTTGAACATAATTTTGAAAATAAACATTTTGTGGAGAGTAAAGATTCTTGTTTTGCTTAGTATATGATGAACCTACTGATAAAATGATTCCTTGGTTTTATTGAGTTATGAAAAGTTATGAAATAGGCACTCAAGCACTGTACAAAGGCTGAAGAACAGTAAATGAGCTTCATTATACGAAGGAATCAGACATAACAACACTCATCGAAGTACGGAATATAAATCTTGAAATGTGTGTACAAACCTGGATCCAATCTCCACATGTGTTTTTGAGTTCGTCAAACTCTATCTTGGCTATTTCCTTTTTGTTGCCATCCAGAAGTCGGACTAATATCCAGTACTTAATACAATCAACGTCATATCTTGAAGCAACCCTAGGTAAATGTTAATGAACAATCACTGTAATATATGGGGCGTGTATCGTTTGACTTTAAACATTGTTTTTAATCTTGAAGATTACTAGACAACCAATTACAATATTTAATGAACATTTACTAATGTTTATTACCTCTTGATTTTAAATATGATCACTGACCTTAAGGCAACCATAAACAAGCTATTATAAAATTTAATAAATAAGCACTGAAATGTATGAGAGCGTGATCTTGATACCACCATGTCTGCTAACATTGCTAACATTGAGACAGCAGAAGACAATCAATTACAATACTTAATGAATAACTATTGAAGTTAAGGGGTACATGAGTCCCTTGACCTTAAACACGGTACCGAATCTTGGGGCAACCTGTAAAAAGCAATTACAGCATTGAATGAAAAAGTCACTTAATTATATGGCTTATGACGTTTGTGTTTAAACATGACATATTTGGATATTAAGTGTAAACGAAATTCAGCAGTAAAACATGTCTCATTTATTTTAACGTTTCATTTTTTATGTAATTATATGTTACGTGTATCATGAAAATACCAATTTCAGCGTACATCCATTCTAATCAACATATGTACCTGCCAGTAAGATATAGTCAGACAAATCCGGGTTTAAGGATCAGCAAATATTTCCGCGGTATACGGGTGTCAATCGAAAACCCTGTTATAGAGTCCCGCAGACATATCCGGTATAGTGTTTTTGTTCATACATATCAGTGTTTATGTTCTCTAAAGTCACACTTAGGTGAAGGGAATGAGTATTTTTATTTATTTTTACATTGTTATTGACTTTTAAATTTCGGTTGCAGTTCCGCGAATTGTTCTTCTTTATCAAGGGAGACTTTATTTGTATATGAACTGAACATATTTCAACAATGCAATACCTTTCTACTGTTCTTACCATTCAGATATTTTTATTTCTGGAACAACATTATCCATGAAACAAGCACCAAATCCTTCAAGTTTGAGGTCAATCAACTGTTTCTTTTCACACCGACCATACGATGTTGCCCAACATGAATTTCCTGAGAAGGCAGAAAAAAGTACTTAAGCGGAAA
Source organism: Panopea generosa (assembly GCA_029582155.1). Lineage (NCBI taxonomy): Eukaryota > Metazoa > Mollusca > Bivalvia > Adapedonta > Hiatellidae > Panopea > Panopea generosa. The sequence goes on from CM055898.1 coordinate 2,128,779, forward strand.
TCAATATTCAATAAAGAAATCGTTATTTCACAATAATAAGTGATTTGCACGTTTACCGATAAATGTATATTTTGATATATATTGCCATCAGTAGAAATATTTAAAAAATGTGCCTCTCACGTAAATATGTGCTCAAAACGGGAAATCGTTTATTTAACCTTGTAATGGACACCATTTAATTAAAAACAAATATTCAAGTATTAAATTTGTCAAATAACAAGTAAAGACAAACAAAACAGAAGAAATAAAATGTAAAAAACGTTTAAATAAAGAATCCATGGAGAAATATGATAAATAACCACGATACTTAATTAATCAAATGTGCACTTACCATCTGCCTCGGGTATAAATTTGCCTTTTGCTTACACCCTATTGCTTCTTTTTCTGTGTCGAAACCATCACCACCAGATGATGTCACTTCCCAATCTTTAAGATTAACTGAAGAATGATACAAATACCTATATGTATATTTATTACCGCGTCAACAAAATCAATAAAATTGCGGTTCTAAAATATTCAAGCATTTACAAATATATCAATTTGCATGTTTTTGACAGAACAGCATGACAAAACGGTTTGCTATAAAAATGGGTCTTTACAATTGTAATTAAACTAATTTAAAATGAGAAAATATAATTATCAGGTTAAGGAGAAGCACTACTTAAAAGTCACATGTTAACAAATTAAAGCATCTATTGTAACTGATATACACTGAGGGACTTTAAAAATGCAAAACTCTAATTGACAAAGTCTCAGATCTGTTTGGAAGACGGATTATCGCTCGTTAGCCACCTCCATAAAACGTTACTGTGCTTTCCAACGCCTTTGTTCAGGAAAAGAAGAACATTTCCCAACAATGTATTACAAATATTGTACTTTCAATGAGGAGGATAATTATATGTAACCAGCATTGCTGTAAATGGTAGTTACAGTAGTTACAAATTGCAAACTTGGTGATTTGTTGTATTGCTGTTTGAAACGTAAATTCTAAGCGAATTGTTAATATTTTCCAATAAAACTCACACAAAGTGATAGGCTTATGTTGATGCTTATTGTTGTTGAATTTTAATAAAATTTAAAAGCAAGAAACTAGTATATTTAACGAAGTCCAACCATTGCGTTTTTAAAGTCCCTTCGTTTACATATGTAAATTTGTATGTTTATGACCGAACAGGACGCTGTATAAATGTAATTGTTATTAAAACTATTTAAATAAGAAAATGTAACTAAAGCTAAAGTAAAAGATAGAAGGACACCGTCGTCCTAAGGAAGTCGAGCATTTACTGTAACAGACATGAAATATACATGTTTCTGACCAAAGTTATACTGTAAAAATGCACAAAATGGGCCTACGCAATTGTTATTAAATCATCTAAAATAAGAACATATAATCATAAACTAAAGAGAGAAGCATTATATAATGGTATAGCCACCAAAGCAACATCGATACAATTCATACAAGGAATAATCGTTATGTTTGAAAACATAGGAGTCATCGCATTGGAACCTAAGACTCACTCTTCCCCCTTCTTCAAACCACAAGACGAGACAGTGTAAATTTGGTTGATGTTACCCGCATATACAAGAAAAGAAAAGAAAGGATTTTACACGCTTTATTGCAGTAAGCACACATACCGAGAGAAGAGGTAAAATATATGTTTTATAAAAATTACCATTAGGCGACTCAAAAGCAGGTAACGAACACAACTTCATTACAGAATATAAATGTGGTACTGGGTGAGGATCTCTTTTATGTCGGTTTCAAATACTTGTTCTGATGTAGATAGTATATAATGAACATTCAAAGGATATGTTGTCGGTTATTCCAGTATCCGGACCGATAATCAAAATTTCCCATTTGACGCTTTCGCCAATAGCTTAAGGAATGAAACAAAAATCAAAATTTATAACGGACCAAGGGTGGGAGTATTTGGTATTATATTGCGAAATTAGGTTTCTAAGTTTAAGGTGCTTGTTTTTTGAATAAATATGTAAGATTAATTACATTATTAGAGTGATCTAAAATTAAGCACAATATATATTTAAAGAAAACATAAAAAACAACAACATAATTTCATGCTCGTTTTGGTTTATATTATAATAAAGTTAAAAAACTTACATTTTCCACTAGGATTCTTAATGAGGTTATTTCCGAGTACGTCTTTGATCGCCTTGAAACAAGAATGGGCCATTATTTATCAATATAACTTAAATAAACCATGATGTTTACCATAAACCACTATTCCTTAAATATCTGACACGATGATATAATAGAAGATGGAAAGATTGTATGAAGTCGTGTACAATATGAATGAATGGCCGCATATTTTATTTTTCGGAAAGCCATTCGGAAAGTATTATGAGAATCATTTGGTACGTGTATGGATAGGGTGCTTATGTGCATGTAAATATATGACCGTGTCCCAAGGTCTCGCTAAATAGTTAAAGTCTGTTCCATGTTCTATGTTATATATAAAATACAACCTTACATTTCAACTGTAAAACAATCTACATTTAACAGTTATTGAAATATATTTAATTTGCTTTCATGTCAGAAATGTATCTGCTCAAAACATTGCATTACAGTTGTAGAGTTGATCAACTTTTTCTTTTAAAGACAATACACCCAGGTTTGTGTTTAAAAAAGAAGTAATGAAACACTCTAGAATGCACCCATGACGTCTTATTGTAGTATATGCTATGCAAGCTTTTGCTATAATTATCTACAAGAAAGAAATCATCATCAAACAAGAACTATATAACCGTCACTAAAAAGGGATGCAGCTATGATGTAGTTAATTATTCCTAAGTGTTGGAAAACGGACTTTTTTCTGTTTATATGGGGCAGTGGTGCGTGTAGGGGTGTTTGTGATAGGCATACTGCATCTAAACAGTGACTTTTGATTTTCAAATTTACGTATGACATATTTGTGCCTCACTATCCAATAATATTAAAAACAATGTCATTCAAGATGCTATATAAAATCTTACTTAAAAAATGTGACCAAGGTAAGTTTATGTATCCTCTATTGGAATTAGTTATCTACATAACTACAATTAATCTCATTCGTTTACTTAATTTATTAAAATAAGTTCGTTAAAACAATATTTAAATTAGTTTTACCGTTTCAACAAAAACACCGGAGTTTGTCATTTTAATACCGTAATGACCAGCCCAATTCAAGCTGTCTTCACCACCATGAAAGAACTCCACATAGCGGACGCCACTTCGATAATCACGGAAGACGTGCCTTGCCTGGGGTAACATAATATTTATAAGTGATCATTGCATTGCGAATATGTATTTATAAATTGTTCTTTTAAACAAGGCAAAAGAATTAGTTTTGAATGGGCGCACGGATAAAATGTTCTGTTGAATCATTTCTGATAGTTATATAATTATATACATGATGAAAATATGAAATTAAAATGTTCCAGCTAACTTTCGGTTCTATCTTGAAAAGGGGCATAACCCTGGTAAAGTATTAAGCGCGTGGTCCAGTGATAGAGCATCTAGTCCATGATCGGAGGGTCGTGGGTTCGATCCGTCACGGCTATGTGTGGTCTCCTTGAGCAAGACACGTTTACCGCATTTGGTTAGTTCTATCCAGGAAGACTTTGAGCGTGACTTGTATAAGTTTGTAAAAAATTGCTTCACAGTGAAGTAGAATATATAAGCTTAAAATAAGTGATTGAACACCTTCCTTTGGGTGCTCAAACAATCTGTTTTACATTCAATTATAATGACTTTGTTTTAATTTTAATGAAACACTTATTAAATTTTTATTACATTAAACAATATACAAAACTTGTATTAAATCAAAATATCATGTCCACATACGTCCATAACAGTTATAACGCATATGTATTTTATAGAATCACCATTTCACAAAATATACATATACGGTTCAATCACAAGTGTGATTTTTAGTTTTGAAGTTTGCACTTGCTCTACATATACAGCGCGTATATATATACTCCAAAATTATTAATGGACACAAGAAAGCCATTTCCAAATAAATTAGGAAGACTTTGATGTAGGAATGTGGAACAGTGATTGCAAACTGTAGTCCGTTTTTTATCAGTGTTCTTTGGTATGATAGAAAAAGTTCCAAGGAAACATGAATTTGTTTTTGTTAATTAATGTTATCTCCAAGGTTTATGAATATGTCATTAATTTCTAAAATATAAAGTTTCATATAGTATAATTATATAATATATATAATATTATCTCTACATGGTACACGTTTGAATGCATAAGTGTAAACGTCTCACTACACAGCTGTGCCCCTTTTTCCCAAGGTAATATCATTCTTGCGCTCAAAAATGTCCTATGTAATTTGTTTTGAAATATTTTCAAAATAGTTCATAGTGATTGCAAAAGCTGGCATAGCATATGCTGTAAAAAGACTTCACTGGTGTTAAAAATTGACCTTTATAGGATTTTACAAGATGTATGTATTTATGAGCATTTGAACACTTTTTCCAAAAAATCTTAAGATGTCACTGCACTGTCTTAAATACAAGCTGGTCAACCTACTAGTTATTGTGCATTTTTATGTGCGGGTACATTCCTGCTGTGGCAAAAAATAATCTAAAATAGATTTATGTGGGGTTTTTTACCGTCGAAGTCCTAGATCTTACTTTAAATAGAACGAAGAAAAAAATCAATGTGTAGTGAGACCTGAACATGAATGAGATAGACGTTATCAATGTCTTGGCTTTATTCAATGTTGTCCATTTAAGCATACGTTATACTATAAAAAGGTTAGTATTCAATTACCAATATCAACATCAATGTCCAAATTTAAAATCAAGTCTATACTTAAAAGTTTGGTAGAAATACCTCTTTCCAATCGTCACCCGCTTTCTTATTGGTAGAAAATTCCCACTTATCGAGTTGAGTTTTTTTATCAACTCCCAGCAACCGCACTTTTATTCTATATTGGGCGCCGCAGTCATATCTTGATGCATACCTTTGAATGTTGAACAGAAACATTGATACATTGTTTGTTCGCCAGGCATTCAATTGAAAAGTGGCATTTGTATAATAAAAAAGTAAAACTTCAAATCTGCGTTTACATACATAAAGAATACTGAATATTACGTTACTGTCTTAGCACATAGCACGGTGGAACTCTAACAAGCAATTGTTACGTTTTCGTGTAAAACTCAATAAACTTTGTATGGAAACACACTATTCTAATATTCGATTTATTATTGTGACCATTAATAAAATGGAGTTGGTTTCTATCGTAATGTGTTGGACACAACAGTATTTCGAATGAACAATTACTTGGCTACCTGCCAAATGAACTTAAATTATTCATTCACGTCCTTATCATGTCAAAAATACCTGGTGATAGCTTAATATACATCATTCTGTCATCTTATAAATATGAAATTTAAACGATTATTTTCTGTTTACTACGGACAAAATACTAAATAAAAAGTAGTGGTGATGTTGGTGTTTAAAAAAGACTACTACAACTACTACTTATAATAATACTAATAATAATAATAATAATAATAATAATAATAATAATAATAATAATTAAATAATACGAATAGATGAAGGAATGAAAGTAGTAGTAGTAGTTGAAGTTGTAAAATCAGTAATAGTATAGTAGTAGAAATGGAATCAGCTACATCAGCAACAACAACAGTAGTTGCGATAGAAATGGCAATCGTACTAGTAATAGTAGTAGATCTAGTATCAAAAGCAGCAGCAGCAGCAGCAGCAGCAGTAGTAGTAGTAGTAGAAGTAGTAGTAGAAATGGTTCCTGCAGTAGCAGCAAGAACAACAACAGCACCAGTAGTTGTAGTAGTAGTAGTAGTAGTAGTAGTAGTAGTAGTAGTAGGAAGTGTAGTGGTGCTAAAGGTAGTATCAGTAGTAGTTATGGTTGAAGAAGTAGAAGAAGTAGTAGTAGTAATAGCAGTAGCAGTAATAGTAGCAATAGTAGTAGCAGTTTAGTAACAGTAACAGCAACAGTAGTAATAGTTGTATAAGTAAAAGTAGTACTCGCAAAGATACATGTAGATAGCGGATGACGGACGGCGACGGCACATGTGAAGAACTGTCTTCGGTAATGAATTGTTATATAATGATAATATGAAGATAAATGAAAAGCAATATCAAGATTAACACATATAACCATAGCTTCAAGTAAAACATAAACAACTGACCAATCAACGACCGTTATGGTTGGCTTCCAAATGTCCAACAATTTTTCGCTGTATCCACTTTTTACGAGAGAGATCAGTTGAAGTTTCTCACACGGCTCATAGCTTGTTGCCCAACATGGCAGAGTTTCTATTAAACAGATATTTATCGTAGATATACCACAAAATATGCCTACTCCAATATAAACTTGTTTTACATTTCAGATACTCCCTCTAATAATTGAGTCGAGTCATGGCTTGTTGACGTGCATGGTATATCATTTTATTGAATAATATTGGAACATGCACTACAAACAAAACAAGTGTTTGTTTGAATCGAATCATACGTCAATCACTATATGTACATTTCCACAAGTAAGAGGGAAACTGTCCCATGTAAAGAGTTTGGGCGTGATCTTGGCGTGATCTTGGCGTGATCTTGGCATAGTTCTAAGACCACTTTGCCGCGTGGTACTCATAAAAAAGTATGTTGTATATTATACATGTCGAATAATCCAATTTAATCTAGCGACATATGTATATTTATTAAGTCAATCTTGTCAGATAGTCATGGTAAAGATAGACCATTTAATTCTAAGAAAATATAATTAAATAAGCAAATATTAGTAATCAAGCAGTAAATAAGAACACACTTTTTCCCTTTTATTCGTTTCCGAAGTCAATGTATTGTCCCCCGCTTTGCAAGAAGCAAGAGAAACTAATTTGAGTCTGAAAAGATGTCCGTCCGTCTGTCTGTCCGCACACACAACTTGGTAGTTAAGTGTCTAGGGTTTATGGTAAGTACTTTCTTGGACAGTTGAAAAACAGCTGAAACAATATTTGGCTGTTTCTAGACACTTAAAAACAGCTTTTATGTAGCTCTTTTTTCTTTTGCGTTGTTAAAGTTTAGCCACACCAGTAGCAAGTTGGGGGCGCTTAGGTCGATTTTCGAGGTCGTGACTTTGGCGTTGTAGAGTTGTGCCCCTTTAATTTATGATAATTCGCCACACTTTAGTTTCAGTGCAATAACTTAAGATAGCCTGAAACAAACATTTTGAAATTCTAAAACAATGTTTATAATGACTTAACACAGGCGAGTCGATTTTCAGGGTTGTAGCATTTGGCATTGTAGAGTTGTGCCCCATTAATTTGTGAAAAATCATAATTTTCGTCCGCCTGTCACACTTTTTTGGGTTTCCGTGCAATAACTTAAGAATGTTTGAATTTTTTTTTTGAAATTTTAATACAATGTTTATAATGACAGAACACAGATTAACTGCATTGAGGGGTTGTTACTTTTGTCGCTGTAGAGTTGTGGGCCTTTAATTGGTGAAATATCGTAACTTGTGAGTTTCCGTGCAATAGCTTTTTTTGCCAGAATTAAATCTTTTCAATTTTGATACAATGTTGATAGTGACAAAACTTTAATTTGTGAAAATTAATTTTGTGGGGTTTCCTTTCAATAACAAAAGTTTGCCTACAAACCAAACCTTTTGAAATGCTAGGACATGTTAATCACTATGGCATTTCAGAAAAACTCGAGCGATCCGCGCTTACAATCTATATTTATAGTTGAAAGCGAGAGACCAGCTTTCAAAGAATTTGCTTGTTTTAAACATAAAATGAAACTTTTTAAAAATAATTAATATACTAAAATATCTGACTTTTACCAGCCGCCGTCATAAATGGTTTACAACCAACCGCGGTCTCCTCAACTTTGAAACCATCTCCACCAGAACATTGGACATCCCAACAGTTCATACCATCTGCAATTTATAAAAATATCTAGATGAAACAAACATACGTTTATTATAAATTCAATTTTGGAAACGAATTACTTAAGTATTTGCAATGGAAAAAGGAACTGAATGTGATATATGAGTCTAAATCAACGAAAGTTCAATGTTTGCAAATCGAACTCCGACTCGTAATCTTAAAACTGAGATAATAATGTGATTTTCAAACCTCTTCTGATTTATAATCGTTACAAATGCTAGTTCTGGCAGATAAATACTAATTCGAACTAACGAATGTAGTAGTTTGCTGGTATGAATTACTTGTATGGTATTAACCGTTACACATGCTAGTTATGGTTAATAAATAAAGTATTGTGCTTCTTATCTGGCGTTAATAATTCAGGGCGACGTCAGTGATTTGAATACGTTAACAAGCAAATCTTACTTGGTATTGAGAAGGCGCATGTCTTTGAGTGTTTAGTTTCAGTATGAAAATACCACTATTTTATAAGAATTTATTATATAACGAATTGTGTTTTCTTTGTGTAAGGTTTCTTCACGGAAAGCTTTATTTTACTGGTCTTTAGTAATGTTTCGGGGAAAAAGTGTGATTTTAATACACTCATTGTTCAAATTTTAATGAAACCACTGACAGACGTGTTTGGATGGCATGTGATCGGATTTCTGTTTTACTCAAGTAGAAATGTGATTCCGTTATTGCAACACACAGTTAGTTTTGTACTGTTCGACATATAAACATGCACTTCTGGAACACTGAACTCATTATTAATGGTTCTATAAGTACAATGCTTCTATAGATAGTCCTGTTTTGGTCAAAATATGCAGAAAAAAAGATGAAGTTAACTTGCTTTATTTTGTTGACAATTTCGATAGCATGATGTGTTACAAAATAGTTAGTTAAACTTATTTCTATATAGATAGGGATAAAACAGTTTGAAGATGTTTTAGATATTTATTTATGGGTTAAAGTATACGTCATTTTGACGTTGATTTCATATAAATCCGTTGAGTAATGAGCATTTTTGAAAAAGTAAACGGGTTTATAATTGTCAAACTAACCATATTTTACAAGTACCCTTTTGAATCATACAATGACTGGTGACTGGTTAATTCCAGGTTTAGTCGAGATTTGCTTGTTGTATTCGATTATTTTTGTACATATACACTTATGATCACCACAATCTCTGTCAGTTAGCGAATTTCCATTATGCGGAAACGTTGTGACAAGAGTGAAAACAACATTATAACTTGACCACGATATGCGGTATCTGAGCGAGTACTTTTATATTATGTTTCCTATAGTTGAGTAATTTAAATGCATGTTAGCTAAATTATGATGCAATCAGATATAAGTATTTTTGTAGAATTTATTTATATATTCAGACTTGAATGTGGTGAATTTAATTGCATATCCGCAGTATTAAGAGTTGTTTTTTAGGATATAGGCCGTGGAATTTGGGAACATATTTTGAGATATTTCTATTGTGTTTATAGTAAAGTATGGAAAATCTGCATTTTGAAGTGTAAGATATGTGTAAGTTAATTGTTTTAGTTCATTCTGTTATTTGCAAATCAAAGATATAAAGATCTTCATGTTTATATAGTATAATGTGGAAATATGTATGCTACCAAAGGATTTAATAGACGGTAATGTTGCTATATTGATGAAACTACCATAAAAGTAACAGATGCATTGGTAAAAATCAATGCATTGTTATGCTATATTGATGAAACTACCATGAAACTACCGTTTATTGACATAGGTGTGAGAAGGTCCTGTAACGTTAACGACGTAACAGGAGTCAGTCGGTGGTTATCCCGTCATATGGACGCGCAACACACATAATCCTCATTAGGACAAGACAATCCTGAAGTCGGATTGGAATCGTCATTAGGCGACGTAAAGCCAAAGTAGAAGAGATCCCTGTTGATACATCCATCGCCATAAGGGACGATTGGAGATATCATACGCAACCGGACGCGGACGTAGTGTTTGTATAGTTATGTTCATTGAAGTAAGTAACAGTTTGCATCGCGATATCAGTAAAACATTTAAAGTAGCAATTTATACCACGATATTAGTTAAATATTAGAAAGTAGCAGTTTGTATCGCGACATTAGTTAAACTGAAGCGTAGTAAAGTGGACAAGTGTTAGTGATAGTGAAATTACAGCTTAGAACATTATTGGGCCAATACATTTTTTAAAGTTGAGTAAATCTCGTTCATTGGTATATATTGTTATTCATAATTTTATGTATGTAAAAATAGAATTGAACATTCTATTTGAGTATAGTTGTATTATACCCTAGTGAGTTGTCGGACCTTGTTCATGATGACAACCTTTCATTTTGTTTACAATTCTGCTCATTTGTTGCAGAGTATCACTACGCATCTCCAAATTGCTATATCTTCATCAAATAGTTCTCATTTTCGTTCAAACTTCAGAACTCATGAAAATTCCAATGTTCTCATATGACAATTGTGTGCATTTTTAACAATACTAATGCACAACCGATTTACTACTTTCTTTGGCGCAGGAATTTTGCTACAATCATACAAGGGAGGTAATTCTTAAGTGATACATATATTCGTCTGATTCCAAAGTTAGTATGCAAGATCCCCCGTTATATCACCAAAACTTACAAAGTGTTACATATTAACACAAGTGCTACTAGCTAAAAATCAGACCGACAGACAGGTCTCACTACACAGTTGAATTTTGCTCTTTGTTCTATATAAAATAAGGTCTTTTCACAGTAAAAAGCACATCTCTTTTTTTTAAATTTTCCATAGAAAGAATATATCAGCACAATAACTGGTGAGTTGACCAGTTTGATTTTTAAAGACAGTGTAGTGACACCCCTCAAAGACTCATAAATACATCGATTGTTAAGATTCAATCAAAGTCACATTTAACACAAGTGATGTTATAACAGAGCATATGCTATGTCAGTTTGAGCTCTTCTCATCTGCAGCAAGAAATAACAAACCCTATAAACCATTTTGAAAAATGTTCGAACCCAATTTCATCATAATACAGTAACAAAAAAAGGGGCGCTACTGTTTAGTGCGAGACATCACATTGAAACTTTTTGCGCTCTGAAGGCTGTTTGTATGGTACTATAGATTGGTCAGCGGAATGACCGGTTATTAATGAAGAAACCAAAAGGGATTATATCAGGATTTTTCAAAACGTTAAAATTGGCTTAAAACATTTGTTTCAATATATCATACCAGTGTTTACTTATTGAACCCTCATTTCTAAAATGATATATATTTAAACATGCAAAAATAATATACTGAAAAGGGGTTTCCTAGCTTCGGCTTTGCACCTATATTAGACTAAAATATGTTTCCCGCTTAAAATTGCAACATATTTGGTGACGTAGTAAATGAGTCGCTTAATTTTATTTTGGTTTCGATTTGATCCGTTGTATACGTTTAGACGTAGTAAAATTTGTTTCATCTTAAAACGAGTTCATAGGACGATGTGAAGGTCATCAAGCAATTTGTAAAATGATGTCTATTTTAAGAATCGAGATTTTGTTTCAAATTTACCACTCCGATTGAAACATCGATTTTGTTACGTTTTTGTATATTTGATACACCAAAATTATCTGAATTTTATTCATTTATGATAATAAGATTCATTTTAAATTGTTTAAAATATATTTTTAAGACATTTATAGCATTTTTATCGTGATATAATCCCTTTGACTCCCAAGTTTATCAGGATATGGAATAATTTCTGACCATTTAGATTTGTACCGCTTATATACATCTTACATGTAAAAGTTAAGATTCCTTAGTATAAAGTTAATAAAGAAATGCTTGCTCTATCATTGTGAAATATCAAATTTACACAAAATTAGTATGACTATGTTATAAAAGCATACAGGAGAAAAGCCATATGTTGTAGATGCCATATGCAACATAGAGTGTGAAGCTTCTATTTCAAGGAATATCTAAGTCTTCATTATGATTTCAAGGAATATGAATGTAAAGTATTTATGCAATACTAATTACAAACTGTAAATGTGTTCTTTAAAACACTGTTTAAACGGAGGGAGAGTAATTGAACATTTTTGTTTACTTTACATAGAATACAATTTTCAAAGAATAAAATTTTTATTGAAATGGACGGATTGATAAGGACGTCTGTCTTTTTGTGTTAATATGTGACGAAAACATGTGACATAAGCGTGGAAGGTTTTTCTCTTCTAGAAATAAGTATACAAAGTGTTCCTAGATATTTCAAGGTTGGGACAAAAAATAAATGTAGAGTAGTTGCAATTCGAATAACATATTTCTCTGTTTATGGGTTAACATTCATATTCTCAAATATAACAACTTTCAATTCAATGTGTTAGTGAAAATATTTATTTCATAAAAAATCAAGTTTATCAATTTTAGTGCACCTATTCATTGTGATCAGTTGATGTGGACCTAGTAATAAAACGAAAAGTGCCATTCAAAAGACGATTGTAAACATTGATTGGTTTCCTTTTTATTAAATCCGCTGTGGTAAAGTGAGATGACCCTTCTACCAATATGTAATAACGACTCAGTTTGACACCAAAGTGCGACGTCGCGGTAATGTAGGATGCAACACTGTTATCTACATGCCGTCGTCTTTAATTGTAAAATAACACGTTTAAAGATGTATCTAAATTTCCTAAAGACATTCCGTATAGATATATATTACACAGAAACATTTATATTGAATTGAATATAAAATATAAATAAATGAATTATGTGTCTTTACTAGACTAGATTTTTCGTACCGGAAATGACAATAAGTCACCAAGTTCAGATTATACATTTTTATGTAAAAATAGTAGATTTATTTGAATAAAGAAATTAAATAAAATTTAAAAAGATATTTAAATTTCCTCCGATCGGACTCGAACCTTGGTAAAAAAATATCTTGCATAAGTTCAAAGTCTAAACACCACTCGGCCACGGGCACATCTTGATAAATTGTTTCTCTCGTGAATAATGGCGACATATATTAATTGCTAGAACAGTTGCCTTTTTTGTCGTATCAGCATCTTGGTTATCGATAATTTTGCTGAAATCGGACGCGAATCTCTTGTTGATAGCCATTTGAAAACAACACTGCATTCGGAACATCTCAGTTTTCATCGTTGCGTGCGGCTAACACTTGGAATTCCCAGCGGCTATTTTAAGAAACCGTAGTATATCGTAACATCGCACAGTTTTGCTAAACCCAAAATAAAAACTGTTCAATAATATATAGTATTTTGTTCAATGAGAGATCAGTCTGATCAATCAGGACTCATTTATTTATAGATTATGTAATAAGTTATTATACTAGCTAAACTATAACCTCACAATTATATTAAACTATTTTGTTTTTCGAAAACCCTATACAGGAATCTACCAATTTTGCATATGACAGTTTTATCATCTTTGGACATAAACATTTAAAAGATGTTTGTGTCTCTTGAATTAAAATAATTGTTTCGTCATAAACATCATGAAACGTTTCATAATGTTCCATACATTAAATTCCATGAACAAATTTTATATTCAGATTCATTTACGAAAATATTTCTCTGATAATATATCGGACAAATTCTAAAATTTCTATCCAAGCCAATATGACGACCTTTCAAGCATTAGTTAAGTGACTCGTAAAGTATGTGTCATATTGTATTACACTATCCAATCAGGAAGGTTACTTAATACGATACAGGTGCGATATAAACTCACAATAATACAACCATAAACTAGAGTAACGAGTTAATATAAAACGTGTGCATTTTGAATTTAGCCTGTAAGTTGTAAACACATATCACTAAAGGCCGAATAACCGTTTTAATTTAATACAAAAAATGTGTAATTGCATTATTTAGCATGAAATATAGCTATCTGGACCATACCTGGAGTAAAATATCGCTGTTTATCGTCAAAACCATGTATTAAACTCGCTATTGTCGCTGATATTTGAAATAAACCTAACCCTTGGTATAACACAAATGATTAAATAAATTCACCGAAGGATCAGTAAGAATTTACGGAAATATCTTAATTAATAAACAAGTTGATTCTGTCTTTATAAAAGAAATATTTTCAGATACTGGTTATGCCGCTTTAACAACTATATATTAACTACAACATTACAGAAGTTCGACCGTGACGTACAGTATATGATAAAATTATAATTATGTTCTCACTCATGAAATCGGTGATCATTGAAGGGTTAGCAAAGCGATTTTTTTACTATCTAAATGAGTTTAACTATATTGTACAATTTGTCCAGAAATTAAATAGAAACAGCATTCTTACCTTTACCACACGAATTCTTTAACAAGTTCACTCCTTTCATCATTTTGGTAAATTAACGTCTGCTGCTTCCTCGGAATATATCGTCCGCTGTTGATCAATATGGCTGAAAAATAAACATTCACGCACACGCACACAGTTGTTACCATACATGAAAAACAAACTACCACAAAGAAATGCAAAAACATGCTCGATCGATTTGCGAGAACTGAACTGGAAGTACTGGCACATACAAGATATAAACTCATAAAAATGCATATAACAAAACGAAAGCATATGCATACACGCATAAACACTCGTTAAGGCAAGCCAGAACTATATATTCAATTCAATTCAATTCTTTATTAGGTACTCAGGCCTCCGGCCCACACACATTACATATGTACAATATAATAGCACATCATTTACACATGATTTGGAATTTTAGTAACTTTACATTACATACAAATACATTCAAAAAGTATGATATAAACATAATAATATCATGACCATATAATGATATTAATCTTTGACAAATTGGCTTCTTTTGATAAAAGCATAATAAATAAACATAGCTACACATTTTATAACATTTTCACATTTACATGACATAATAATATAGAACTTGTTTTTACTGGGAAGTGTGAAATATTTCTTTGGAATATAAAGAGATCTTAAATCATGATATAGTGGACATATCAGTAAAAAATGATATTCGTCTTCAATTAATGTTTTACAATGAAAACATAGACGCCTTTCTTTTGGAATACCTATATGTCTTCCTCGTTCTATAAGTAGACAATGAGATGAGGTACTAAATGCTACCATTGATATTCTTAGTCTCTTTACATCTGATACATTTAAATAAGGTTCCATAATAAATTCTTGTTTAAAATATTTATATAAATTTAATTTTGCATTACCCTCTACCAATCCACTCCAGCTTTGTTTAAATTGATCTGTAAGTCTAATATAATATCTGTTTATAAACAGTTTTGTATTTTCAACATGTTGTTGTTCCCAAACATAACCAAATCCATTTGAATACAAGTTGTGTTTAAGATAAGACACCCAGTTTTTGTATCCTTGACTGTCTAAAAGGACTAACATATCATAACATTTTCTAACATATCTCGTGCTAGGCATTTTTAATATTTTACACCAATATTTTATACAACGTTTGCTAGCAGGTATGTGCATAAGGTACTGGCCACAGTCACCTATAACTGCAGCGTTACAAGATTTTATAGATGCATTCATAAATCTTTTACAAGCATATAAATGGACTTTATCTATACATTCCATTTTATCGAAACCCCACAGTTCTGAACCATAAAACAATATTGGACTAATCTTTGTATCAAATAGTTTAAAAAATACACTATGAGGTAATGGGCCTAGCTCACTCAATGAATTAAGCATTGTTACTAGCACTCGTTTAGCCTTTATCGCTAATGCATTCGCCATCTGGTACATATATAACTGAATGGTAAAATACAAACCAACATAATTAAAACCGTTTACATTATCAATAAATGATCCATTATATGACCACTTCTCCGCTCTTGCTAGGTGTCCCCCATTTTTAAATACGACAATTTTTGTTTTCTTTATACTCACTTTCAATTTCCATGTTGTACAATATTTAAATAGTAAATCTAACTGCTTTGTAAACCGTTAACAGTATCTGAGACTAATGCAATGTCATCAGCAAACAACAACAATAGTATTTCCACAATATCAGGTGTCAACTGAACTCCATGTATTCCACTATTATTAATTTCTTCGCTCAGTTCGTTAATAAATAATAAAAACAATATTGGGCTGAGGACACAGCCTTGACGCAACCCGATTGGACACTGGAAATACTCTGTATATGTACCATTAGCCTTTACACATACTTTTACATTTTTATAAATTCCTTGTATTGACTCGAATAATTTTCCTTTGATACCACAGTTTCTAAGTACAGTAAAAAGTTCTATGGACACTGTCAAAAGCTTTCATGAAGTCTACAAATGCCACATATAATTTTCTACCTTTTTTACATAAATATTTAGAAACAATTGCCTGCAGTATGAAAGCATTATCAATAGTAGAGTATTCTGAGCGAAAACCACCTTGTGACTCAGATATTTTATCAAATATTGTTGAATAGAATGTTATCCGTTTAGTAAGTATGCTAATATATATCTTACTAAAAGTGTCTAGTAATGATATACCTCTGTAATTATCTGGATAGTTAAATGATCCTTTTTTATGGATAGGTACTAAGATGGAGTCTGCCCATTTATCTGGGAATTCTCCTCTTGAAAACAATCTATTGAAAAGTTTAATAAAATATGACAACATAATGTCTATACTGTAAATAAAATGTTCAGCAATTAGTACACCCGATGAAGTTTTGTTCTTCCTCAAACGTCTCTCTGCATCCATGACCTCGTCAGCTGTAATTTCCGAGTTAAAAATAAAACTATCTATGGAATTTGAGTCAACGTTAATTTCTTCAAAGTTAATATCATTATTTCCATCATTGTCATCATTTATATCATTAAACTGGTTAAATAGCGCTTAAAATGATTAAACCAAGTGTCATTGTATATTTTAGATTTGGCAATAGGATTCTTTGGGTTACATGCTTTAATTTTAATCCAAAAATGTTTTGAGTTCTTAGTTGATTCTACTATTGAATTTAGAACACTTTTATTATAACAATATTTCTTTTTACCGCAAACAGTTTTGAAAACCTTCTTTGCACAAATGTATACATTTAAATCATCAATGGCTCTAGTCGTGCGAAAATGACGTAAACATCGGCTTTTATCATTTTTAAGGATGCGACACTCACTATCGAACCACTTTTGATTGGTTGAAGGCCTATTTTTTTACTTGTTTCTTGTATTTAAATTGATCACATGCTTCATCCATAATTTTAACAAAGTCATTTATAACGCAATTGATATTCGTTTCTCTGTCATCAATCATATCATCTACGCTATCTAATTTGCCCTCCAGTAAATTTTCGCGTAAAATGTTTCTGAATTCCTTCACATGTTCATCACCAAATTCATATTTATATTCAGTGACACTACTACTCTGATCGTCAACCTGATCAAACTTTACTAAATTACATGCAATTAAATATACACGCATTGATACGCACGCACGCACACACACACACACACACGCACACACCAACACAGGCACGTACATGTACGCACGCACGCATACATACAGACATATTCATACACATATACAAATTCTCTCACGCTAGCACGCACACACAGACACGTGTAGGTACGGGCGTACGTATTTAAGCATTCGCGCAATTACAGATTAGACGTGACTCATTCCTGGCAAGTAGCCGGTCACTCAATAGTACAATAATGCACTCCAAGTCCATGCTGTAACTATTCTGATATTTGGTTTTTTCAACAGATATATTTGCTGCATGTAATCACTGTGAAGTTCTTCCACCTGGTTTTCTACACTGGTATACATACAACTGGCTTGTGGATAAAGGTAACGGTAAGAAACAGTAATAGAAACACACACACACACACACACACACATTCACAAACTTAAGAGCTGTGACTCTATGTTATAATAGGTACCAGCTGTTACAGAGCTTAAGTTATGTACTTGTCAAAATCACAAAGTGACGTGATTTTAACACGAATCCCGATGATATCTCTTATGAAGATATTGCCATCATAAGTCCAAGTCTTCTGTATTTTGTTGTCATTTTTGAGCTTGCTACACTCATATGTAATGTTCTTACGGACTTAGTTTAAATCTTCATTGAGAAAAATGTTCTTTTTTAGTATGCGCAACACAGCTCTACCCTTTAGAACACTCAGTCTAGCTTTGTAGTTCGTCAGCTTTAGTATAAACTTGCACTCTGGGTCCTCGAAATTCTTAATAAGTTTAGAGTTTTCATCTCGAAGCAGTATCATTTCAGATTTTAAGATATTGGTAGCTTCTTTACTTTAACCAACACAATGTTTTCAATTTCATCATTGAGTGTTGCTTTTACTTGTATAGTTATGCGCAATATATCACTGTCGAGTAGCGGTGCTTGAATTAATTGAGGTCCAGGGATTTGGTAGTGTATTACAGGGGTATGCGCTGATGTAGAGCAATAAATCATCCTTGGCGGTTGAGATGGTATGGGAGTGCTACACTGGAAGATAGATTGGTCAGATAATAGTTGAGACATATTGATGCCTTTGCCCTGTGATACTGACACATTAAATTCAGAATTAAGAACGGCTAAGCAACATCTTAGGCGTCGACAAAACCGTCAGATTCTGAGTATACATATATATCAGATTGTTTCGTTCTTTTGATGGCAGTATGGTTGTTGGCTGGTGAAATCTTGCTGTTTCGTATCTTTTTATACGCCTTGGTTTACCCTGATTTTGTATATTTGACTGTGTTAATAATTTTTGATCACTCAACTTTTAGAGTGTTTACAATCATAAAATGTTTGGCCTGGGCAAATGGCAATTTCACTATTCTAAATCGTCCACTTTACAAAATTGAGATTTGAGATTGTTAATATTAGCAACAGTATTGCCTTAGGGTGAGAGGGCAAAATATATATAGGTTTCCCGGTCTATTTAATGGGCTTACTACAGCAACCACCGCACTCAGTAACATGGCAATGACCATTTAATCTGTTTGCATTATAGATAAAATTGCTAATTAGGTATATTCCAATAGGCTTGATGGTACGAGGAGCATTCAATAAATTCTGTCACTAATGGCCTTCTGTAGAAACAATGCTGCGTAAGAACATGAAAAACTCGAGCAATTGTTTGGGGATGTTTATTTAAATTCTCAATTTAATCCGATTATAGTTGACCAATATATTCATTGTTGAATTATATACACTTATGTAGACTGGCTATATTTCAATGTTATAATGAAACCTGCAGAAAAAATAGAAATAATGGCGTACATTAAAGCCTGAATTTTGTCGTATACGTGATAGTTCTACCATTACATTAAGAACAGTTTTTTTTCGCTAGGTTAAGAAAGTTAAGTGGGGTCAGCATACCCTGCAAAAAGATAACCGCCCAGGTAGGCCTCTTGTTGCAGCAAACTAGGAAAACATTGGTGCTGTTAGCGCTATGGTAGAAGAAGATGGACAGTATACTGTTTTCCAGATAGCTTATAGTCAAACCATTTCAGAAGGCACCGTGCATCATATTCTGACTGAAATTAAAGAAGATTTATGCTCCATGGACACCACTTGCTTATACCTGACCAAACGGCCAAGCTGTGATTGTGCTAAAAAAAATCTAAAAATATTTAAAAATTGTAATCCTAAGAAAATTTCTGATTTGCTCACTGGGGATGATACTTGGGTTTATTATTTTGAGCCTCAACAGCGCATCAATAGCTACCAATGGCTTGAAAAAAACCCAGACTAGGCAAAAAATACAAAATACAAAAATAAAGATCTTAAATTTGTCAAAATAATCAATCAAAATAAACGCCGATGTAAAGGTTTGGAAAGCATACAGCTCACTCATGACAATGCTTATGCCCACAGAAGTACAATTTTCTTAGAAAAGAAAAAGGTTATTCACGTTGAACATCCGCCTTATTCCTCTGACTTAAGCCCCTTTCACTTTTTCTTATTTCCAATGCTAATAAAAGTGTTCGCAGGTAAACGATATGCTACTATGTCCTTTGGTCTGTAAGTTTTCAGTATCTGAACAGTATACCAAATGGAGACTACTTTTCGGCATTAAGGTCGTGGGCAGCAAGGCTTCAAAAGTGTGTATCTGTGCATGGGGGGGGGGGGGGGGGGGGGGGGGGGGGGGGGGGAAGGGGGGGGGGAGGAGCAAGGCTGAAGGGTTGACCTGAAAAAATCCCGTAACTGTGAATATCTTAAATGTCCGAAGACCAATGACAGAATAGATTGAATGCCCCTAGTATACTAGTCCTGGGGATACTTACGACAAGGAAGCTGGTATTGATTGATTGGTATATTTATATGTATTCAGGTTAAAACACACATATACAGGTTACATAAAAATACATACTCAATTACAAATAAAAAAATAAAAACATTAACTATCAACCATATTACATAAAGCCAATTAGGTATTGCAACTTATCAAATTGAAAGTATCTCAGAATGCAATTATATACTACTGTTTTGACAAAATCAAGTGTAAAAAAGTTTATCACAATAAAATATTTTATAGAAAACTATGTTTACTTAAATGAAATGAATGGCAAATCTCAAAGAAGTAATCAATTATTGCAACATTGGACATACATAAAAGTGTGTAATAACCTTGGATTGCCCATAAAGCTCGAAGGCATATTTCCAATGAGGTCCTTGGTACTATTATTACTAGGAGTATACATTACACAATTGCAATTAAATTAGATAAACATAATAATTTGAAGACTTTGATATTTGGAAGTTTCCACCTGGAATATTTCCAAAATACATTTGCCGTTTTCAAATATATTATTTTTATTACAAATTTTGTATAAAAATATTACAATTAAAAACACTGAGCACACCTAGTCAACAAGTGCAAAAAAAATATGCTCTCCTAGCTTTGTCTAATAAATTGGTCTTGACAGAACTTTTAAATTGACTTATTGTATTAATTTTCTGAATGTCAGCTGGCAATTCATTCCAATCATTGATTGCACTGTAAAAGAAGTTTACGTTCTCTTTCACATTGTATTTGGGTACGCTGCAATTTACTCTCGTCCATTTGTGTGTGATTACTTGATATTTTTTAAAGGAACTTATATGAAATGATTCATTTAATATGACAGTAAGCTAAACAAATTATTGAAAAGATATACTCTTAACCTTGGTATCTATTGTGCAATTTATAATTAAAAGTTCTCTTTCTTTTATTTATTTTTGAGGAATTGTTTTTATACATCTCTCTTTTTTGAATATGCTTCAAACTCAAAATAGTTTTTATGTGTTTCATAACCCTAAATTGTTTTACTTAATTGTATTGTATTGCTGGATTATTATTTACCTTTATATGTTCTTCCTTTAGCTAATGAGAACATGATATTTAAGGAAGTCTTAAATTTTAATATTAGGTTAAAACAATTTTGAATAATGGAAAACTACTTATTCTTCAAAAGTTGTTATTTATATACTTATACATAAATTCCCTGAAAAATAAAAGCTTCGCACTTTAAGATGCATACAACCCCTATAACATCATACTAGTATTGATATCGTTTTGTATCTTCTTGTTACAATGTAACAATCATTGAACCAGCATGTCTATAGCATAATATCAAGGCATGTTAACTCATATACGTAAGCTGTATACAGGTAAAAATGCCATGTATGTTTGATATATGTTCGACAAAACATATGTTAAACGTATGTTCTACATGCGTTTTGATTGATATACGTTTTAAAACATAAGTTTAACATACGTAAATTAACATATGATGATCAGAAATGCACGTTAAACATACGTTAACAGAAACGTATGTTAAACTCATGTTAAACGTGCGTTTGGCATACACGTTGTGATTCATATTTTAAACATATATTAAAATGCATATATAGTTATTGCGCTAAAATCCTCCACAGCACATGGCACACACTATTTTTGGAAATATCAATAGCAGAACCAAAGGCTTGAGCCAATTTAAATATGAGAATAAAAATGCAAGTTTGGCAACCAAAAACATACATAAACATATGTTAAACGCATGTTAAACATATGTTTGTCATGTGTGTTTCTATTCATATATTTAACATATTTTTAAAATCATATATAGTTATTATAAAATATCCACCAGTAAATGGGACACACTGCTTTAGTGAATATCACTAGCAGAGGCAGGGGCTAATTTGAATATGAGAATAAAAAGAATAATGTTACATATCATTTATATGTTTGTCATACATGTTTTTAATTCAAATGATTTAACTTATTTACATGTATAACTGATGAATTTTCATAGTAGACAAGAGATATGAAAGGAACCGGCAATATTTTCCCATTTTTGTATTGTCTTTCTTCAGTAGTACAGCCACAATATAATAATATATTTTGTCTGAGTTGTAAGAACTTATTTCACAATCGAAGTAAAATAAATAAGTTTAAAGTATATCTATATAATCTTCAGGAAACTGTAACACGACAGTATGCAGTTAATTTAAGTGAATAGCAACGACAACATTTTAACTGATATAAAGGATTTTGCATTCATTCAATACAATTGTATGTCATTGAATATAATGCCTCAACTTTATCCTGTTAATATCTATTGAGTGTGTCATCTTGAGTGATTGGTTTGTAAAATGGCATGCATTTATGCAAACTTTTAAATGACGCTTTATTTTGTTAATGGTTAAAGTGCATTCTATTTTGAATATTTGTGATTATCTGAAGCAAAATTGTCAAGTGTATTTTGATTACGTCTTTCTGTCATTATAATAGTTTATAATAATGTATATATGCGGACATGCGATGTACAAGTGTTTTTTCATGTTACACTTACATGATCGTATGAAAGTGTATATACTGTTATTTACTAAACAGATGTTTATGATGTATCATTACGTTTATTGGATATACAAATTGGAATTCAATGGCTGAACTTTACACCAAGTGTTTATCTTCAATCACTACCGCCTTCAATCGTTACCGGTAGGACAAAACATTTCATAGATGTTACAAAATCCACAAGAAATGAAGCAAAACAATAAAAAGATATATCCCAAAACAACAGATGCCGGCTAATGGAAATGTAAACCAAGCTAATTTAACTAAATACATTAGAAAATATACTAAACAACACATCAACTATATGGTCTCAGCATCCGTAGTTATATTTAAACTTCCCTTAACCACCTGCGCTGCTTTACAACCAATAGTAACCACTTGGCCCCTCTCTGAGAAAAAGGGAATGCTTTGTGATTTATTGTTTTATTGAGTACAATACAATTCATCACCTAAGTAGCCCGGTTGCCCTTTTCACGTACCTTACTGATTCGCTACTCCTGAAAAGACGTTTTTTTTTTAAAGAAATACATATCCGATTGTTTTCTTTTTTGTAGTGAGGCATGAGCACCAAAATGACAAAATTTAAAGATGTTAACTTTGACTTTTTGTTTAGGCGTGTGTGTACAGTGTTTGTGTTTCTCCGATAGCGGTAATTTGGATTACGTCATTTTCAACACATTCTTTTCGAAGGAGTTACTTAAACCTATGTAACTAATTGAAAACATTGACTTCTGTTTTCGCAGTTTTTGGCAGTTGTTGTTTAAGGATTCATCTTCAAACGTATGAAAATAAAAATCTGAATAACAAATTATTTTGAAATGTACAATAGGTTAAAATGCAAGTGATTTGTTACCACCGATGATTCGTTAACACCGGCAGCACTGTAGTTAAGATTTATGGATAACGAAACGCATTCAGCACAAAATGTTCCTGATTCTCCGAGAATATACGACACATATCAACAACTCTTTGTACAGAACAAAACAAACATGACCTACTTATAGATTTACGTTTGTATTGACTTTAGTTATGTTCGATTCTCATATAGCTTTCAATCAACAATATAAATTATCAATTAATAGCATTATAAATGGTTTTGCGTGACCTTGATTTAATCAATCTAAACAATACAACACAGTTCTAATCACAACAAACGTAACGGTCGGATGACCTAATAAACGGTTAAATATGTTTGGATAAACTAATTAGCAGCAAAAATTCAGTATCAATACAACAGTATATGATAAGGGTAAATATATAAATGCAATTATTAATGTATATTTAAATCAATTACTCTGAGCGGTGGATCTGTTCATCAACATCAAAACACTGCTTGCATAAGATGACAGATTGGCGCGTTTTTTTTTATCAGCGACAAAAATAGCCCCGAACCTAATTTCTTTATTTTACTATCAAAATCAAAAGAGAACATTCCGTAGGAATGAAATTACACTAACAATCACTATTTACTCAAACTGCGAGTTATTATATCGAAAACATGTTATTATTTCACCCCGTTAATGATTACACCTGATTAAAAACATTGATACTGTAGCAAGTTTTTTAGTGCACAGCGAGATTAGTGTATTCTTCTGCATTTCCATGGAAATTGTATGCTTCCCGTATCGTATCTTTGAATTTTTATACAGAAAAAATCTGCAATAAATAAAAAACTTTGAATCTTTTGTTGTACAATACGTCCTTTGCTACGGCAAATGCGTTTTGAAACTTGTGAACTACTTTATCGGTCGGATGAATATGGCGGTTCCTGTCATACGTTACCTTTATAACAGATTGATAGGGCTGCACGACAGCTATGGTAGTCAGAGCTTCGCTCGCCTTCCAATCAATGTAAAAGTGAATATTAACTTATTATGCCATAAAGTTTGAATGGACACGGCTTTCTGTTCAATTGTATGAAGTTGCTTCATAAAAAAACTCGCTTGACCATTGCACCAAAGGTATAAAGTGGTTTGAACTGATTTTTGTCTTGTCATGTCAACAGGTTGCGGTAGGTCCCACAAATAATATTTATGCTTTACGCATTTTGTTCCAGTATATAGCACGAAACATTTGTATAAACGTTACATTTTCAATCAGCTGAACAGTGTCTCATACTAATAGCGGAGTTTTATATTTTATGAATAATGACCTTAACTTTACTTCAAACACCCCATATACAATCCCAAATCTATAGACCCAATACGCTATTTTGAAACTACGTCATTCTATTCTTAGAAGGAACCTACCGTATTAGGGATGAAAGCACGCTAATGTGATGGACACGTCTTAACTATAAATAGAATGACGTAGTTTCACAATAGCGTATTTGGTTTATAGGTCTCCGCACAAGGGATAACCAAACCAAGCTGCAAGTGAATTGTCTTTCTTACTCAACATGGAAAAAAATTGACAGCACTTGCCCTTCAAACGACATTAAGCAATCCCAATTACAAGAACAAAATGAATGAATAGTGTTTTACGGCGTACCAACACATTATTGGTTATTCGACACCAACAGGAATTAAGATTCCAGGTTCACTCTACATATACAAACACAACGAATTGATTTACAGATTAAAAAAAATACATAAACAAATGAATATGCAGAATGAACCTAGAACCTTGATACCTGTAGAACTGCAGAGTTTCAGCAAATTTTCTTGTATAACTCAAATTGTCGCTTCCTAAGATATGCAGGAGCCCCTGTGATCCTATTCTTGTCATCACTTATATGGCTCCCTGGAACCACACAGGGGTTGGTAATTTAACACTTGTGAACATGACAAAAAAATGATAAAATGAACGTGACACCTCGGAGGATTCCTACCCCTCTGCAGAGATCGACAGCGATTCTATTCTTAGCCGGAACCACACGGGCTTTCTAGAACAAGACACATTACTGTAGGTTATAAAAAATTCTAGTTAGAATGTTACCTGTTAAATTTTAATATTTAATTACATCAAATAATTAAAGTAAATACTCCCTCTCAAGCTAGCCATAAGTTTTTCATATATGTGAACTCTTACACTCTGTTACCAAAGATGGTAGATTTCCTGTTTTTGACTAAACGGAGACAGTTAGATTATCAATTTAGGAACAAAAATTGCTCAAAATTAAATTCTCTACAACATATACGAACATCACCCCAAATGCAAGTGCCTCTTATTTTCCGACACGTGCTACAACATGACGTAATTTTGAGGCCCGTTGGCGAGTCTTTGCGGCCACTTTTTAAAAAATACGTACCAACCTCAAGAGCTACTCACTACCTGTCAAACCCTTTGTTTTTGTTAAAAACGTCACACGAGTGAGCTCAGTACCGGGATTTGAACATGACACCCCAAATTGCCAACATTTTTTTGGAGTTGCACGTGTTAGCACGGGCCAGTTCTGACTGAACGAAGACAGAAAGCTGAACACTCTAAGAATAACAGTTGCTCAGAATCACGTGTTCTACAACATATATGAAAATGAACTAAATGCACGTGCCTCTCATTTTCTAGCACGTGTTACCAATTTTGACCCGAGCTATACAAAAAAGCATCAGTTATTTTTCGAAACGGTAAAAATAAACTAGCCTTTTTTTGACGAGATTGAGCTAATAAAAAAAAACATATTTTTACCCTACATCTATTATTTCTATTTTTGCACGTGCACAGGCACGGGTTTCAGATTTTTTTAAAACTTGACGCCACTTTATAAAGTTCGCCGAGTTCTTTAAAATGATACCAAACCTGAAAAAAATCGAACCGGAAATGGCCTCTCGGAACAGGTTCAAGCCCTTTTTGACCCTTCGGCTGACAGTATGTGTGTTTGGGTTATGGCTCTACTGGCTAAACAGTTTGAGTTAGCCATATAGTTTATAGACAAAAGTTGCTAAGAATTAAATTCTCTATAACATTTAGGAGATAAACTCAAAGCACGTGGCTCTCAAAATGGCGCACGTGCCAGGGTGACCACCTCAGTTCTAAGCCACGGAAATGACCTTGATCGAGTGCATTCGGGTCAATGAGGTAGAGCAAGCATAAGATCTATTCAATACCTGTCGAACGACACCAAGATCATCAAATTTCGAAAGGCAATGGCCTCTGGGCAGGGGTTTGAACATGGCACCTATAATTGATCAAATATGTCGAGTTGGGTTGAATTGTACAGGTAGCTTATCACTTTAAGAACAAATGTTGCACGGAATGAAATAATCTACAATGTATTTGAACATGACCCAAATGCATGTGCCTCTTATTGTCCGGCACGTGCTACAACATGACCTAAGTTCGAGGCCCGCAGGCGACCCATAGCGGCCATCTTTTGAAACAGAAATGGTACCAACCTCAAGAGCTACTCAATACCTGCCAAACCCTTTATTCTGATTAAAAACATCTCAAGAATGAGCTCAGTACAGGGGTTTGAACATGACACCCCCATTCCCGCCATGCACGTGTCGGCACGGGCGCGTTTCTGGTGGAACGGTGGTAGATAGCTTATTTGTTTAAGAACAGAAGTTGCTTAGAATTGTTAAATCTACAACAAATTATAAACCCATTCCATGAGTGATTTAATTTTTCCGCCCCCTTACAGAGTCCAAAATCGGTCAAGGAATGAACAACAGCGATTTCAACATGGCAAGTCTTAGCATGGCTTTTTTTGAAAAGTCAAAATTCACCATTTCCAAAAAGTTCCACAGGCCTTAATAATTGGTTTACAGCTCTGATTGTTGTACCATTCATGATCGGAACATGTATATGTTCTTGTCTTGACCACAAATATCTTTTCAAAAACTCATTTTCGAACTGTGTGGCATGGGCAAAGACTGTACCTAGGCGCAGGAATCAATTTTAGTTTTACTCTTTATGCTGTAGCGCACGTGCTTCGAACATGCACGTGTAGTTGTTGGTAGTCGTTCAATTCATACAGGGAACATCTACGTACACTCTGATATCAAGATTGATAGGTAGCACGTGTTACATTAACAACAAATTTATCAATCGTAGTTGTATTTGTAACATATGTTCCACTAACAGCAAATGTAGCAATAGTAGTAGTAGTCGTAACATGTGTTGCACTAACAGCAAGTGTAGCAATTGTAGTAGGAGTTGTAACATGTGTTGCAATAACAGCAAGTGTAGCAATCGTAGTAGTAGTTGTTATATGTGTTGCACTAACAGCAAATTTAGCAAACGCGGTAGTATTTGTAGCATGTATTGCTCTAACAGCAAATGAAGCAATCGTAGTAGTAGTTGTAACATGTGTTGCACTAACAGCAAGTGTAGCAATATTAGTAGTAGTTGTTACATGTGTTGCACTAACAGCAAATGTAGCAATCGTAGTAGTAGCTGTAGCTTGTGTTGCAGCCAATTTAGCAATAGTAGTAGTAGTTGTAACATGTGTTGCACTAACAGCAAATTTAGCAAACCCGGTAGTAGTTGTAGCATATATTGCTCTAACAGCAAATGAAGCAATCGTAGTAGTAGTTGTAACATGTGCTGCACTTACAGCAAGTGTAGCAATTGTAGTAGTTGTTAAAACAGATGTAAACCCGGTAGTAGTTGTAACATGTGTTACACTAACAGCAAGTGTAGCAATTGTAGTAGTAGTAGTAGTAGCATGTGTTGCACTAACAGCAAGTGTAGCAATTGTAGTAGTAGTTGTAACATGTGTTGCACTAACAGCAAATCTAGCAATTGTAGTAGTAGTTGTAACATGTGCTGCACTTACAGCAAGTGTATCAATCTAAGTAGCAGCTGTAGCATGTGTTGCACTAACAGCAAATGTAGCAATTGTAGTAGTTGTTGTAACATGTGCTGCACTAACAGCAAATGTAGCAATTGTAGTAGTTGTTGTAACATGTGCTGCACTAACAGCAAATGTATCAATTGTAGTAGTTGTTGTAACATGTGATGCACTAACAGCAAGTGTAGCAATTGTAGTAGTTGTTGTAACATGTGCTGTTCTAACAGCAAATGTAGCAATTGTAGTAGTAGTTGTAATTTATGCTGCACTAACAGCAAATGTAGCAATCGTAGTAGTTGTTGTAACATGTGTTGCACTAACAGCAAGTGTTGCAATTGTAGTTTTAGTTGTAACATGTGCTGCACTTACAGCAAGTGTATCAATCTAAGAAATAGCTGTAGCATGTGTTGCACTAACAGCAAATGAAGCAATCGTAGTAGTAGTTGTTACATGTGTTGCACTAGCAGCAAATGTAGCAATCGTAGTAGTAGTTGATACATGTGTTGCACTAGCAGCAAATGTAGCAATCGTAGTAGTAGTTGATACATGTGTTGCACTAACAGCAAATGTAGCAATCGTAGTAGTAGTTGATACATGTGTTGCACTAACAGTAAATGTAGCAATCGTAATAATAGATAATATATGTGTTGCACTAACAGCAAATGTAGCAATCGTAGTAGTAGTTGTTGCATGTGTTGCACTAACAGCAAATGTAACAATCGTAGTAGTAGTTGTAACGTGTGTTGCACTAACAGTAAGTGCAGCAATCGTAGTAGTAGTTGTTGCATGTGTTGCACTAACAGCAAATGTAGCAAACGTAGTAGCAGTTGTTGCATGTGTTGCACTAACAGCAAATGTAGCATTCGTAGAAGTAGTTGTAAAATGTGTTGCACTAACAGCAAGTGTAGCAATCGTAATAGTAGTTGTAACATGTATTGCACTAACAACAAATGTAGCAATCGTAGTAGTAGTTGTTACATGTGTTGCACTAACAGCAAGAGTATTAATCGTAGAAATAGTTGTAGCATGTGTTGCACTAGCAGCAAGTGTAGCAATCGTAGTAGTAGTTGCAACATATGATGTACTAACAGCAAATGTTGCAATCGTAGTTGTAGTTATTGCATGTGTTGCACTAAAAGCAAATGTAACGGTCGTAGTTTAAGCTGTAGCATTTGTTGCTCTAACAGCAAATCTAGCAATTGTAGAAGTTGTTGTAACATGTGTTGCACTAACAGCAAGTGTAGCAATCAAAGTAGTAGTTGTAACATGTGTTGCACTGGCACCAAATGTAGCAATCGTTGTAGTAGTTGTAGCATGTGTTGCACTAACAGCAACTGTAGCAATCGTAACAGAAGCTGTAGCATTTGTTGCACTAACAGCAAATGTAGCACTCGTAGTAGTAGCTGTAGCATGTGTTGCACTAACAACAAATGTAGCAATCGTAGTTGTAGTTGTAACATGTGCTGCACTAACAGCAATTGTAGTAGTATTTTTAACATATGTTGCATTAACAGCAAATGTAGCAATTGTAGTAGGAGTTGTAACATGTGTTGCACTAACAGCAAATGTAGCAATCGTAGTAGTAGTTTTAATATGTGTTGCACTGACAGTAAATATAGCAATTGTAGTAATAGTTGTAACGTGTGTTGCACTTACAGCAAATATAGCAATCGTAGAAATCGTTGTTTCATGTATTGCACTAACAGCAAGTGTAGCAATCGTAGTATTAGTTGTAACATGTGTTGCACTAACAGCAAATGTAGCAATCGTAGTATTAGCTGTAGTATGTGTTGCAGTAATAGCTAATGTAGCTATCGTAGTAGTAGTAACTGTTGTAACATGCGTTGCACTAACAGCAAATGTAGCTATCGTAGTAGTAGCTGTAACATGTGCTGCACTAACAGCAAGTGTTGCAAGTGTAGTTGTAACATGTGCTGCACTAACAGCAAGTGTAGCAATCGTAGTAGTAGCTGTAGCATGTGTTGCACTAACAGCAAATGTAGCAATCGTAATAGTAGTTGTAGCAAATTTAGTAGTAACTGTAACATGTGCTGCACTAACAGAAAGTGTAGCAATTGTTGTTGTACCTGTAACATGTGTTGCACTAACATCAAGTGTAGCAATTATTGTTCTACCTGTAACATGTGTTGCACTAACAACAAGTGTAGCAATTGTTGTTGTACCTCGAACATGTGTTTCACTTACAGCAAGTGTTGCAATTTGTGTAGTAGTTGTTACATGTGTTGCACTACCATCAAATGTAGCAATCGTAGTAGTAGTTGAAACATGTGTTGCAGTAACAGCAAATGCAGAATCGGAGTAGTAGTTGTAACATGTGTTGCACTAACAGCAAATATAGCAATCGTAATAGTGGTTGTAACATGTGTTGCACTAACAGCAAAAGTAGCAATCATAGTAGTAGTTGTAGCATGTGTTGCACTCTCAGCAAGTGTAGTAATGGTAGTAGTAGTTGTAGCATGTGTTGCACTAACAGCAACAATAGCAATCGTAACAGAAGCTGTAACATGTTTTGCACTAACAGCAAATGTAGCACTCGTAGTAATAGCTGTAGCATGTGTTGCACTAACAACAAATGAAGCAATCGTAGTAGTAGTTGTAACATGTGCTGCACTAACAGCAATTGTAGTAGTAGATTTAACATGTGTTGCATTAACAGCAAATGTAGCAATTGAAGTAGTAATTGTAACATGTGTTGCACTAACAGCAAATGTAGCAATCGTAGTAGTAGTTTTAACATTTGTTGCACTAACAGCAAATGTAACAATTGTAGTAGTAGCTGTAGCATGTGTTGCTCTAACAGCAAATCTAGCAATTTTAGAAGTTGTTGTAACATGTGTTGCACTAACAGCAAGTGTAGCAATCAAAGTAGTAGTTGTAACATGTGTTGCACTGACACCAAATGTAGCAATCGTTGTAGTAGTTGTAGCATGTGTTGCACTAACAGCAACTGTAGCAATCGTAACAGAAACTGTAGCATGTGTTGCACTAACAGCAAATGTAGCACTCGTACTAGTAGCTGTAGCATGTGTTGCACTAACAACAAATGTAGCAATCGTAGTAGTAGTTGTAACATGTGCTGCACTAACAGCAATTGTAGTAGTATTTTTAATGTATGTCGCACTAACAGCAAATGTAGTAATTGTAGTAGTAGTTGTAACATGTGTTGCACTAACAGAAAATGTAGCAATCGTAGTAGTAGTTTTAACATGTGTTGCACTAACAGCAAATGTAGCAATTGTAGTAGTAGTTGTAACATGTGTTGCACTAACAGCAAATATAGCAATCGTAGTAGTCGTTGTTACATGTATTGCACTAACAGCAAGTGTAGCTATCGTAATAGTAGTTGTGACATGTGTTGCACGAACAGCAAATGTAGCTATCGTAGTAGTAGTAACTGTTGTAACATGCGTTGCACTAACAGCAAATGTAGGTATCGTAGTAGTAGCTGTAACATGTGCTGCACTAACAGCAAGTGTTGCAATTGTAGTTGTAACATGTGCTGCACTAACAGCAAGTGTAGCAATCGTAGTAGTAGCTGTAGCATGTGTTGCACTAACAGCAAATATAGGAATCGTAGTAGTTGTTGTAATATGTGTTGCATTAACATAAAGTGTAGCAATTGTTGTTGTACCTGTAATATGTGTTGCACTAACATCAAGTGTAGCAATTGGTGTTGTACCTGTAACATGTGTTGCACTAACATCAAGTGTAGCAATTGTTGTTGTACCTGTAACATGTGTTGCACGTACAGCAAGTGTTGCAATTGGTGTAGTAGTTGTTACATGTGTTGCACTACCAACAAATGTAGCAAACGTAGTAGTAGTTGTAACATGTGTTGCACTAACAGCAAATGTAGAATCGTAGTAGTAGTTGTAACATGTGTTGCACTAACAACAAATATAGCAATCGTAATAGTGGTTGTAACATGTGTTGCACTAACAGCAAAAGTAGTAATCATAGTAGTAGTTGTAGCATATGTTGCACTCACAGCAAGTGTAGTAATGGTAGTAGTAGTTGTAGCATGTATTGCACCATCAGCAACTGTAGCAATCGTAACAGAAGCTGTAACATGTGTTGCACTAACAGCAAATGTAGCATTCATAGTATTAGCTGTAGCATGTGTTGCACTAACAACAAATGTAGCAATCGTAGTAGTAGTTGTAACATGTGCTGCACTAACAGCAATTGTAGTAGTAGTTATAACATGTGTTGCACTAACAGCAAATGTAGCAATTGTAGTAGTAATTGTAACATGAGTTGCACTAACAGCAAATGTAGCAATCGTAGTTGTAGCTGTAGCATGTGTTGCTCTAACAGCAAATCTAGCAATTGTAGAAGTTGTTGTAACATGTGTTACACTAACAGCAAGTGTAGCAATCAAAGTAGTAGTTGTAACATGTGTTGCACTGACACCAAATGTAGCAATCGTTGTAGTAGTTGTAGCATGTGTCGCACTAACAGCAACTGCAGCAATCGTAACAGAAGCTGTAGCATGTGTTGCACTAACAGCAAATGTAGCACTCGTACTAGTAGCTGTAGTATGTGTTGCACTAACAACAAATGTAGCAATCGTAGTAGTAGTTGTAACATGTTCTGCACTAACAGCAATGGTAGTAGTATTTTTAACATATGTTGCACTAACAGCAAATGTAGCAATTGTAGTAGTAGTTGTAACATGTGTTGCACTAACAGCAAATGTAGCAATCGTAGTAGTAGTTTTAACATGTGTTGCACTAACAGCAAATGTAGCAATTGTAGTAGTCGTTTTAACATGTGTTGCACTAACAGCAAATATAGCAATTGTAGTAGTCGTTGTTACATGTGTTGCACTAACAGCAAATGTAGCAATCGTAGTAGTAGTTTTAACATGTGTTGCACTAACAGCAAATGTAGCAATTGTAGTAGTAGTTGTATCATGTGTTGTACTAACAGCAAATATAGCAATCATAGTAGTCGTTGTTACATGTTTTGCACTAACAGCAAGTGTAGCAATCGTAGTAGTAGTTGTAACATGTGTTGCACTAACAGCAAATTTAACAATCGTAGTAGTAGCTGTAGTATGTGTTGCAGTAATAGCTAATGTAGCTATCGTAGTAGTAGTAACATGTGTTGCACTAACAGCAAATGTAGGTATCGTAGTAGTAGCTGTAACATGTGCTGCACTAACAGCAAGTGTTGCAATTTTAGTTGTAACATGTGCTGCGCTAAAAGCAAGTGCAGCAATCGTAGTAGTAGCTGTAGCATGTGTTGCACTAACAGCAAATGTAGCAATTGTAGTAGTTGTTGTAATATGTGTTGCACTAACATCAAGTGTAGCAATTGTTGTTGTACCTGTAACATGTGCTGCACTAGCATCAAGTGTAGCAATTGTTGTTGTACCTGTAACATGTGTTGCACTAACATCAAGTGTAGCAATTGTTGTTGTACCTGTAACATGTGTTGTTCTTACAGCTAGTGTAGCAATTTTTGTAGTAGTTGTAACATGTGTTGCACTACCAGCAAATGTAGCAATCGTAGTAGTAGTTGTAACATGTGTTGCACTACCAGCAAATGTAGAATCGTAGTAGTAGTTGTAACTTGTGTTGCACTAACAGCAAATGTAGCAATCGTAATAGTGTTTGTAACATGTGTTGCACTAACAGCAAATGTAGCAATCATAGTAGTAGTTGTAGCATGTGTTGCACTAACAGCAAGTGTAGTAATGGTAGTAGTAGTTGTAGCATGTGTTACACTAACAGCAAGTGCAGCAATCGTAGTAGTAGGTGTAGCATATGTTGCACTAACAGCAAGTGTAGCATTCGTAGTGGTAGTTGTAACATGTGTTGCACTAATAGCAAGTGTAGCAATCGTAGTTGTGGTCGTAACATGTGTTGCATTTATAGCAAATGTAGCTATCGTAGTAGTAGTAGTAGTAGTAGTAGTAACATTTTAAGACCACTTATTGAAAGCTATAATTCTTTAGACTACTGTTATTCAATTTATGGATATTGTTCTTTTGATCGATTGATTGAATAGTAAGCGTCATTTTATGCCATCTAGGGCTAACAGATGATCAGTTTATCTAAGTACTCGAGCATATCCCATCTACGCAATTAACTGATAAATTTCCCACTTGAATCAGCGTTGAGAGACAAATGGTAATGCTACGCAATGTCGTATATGATTCACGGAGGCTGTGGTCGGGCGGTGATTCGAAGTCACGACACCTGGATTGATAGTCAGACACGCTACCGACAGAGCTAACAGGGCCCTGCAAAATCTGATCTCATGAATTATATAGTCAAACATGCTATAAAAAAAGTATTCAGAAGCTAAAATATGGATTTATTAAACTAGCAGACAGTTGCTTACAGTTTATATTTGCTTCAATATTTTGGGTCACGAATTTGCATCAATGGCTATCAGACGCTCAGTTTCCTGATTCTTTCCTGAATTCTGGAAGGTTAACCATTACTCGAGCACACCCTATATCGGCAAGTAAATGATTCTCTTCCCACTTGATCAGCGATGGGAGACGAATGACAATGAGGCACAATGTCGTTTATCAATAATCATGGAAATTGTGGTCGAGCTGGGGATCTAAACTCAAAACCCTGGATTGATAGTCAGACGTGATGCAGACAGCGCTAACCGGGGTCAGTTTTCTTTCTCTCTTGTTCAGTTTAAAAGTAAATAATTTCAGTAAAGCAGGTAAAAGCAAAAATATAGAACACTTCAACAGTTAAGATATTCATACTTCACCTAATAATATTTTCCTTATTTTTTTATATTATACTGACACTGGTATCAGTATGAATCATTCATAAAATAGACACGTATAGAATGTTGGAATAACTTTAAGATTGTTTACATACAAATTCATCCATTTTATCTTGATTTCAATCTCAGAAGTTTTGGATTACAATGTTCGTGTATTGCGCAGTTTTAGTGTATTGTTAGACATTAGTTAAACTATTTAGTTAAATGTAAAGTACAAAATGAGACGTCAGTTATTTCCTTAATCATATACAAAATAAAACTCCAAACAAGAATAATAAGAGAGAGAGAGAGAGAGAGAGAGAGAGAGAGAGAGAGAGAGAGAGAGAGAGAGAGAGAGAGAGTATGGCTTATAAATTATTATCAGATATGATAAAGGATTCTTTGAAAACCAAGTGACAACCTACCATACTTGGTTTTTATGCTCTCCTAAATGGGGGAAGCATATAGTCGCCGCTTCGTCCGTGCGTGCTTGCGTACGTCTGTGCTTCCCCAAGTTCGTGTCCGGGCTATTTCTCTAAAACCTCTGGTTGGAATTTTATGGAACTTGCTAGGATGCACCACTACCAAGTACATATGCGCATATTGTCTTTGTGTTCCAATTTGATGATTTTTCACGGAGTTATGGCCCTTTGATTCTGTCTGTGACCAAATTCTTGTCCGCGCTATTTCTCAACAACCCCATGATGGAATTTTATGAAACTTACTAGGATGCATCACTACTAAATGGAGATGCGCATATTGTCTTTATGTTCCGGTTTGATGATTTTTCACGGAGTTATTGCCCTTTGCTTATGTCTGTGACCAAATTCTTGTCCGCGCTATTTCTCTACAACCCCATGTTGGAATTTTATGAATCTTGCTAGGATGCATCACTACCAAGTGGAGATGCTCATATTGTCTTTGTGTTCCGGTTCGATGATTTTTCACGAAGTTATGGCCCTTTCATTGAGTCTGTGACCAAATTATTGTCCACGCTATTTCTCTACAACCTCAGGTTGGAATTTTATGAAACTTGCTATGTTTGTGTTCCGGTTCGATGTTGTTTTCACGGAGTTATGGCCCTTTCATTTTGTCTGTGACCAAATTCTTGTCCGCTCTATTTCTGTACAATCTCTGGTTTGAATTTTATCAAACTTGCTAGGATGTATTATTACCAAGTGGAGATGTGCAAATTGTCTCCATGACGCTATTTCGCTACAACCTCTGGTTTTAATTTTGTAAAACTAGCTCGGATATGCGTATATTGTCATTTTGTTGCGGTTCAATAATTTGCGAATGAGTTCTGTCAAGTGCAGAGCCGTATAATCTGTATAATACCTAATTCAGAAAATACAGATTAGGCAAACACTTAGGTAGAGTGCCTACATATGCATCTGATAGCTTATAACCAGCTAAAGTTATAGCCTACTGTGACTAACAGGCAGCCATGATTGGATAGGTAACAAACTGCAATCCTTACTATAATGGTGTGTATGTTTAACACTACAACTTGCGTATAATCCCAATTAAACACTCCAGGACGTTACCTTTCCCAAAAAGGGGCATTTAATTCAGTAGTTAAAATCACATTTCCCTTATAAAACACTTTTACACTTCTGATTTACATTCATTCTAACGACTGAAAAGTGATGTTTTGTGTCATTTTCTTCAAAAGTCTATTATTTCCTGTGAAAATGGAGATGGTCATTCAGTACTGGATGGGTGTTTAATAACGAGTACACAGTATCAATTTTTGCTAATATAAAAATGTTATACATTAACATTTTCCAGACAACGACTTCGTCATGCAACTACATACATAAAGACTATGTATGTACATGTATATACACCCAATCATTATATAAGTCCTTGATCAGTACATTTCTTTTTAATATAAATATGTTAGCATACAGAAACTAAAAGTGGTGCAGTGTTTGTTAAACTAGCACATGTATTAATATGCCATATGTAACAACTGAATCTTTATAATGAAATCAGTAAATATATCCATCAATGAATGTATATTTGTAATAACAATTTGCTGAAATGTTTGATCACGAATCATAATGACCTATTTCAAAGTATGTTGTACAATGTATTATCACGAAATAAAAATAATGTAGTGACTTCTCTTTAGAACTCTCACAGTTACTTCCCCCTTCAATATCATTACCATATGGTACAGAGTCAAACACTCATTTGGCGGAGCATCCATCGGTCCACCGATATTTTCTTGTATTGAGTCTGTTTATGCCGGGTAATGAAAATGCAAGAACCCACACTCCTCTAGCCCCGGCTTATAGCCTAGAAGAAGTATAAAGACTATAAACTAAATCTTGCAGTAGGGTAGACACAAGATATCACAAGGTTTTATACCATTTTCCTGTTATTCAGGTTGTATTGAATGAGAATCCGCTGTTGGGGATTTTTTTTATTATTTCCATACATGTATATGCGTGAAAACAAGTATCACAAGGATAATAACATTATATAATGACTGATAAAAAATTCCCCAACAGCGGATTCACATTCATGAATACTTAATAGAAATAATCAGCCATGTCCATTTTCTGCCAAACAAATTATGAAATATATTGATAAAAGTTTATTAAGTTTTTGTTGTATTTTAATTCCCCCTCTTTTCATAATAAATGATTTTAATCCGATTGCAATTTAAGTAAATTGTTCATCTAATCCTTTTAATCTTTTGTAGTAAATGCTTGCTGAAAATTGCTGATTGGCTGACAGTTTGTACATATGGGAATTAAAGGG
Organism: Panopea generosa; assembly: GCA_029582155.1. NCBI lineage: Eukaryota > Metazoa > Mollusca > Bivalvia > Adapedonta > Hiatellidae > Panopea > Panopea generosa. The sequence goes on from CM055898.1 coordinate 2,166,777, forward strand.
AAGTGGCAAATGGATTTGAACTCTGTCATGAGTGGCCAATAATATCCAAGTCACTACAACCCGCTTGTCAAGCCAAGTGCGATATATATATATCCTGACACCAAAAACACCAGGATCAAATCTGAACTTAAAATTAAACCCAGTGTACAATAAAGATGTTTTATTGGCTTGGTGACAGCCTAAGTGAAGTACATAACTGCTATACATCCCCAAAATCATGGTTAAAATTTGTTAAAACCATAAGAATAAGAAGAGAACTCTCCGATGTAAGCAGATTGGTAGGTATTAGTATGTGCATGGTAGTCTTTAACCTGATCTACGATAGGAAAGTTATGCAAAGCTCCAATTTCCCTGGCAACCGGGACGCATTTCTTGGCGTTGATGACAAACAGAAACAACTAGTTCAATATCTTCTAGTCAGTGTGTAGACAATAGGCAGTATATGTGTTTCAAACAAGCACAGCTATGGTCTGCTACTAAATGTATATGAAATATCATGATAAAACAGTTGATACATATGGTATAAGTCGTTGATTTAAGTTCATAGGCTGGTTTGAATGTGGATTGGGTTGGGTTTAGAACTGTAAAAGTACTTCTCGTATGCTTACCGTTTCATATCAACTTAATAAACAGAGGACGAGATACCTGCCAGCTTTTTATTCATTCACTGCGTGTGACTAAACTTTATCATTAAGTGGGAAAAGAAAACTAGAGAGCAGGGCAGACAGGGTACAATAAGGAAATTTAAACTATATTCACTACTTCTGAATCAGAATCCATGAAGGTGTAATGCCAGTTATAGAGTGATTTGTATTTGTCCCAACAAGCACGTCTTCAAATGAGTCCTTAAAGGTATTTTCCACACATAAGGATGGCCAACCTTTGTACCGACAGCTCAGCTATATAACGCACCAAACAAATAGCTGATCGCAATAGATTTTGCAGGGGTATAGTTCATTCCAAGCCCAAAAAGATTGGAACCAATCTGGTCGTCTCTATACATGCTGACAAAGTGTATTTCAGATGTAAATGTACAAAGGCTAGAGTACTGTTTACATCATAATCAATATACAAAGAGCTGTTGTTTATATGTAAAATAGTCTTTAATTTGTTCTAGCATTGAATGATGTGTGCACCTAATGTCATATTGATTTACCCCCAACCAATTTAATTTGCATATAGATACAAATGTTTGCTTTATTTAAAACATTATTTTAGCAATTTTGCATCGTACTCGTCCGACCATACCCGTTATGTAAAGTTTGATGAAAACGTTGAGCAAAAATATAAATATTATCTAAGTAATAGAGAATTTTGCTAACTTTGAAGATTTTAGCTTTTATAGTTTGCATTTTCTCTCCTTTAGAATATTTTGTCGCAATAAAACGATTAAAATTATTAAATATAAATATAATTTGATATCATTAGTCATAAAAAGTTATAAGTTTTCATAAAATTCTGTAAATTTTAGGACAAACGTGAAAATTGTCAAATTTTGCAGCCATTTTGGATTTCTCTGGCATTTTGAAAGTCTCGCGGTGAGTCTCTGTCTTAAAGATAATTAGTTGACCTTGTACTATCTTTGTGCCAAGTTTGGTGCTTTTCTAAAAAAAAGGCACAATTCTCTCACTATACTGCACCATATTGTCAAGTATATCTTGTTTGCTTTTATGTTTTCCTTTGATAAAAAAGTATCTTAACCATGCAAAAGCCATGTATTGTGTTAACAAAACAATTTTCATATTTAAGGGAAAATTTAATAGATCACTATGTAGAACTTAACTTGAGTTTAGGACATAGTCACTGTTTAGATATTTTACTAGTCAGATCCGAAAACCATCAGGACTTTGTGAAATTCAATTTAATTTTGAGCTATTTTATGGAAATTATTATTATTTAAGTTTATTCACAAAGAGTCTATGATATGGACACCGCTTTTAAAGTGTGATTTTAGTGAATCATATATCATTTAACTTAGATACAATACTGTGAATTTGATTATTATCTGGATTATCTTTGAAACTATTTTTATCATAAACTTTAGAAGCAATTAAAACAAGTGTCGCCGTATTTGCTGTCTGTGACCTTCAACATAATAAATTTATTTAGTGTCTTCAACTTTATCTAAGTATACAACCACAACCATTCATTACCTGGAATGTTTTCACAGTGTAATACATGTTAAATTAAGGGTATATCTATACATATCTCGTACAATGAAATGTTAATTAGAGTTGTGTGCAAGTTTTTATGGATTTTCAGTACATAAGAGGTACCCGATTTGAACCCCTAAGAACACTTACTAGAACGTAACCTGCAGAAAATGGTGTTTTAAATATTACAATTGTACTCCCCACAACAGATACACCGGCGTAGCTATACGTAGACACTGCAGACCAGAACATGCATTTATTCAAAAAAAAAAAAAATCCGTAAGTAATTGATAAATGTTTTACATAGATAAAATACACACAAAAACTCTGACTTTTAAAAAATATGGCGGAGTACTGTAATGGCCAACTTTAAACTTATTTGACAACCTAATGAAAAGAACCTAAAAAATAACGTCAAAATATTTAGCTCAAGCATTTAAACTTAGAAATAAAGTGGTTAATTTATAAGTTATAATGAATAAAACATCTGAAAACGGTTATCAACAATGCATGTTAAATTACGCTTATATATTATTTCATTAAATGTAAATATTTCTAAGGTAAGACAAATTAGCTTTTTGGTAAAGAAGTAAAATTGTGTGCGTTTGTTTCATGTTCTTGATATTTCGCACATGGTGCAAACAAATAAACTTGGTTTTCATACATGACAATTATTAGTAAAATCATCTCTTTTAACATTTAAAAACAATAAATAAAAGACGTGCCGCTTTTTGTTGATTAAAGGTAGACCGACCACATCATGCAAACAAATTAACCTGCCTTTTCATATATTACAATAATTGAAACAATGGAAATGTGATGAGTACTAATAGAGTACTATTCGCATGTGAATATCAACAGATCTTCAATATCAAGTTTATATACCTCTTTAATTTATTTTTTTTTACATTTATAGGGATTTTCCCCCAGCACATGACTTTAAAGTCCGAAAGAAGAGACAAGTCTTTCAGGTAGTGGTGTTCAAATTGGTATAAAAATGGAGAGGGAATGTCCGATTACGTATGTAAAATTGAATTGAATAAAATGTTTAAACCAAGTGTCTGATTCTACAGACCGTAACATTATCCGGATGAGTATTAAATTCGAACATGGCCAAACACGACGCACTACGTTGGGTTCGAGTTCGAATCTTTACCGTTTCCCCCACATTGTGGTTGCTCTTGTTGTTATTGTTGTGGCTGTTATTCGGTGTTTGTCTACACAAAGTTTGCAAAAGAGATGTATATGTTAATATTTAGCGCAAAATATTTGCTTTATTTAGTTGATATTTCATATTTTTCAATATAGTTTTTCTATGAAACAAACATTGATGTTTTTTTTAATGAATTATCTCATTTTTGATTTTTTAAATTAGTTTTTCAACGTACAATACTTATTCAATAACGTATGACCCTACACACCCTGCAAACATTTGCGCAGTAAAGTATAGTTGTGTCTCATAGCAACTTGAATCGTAAACATTTACATACCCAAATCACTTGACTGTCTGCTGAACTTTGAACTGAATGTCTTCAGAACTTTCAACAGAGAGCTAAGATGTCGCTACACGATATGTAAAATACCCGATACTGTTTATATTGTTAACGCTAGTTATAACGAGATATTTTAGAAGAACTAGGCCTCAGAATGTCCAATGTCGTGCATGTTTCGATTACTCCGTTGAAAAGAGCCACTGTTAACATGACAAACTTGAATGTGTACCTGACAGCCAATTTTCCTCACGGCGGAATACCTCAGATGCATGTATTACGCTGTATTTATTTATGTAGTACCAGGACAAACTCCAAGTTAGAGGTCCTACAGCAGGTGTCTTAAACAATGGGCCCGTGGTCTTCCTTTATTTAGTTATGACAAGACACTTTGCTCTTTTGTTCAATACAAGTGAATTTGTTATCTATATTAAAATGTTCCACCATAACATCTCTAGCCACCACCCCGACACTGTAAACTTTCCATTCTGTTCCTTCACTTATTGTTTATACTACTCCTTATGTCAGCCCTCACTTAAAAGAAAACCAAACACACTACAACATGATATTACTTTTTAGGCATTAGAATGCGTGGCTCATGTAGCTAAATACAAATGTAATGTCAATTTTGTCCATTGACCTTTTGAGCGGGGATATGAATTTACTAATATTTTTGTGACAGCTAATAACATACCCCGGTACATAAACATGTCCGGTATTGGAGCGAACTGTCCTACCCTACTTTATACATTTCATTTAAATCTAAACTTGTCTAAATCCAGATAAGTACGTATTTACACCTGTATTCAATATGGTACAGTGCTTTAAAGCCCTAAGGTTTTGTTTGTGTGAATGTTATGAATATGGTACAATGAATGTTGATCAGACATGTACAATGGGTTTCATTATTATGTATATACCATTTACAGAACAGCATAAGGAGATGGGGTAGCGAAAAAACTTGTATTATCTCTCGACATATTAACAGAAAAAAAGAATTAAAATACGCTTTGCAATTATGTCTCAGATTACCACAAATATATAAAATAAATTGCACTTCAACCATTTACAAAATATATTTCAAAAATAAAGAAGCATTTAAAGGGTTGCATACATAAGTGCCATTTACAAACCAATCTAACTGAAGATGACACACGCAATAGATATCATCAAGACACAGTGGAGGCATTATTTACATTTACAATACAATTGTATTTAATGCATGCAAACTCCTTTATATCAGGAATGCTTGGCCATGTTAAAATGAACTATCGACACCTGAATTGATAGTCAGACGCACTCCATTTAAAGATAAAAAATATATGATTACTACCACTGATGCCACTTCAAATTATTATAATACTGCTGGGTCATGCCCGGTAAGCTCAGTCGGAAGCCCGTCTGACTATCAGTCCAGGAGTTGTGAGTTTGAATCCCCGCCCATCCAGCCACAGTATCTCTGATGATTTATATACATCATTACGGTTCATTGTCATTTGCCCGTCAATACTGAGTAAAGTGGCACACTGTCAGAACTATGTTACACAATGAGCCTTTCTCGAAGTCCTATCAGAGCCACTACGAAGACAGTTAACGTTCCACCTCCACAACGACCACACTACTACTACTACTACTACAAATAATACTACTTCTACTACTACTGCTACTACTACTACAAGTAAAAGTACTTCTGCTGCTACTACTACTATTACTACTACTACTACTACTACTACTACTACTACTACAAATACTTTTCTTTACTTCAGAAATGGACTAAAATGAGAAAATTATCCCCAGTAAAAAAATACCACAAATTTATGTTTATTGGTCCAGGAAGAGTTGTTTCTAATATTTGAAAAACGCCAAATGTGACATTCGAAATTTAATTAAGCACCTGCAGTCACTCGTCAATGCTACTACTACCAAGACTAATACTATATATTTATCTATCTTCCTTAAAGTCAAATTTCTTCTTGGCACCAAGATTTTACGCGTGATTGAACAGAATAAACTTATAAAAGACGAGATAGAGACGTATACGGAAACCGTCGATAAGCTATGAATGGCGAAACAATTACCCATAACTCTTTCTTTGCACGGATCGTCTGCTTAAATATCTATATTTCGTCTGCTACAGGTAATCGCTATCGGAAATGTCTGGAATATAACGAGCGATACTCGCCGAGACTTTCCTGACACATTGACAGTTTCCGGTATCGCTTTATTGTTTTTAAATAAATAAAACAGTAAATAGAACTTGTTTGTTAATTTCAGCGATAATGTATACACTTTTTTTATTTTTAATGAGATGGCAACTTAAGTATAATCAGCGAAAGTAAAATATAAATATATAAAAAAATAGATAAATACTGATGAATAGGGAATATATGAAAAACAAAACATGATAGAACACTGATAGAGTATTGCTTTATTTTTTTATCAATAGAATCTAAAAGCTGAAATTTAACTCATTATTTATACTAATGGAAGGATGGTTGTTCTAATCGGATTCATTCTGATGTCTTCTTACACCAGTAAAACTGGATATGCCATATTTAATTTAAATATGTTAAAACGGATGTTAAACCCCAATAATAAAATAATTTGTTAACAGTGGTAAGTAATTTGATAATGTTAATATAAACAATTTTGAATTAATATTGATTATTTTACAAGGGAAAAACGTCAAAAATTGTCCGAAAAATACGTACCACCGAGGAACGCTGTAAATGAGAAATTGCGGTACTATATTAAAAGAAAACAAAGCTTAAAGGAAAGCTGAGACTTCATAGATTAATTGTACAGATTTTTGATGAATTACGCCAGATGTAAAAAAATAAGATAGGAACGCTGCAAACTACTTTAATTCTATATGTATTGCTTTCTTCTCTTTGTTTCTGATTAAATACTGGACTAAAATTGTTAAATCTGATAACATTATAGTTAAATATTTATATAATTCATTACTTATTGATTGTAATAAAAGTGGTAAGAATTGGGTAAAAAACATAAAAAACCTACTGGATGATTATGGATTTTCGTATATATGCTCAAGTACTGATGATGCAAATTTGTTAAACTTCCATATTGTTTTTAAAGAGAAAGTACTAGATAATTTTAAACAAAAATGGTTTAATGAAATCGAAAACAGTCGTTCACTATGTACTTATAAAATGTTAAAAACTACTTTAGAATTCGAAAATTATTTAGATATGCTTCAAAGAAAATTAAGAATTCCTATGTCAAGATTAAGATTATCTTCACATCAGTTGAAAGTTGAAACCGGCCGTTATGCACAGACAGAATTGAACGTAACTTGCGTTATTGAACTCTATGTAACTTTAACGACATAGAAGATGAATACCATATTGTGTTAATATGTCCTAGTTATCAGGATATCCGTAAAAGCTTTATTAAATAATATTATTATAAACGGCCAAGTATGATAAAATTCATTGAGTTAATGCAAAGTAAGAAGTATTCAGTCTTGCTAAATTTGTGTAAGTTTATTCATCAGGCTTTTAGTACTCGCAATTCCTTGTACAATCAAAATACATAATATATACATCTAGCTTTTTGTGTTGATCTACTCAAGTATTTATTTGACAAAGTATTTAAATGTTTAATTTATATTTGTCCAACCTCAAAAACTATTAAAATATATGTATTTAAATAACGTAATTTTCTAATTTAAAAGAATCTAACATAATATTGATCTATTATCTGTGTGTCATGTGTTACATTTATTATCTGAATTTGTATGTAATGAGAAACATTATATGTTTAAATTACTGAATAAAGAATTTGAACCCTGAATCTTGAATCTGTTGCTACTTTTATGTTTTAATGCTATAACTGTATAACGTTAATCTGCCGAACGTTCAACTAAATTCAAAACTTATTCCTACCAGTCAAACTTTGCTTTCCTTGTTTTATCCTGCCCCATTTTGTCCCTTATTTAAAGTTATTGTACATGAATCAATCGTCTTTTTACTTATCTTAACATGCCATACAGCTTATAATTACGCAATTTATCTAAATTTTAACACTTTGCAGTGTTTTCTGTCAGATTATATAATAACATAAATTTCACTTTTGGCGGTCACTTTGGTGACCAATGTTGGACTTGAGCCTCGCATGCTATGTATATACGCTATACAAAAATAAAATCGTTTAATAAATTCAATAATGACTAAACTTTCATCTACGATCCTCTAAATATTGATTTAATGCCTTGTGGACAAAAAGCGTCATTTGTTAAAATAACGCATACAAAATTGTTCAATATTATATCACATATGAGGTCAAAATTTGTTGTGCGAACAAACGTCAACATTATTCTAAAATGTATGCATATAAAGGGTATTATCCGGACAAAAGTTTCTTATTTCTTTCCAAATTTTGGGCGGACAAAGTGTATTAGCGGACAAAGTCAAAGTAAGTATATATTTTTCTGCGGACAAAAAACGTCAAGCGGAAAAAAGTATGTTGTCTATAAATCACATCACCATTAATGTCAGGTGAAGAGAAATATCTTATTACATTATAGGTGTAGAATGCAAATGATTTCTAGCAGTTGTTTACGGACCTTGCTTTTCTCAAGAAACTTCCTTTCACCGACATATTTTACGAAGAAATGTCAAAATATTGTCCTCATGATATTTGTTTGTAATTCCTTTCATAGTACTGTATAAAAACACAAAGTTAAATGCAAATGATTTCCAGCAGTTGTTTACTGACTTTGCTTTTCAGGATAAACTTATATAAAGATTCACCAACATATTTTACAAAGAAATTTCAAAATATCGTATAGAAACATAAGGTTAAATACAAATGATTTCCACTAGTTGTTTACTGACATTGGATTTGAGAATAAATTTATAATTAGATTCACCGGTATATTATACGAGGAAATGTCAACATGTTATCCATATAGCTTAACAAAACATCATTACATGTTTTTGAATTAATGCAATTGGTATCCTAGAGTCTCGTTTTGTTATGTAAACTATTTGCACCCCACTCTCACTCAACTGATATCGTGTTTGGCAGGTTAATAAGAAGTTAAAATAATCGAAATAATAGAATTAATCGAAAAGGAGTGGTAGCAACAAATGTAACACGAATATTGTCGTACTAGAAAAAATCACAACACCTGCCTTACCTGCCGACTGCTTTTGCAATAGTGGATACTATCGGATAAAAGGGAAATATATACAAAATGCAACCAATAAAACAACACAGACGACCCGGAGTTGGTTGAGACTGTCCATGAGTGTTATTATACCACATGCCTGAAGACCCCAGCACCGACTATCCACTGCCGCCACAGAACACCTAATACTATTGTACATTTTGCGTTTCCCCATCTAATCTTTAGTACTTATGAGCAAACTAGTCCAATATTGCAAGCTAGAAAAGTAGAGTTTTGTCATTTAAGCAGCAATTGATGTTAATTTAATAAAGTGTGGCGGAATTGTTATGGCCGTTCACGCCAGAAGTTGTTGGTTCGGTACCCAGTTCGACCCGATGCCTCTTATTATACAACACTTTATACTGGTTCTAGCCAGAAAGCGGACTCGAAAGCCATTCGTATAAGTTCTGAGCTTTATGCGCATTTGAGATAAAATGATTAAGTTTTAACTAAATTAACAACAAAAATAAATAAGACACATATATTGTAGTTGGTATGTCTTGCTTGCATATGATTAGAATAAATAATTTTAAATTGAGATTATAGATATAGACCGCATAAACACTGTCAAATACTGTCAAATTACTATTTTCTTGTCGCCACAACATTTAACGAGACAGTAACCAGAGTACCCGGATACAAATGCGACATAATATACAGGAAAAGGTGAAGTCCCTGCGTTTGGTAAATTATGCATCAACACTTAAGGTAAAATGCAAATAACTTGCAGAATCGGATTACATACTTTGTTCACTTAAGGATAATTCTGTATTCGAATAATCGGTATGTTACTGTGAAAAACATTATCAATGTGACATTAAGTGTGTTTGTTTATGAATAATTAACGTCCTTTTCACGGCATCGACTGAACTAACCGGTCACGGCATGGGACATTAAGTAATTGCGTTATAAATTGTTTTTATGATGTTTACTTTCTTACATATTTATGTTTTTGTTGACAACTTAATTTTAGTATCGTTTGTCTGGTAGTTTATCAGTGCATCTTGTTTTTTTTTCTTATTTGTAACATTTTATGTGGTTTTTTTTTTATGATAATCAACTGTATGGATAACAATTCTGTGCAAACATTCAATTTTTATAGCAACACTAAACTTTAATTTGCTGAATCTTTTTCATTTGTGTTTGCTTCTTCTTCTGTTTATTTTATTAATCGCTTTTAAGTGTTAATTATTTAAGCGTATACATCGCGTTATTCTTTTGCTAAGCAACATCCAAAGTATAATATTTTGCAATATATCTCTACCCACCCGCAATTTACACACATTTTTAATGTTTGAATTTTACATGTTTGAAAACTAATAGCGATTGTTATTGATTATAATATACTAAGTTATAATATTTCAAACACTTCAATAAAAGAGGAGAAGTGTCTGACCGCCGTTCAAATTAATGTAACTTGGTATCATTTGATCGAGTTTAAATTGTTTTTATGCATCATTAGATAATAAATGCACCTCTATTGCAACATAATCATCATTGACACAACAGATGAGCCCTTCATATCTAAAACGTGATTTTGGGGTTTAAAATGGTGTTTTTAAACATAACTTAATTAAATATTTTAAAATTGTATGTGCCTGCGTTGATTATCGATTGTTTAACAGACCTAATACAAAATATATTTATGATTCATCAATTGGAAAGATCTCCATGGCTCGGTAAAGTTAGTAGATAGCAGAATGAAAATTTGAAAAAAAATAAGGTAGTTTTTATCATTTTCTTTAGCACAGTTACATGCATGAACGTACAGAAAGGCTTAAAAAACGTGTTTTTTTACAAACAATCACAACGCAAACGTTTAAGGGGAACATTTTCTCATTACACCAACATTAAAATTCTCATTTTTTTACCGAATTTACGTTTAAACTAACAAATGATGAACCAGATTCGCCTCGCTGCACATTTTTGCCTACATAGTCTTCAGCGGAATAGCAATTTATAAAAGAATAATTTTTCCAGTTGAACAGCAGAATAGCAGAATGAACAATTATCATTCATGCGAGCAGAAAGCAGGGTAGCAGAATGAAAATTGGAAAACATGTTTTTTTTTGATAATTTTTAATAGTACAGCTACATGCATGAACGTACAGGAATGCTTAAGAAACGGGTTTTTTTTACAAACAATCACAACCCGGAAATTAAAGTGGAACTTTTATTTTCCTTTCACCAAAAGAAAAAGAAAATTTCACCGAATTTACGTTAAAACTAACAATGATGATACGGATTCCCGTCACTGCACCTTTTTGCTTATAGTGTTTTCAGCAGAACAATAATTTAGCGAAACAAGTTGTTTTTCATTTTTAGAAGAACAGCAGAATAGCAACAATTTAAAATTTGTAAAAAAAAAGAGTTTTTTTTTATCATTTATTTCAGCGTAGTTACGTGCATGAACTTATAGGATGGTTTAAGAAACGTTTTTTTACAAACAATCACAACCCGAAAGTTAAAGATGAACTTTTCTTCATTTCACCAAAATGAAAATTCTCAGTTTTTTACCGAATTTGGATTAAACAATGATATTCCGGGTTCACCTCTCCACCATTTTGAACCTTTTTGATATAATGTCTTCAGTAGAATAGCATTTTATCAAAAACGTTGTTTTTTTCTCATTTTTACAACAGAACAACAGAATAGCAGAATGAAAAAAAAGTTTGTTTTTTATCATTTATTTTACAGTTACATGCATGAACACACGGGAAGTCTTTTTTTTACAAACAATCGTTATCGGAGAGTTAAAGGGACCTTTCTCATTTGACCCAAAGGAAAATACTCTTATTTTTTCATAGAATCGACGTTTAAACTAAGTTCACCTCCATGTACTACATGTTCATAATGTCTTTAGCTAAATGAGCACACGTACATAACGTGTTCAAGCTTAATGATCATGCGTCTTTTTTCATTATTCCAGAGTGCCCATTCCACGAGAGACTGAGAATAGTGAAATAAATGAATGTTGCCTTTTATGATTTATTTTAGTCAAGTTACATGCATGAACATACAGGAAGACGAAAGAAATGTATTGTTTACAAATAATCTTAACCCGGAAGTTAAACGCGAACTTTTCTCACTTTACCGAAATGAAAATTCTCAATTTTTTACCTAATTCACGTTCAAATTAACAGATGACGATCCGGATTCGCCTCTCTGCACCAGTTTATACCTTTTGTTGACAGTATCTTAAGCATAACAGGAATATAAGAAAAAACAGCAGAGCAGCAGAATAACAGAATGAAAATTGGAAAAAAATGAAGGTTGTTTTATTTTAGTGTAGTTATATGCAAGAACATACCGAAAGTCTTAAGAAATATTTTTTACAAACAATCACTTCTCAGTAATCAAAGGGGAACTTTTTATCATTTCACCAAAACGAAAACTTTAAATTTTGTAACGAATTTACATTCAAATTAACAATGCTTAGCCGGGTTCACCTCCATGTAGCATTTTACAATTTGTTCATGATATATTCAGATAAAGTTACAAACGAAACGTACACTTGCACAATCCGTTCAACACATATTTTATATGGCATACTAGCATCAATTTTTTAATGTTGAGGAAAACCTCAGAATCATTGATTGATTGATTGATTGATTGATTGATTGATTGATTGATTAAATGTTTAGCGTCATGTTCTGCCATCCAGGATAAACAGACGATCAGTTAATCTAAACCACTCTTTTCTTGAATCCTGAAATGTTAACCAGTACTCGAGCACACCCATCTCCGCAAGTAACTGATAACAATCCTAAGTGTATCAATGGTGACAGACAAATGATAAAATGAGGCACAAGGTCGTAGTATATCGCCAAGGAGACTCTGGCTGGGCGGGGATTCGAACTCGCGACCCTTGGATTGATAGTCAGACACGCTGTCATTGTTCTTTATGAAAGTTAAATGTGCTTATCGGTTAGCCCAGTCTCTTTTGGATTCATATTTTTGGGTTCTAAAATAGTTTCAATCGAATCCATAATGTTATCAAAGATTTGGAAAAATTGGATAGCATACATAACACACATGGTCAAACTTTATATTTACGTAATATATTCGATTAATTCGGTGACTTTTGTTATGTATGTACATGCAGTTATGCTATTTGTGTAATATTATGTATTGCTATAAACAGTTAATAAGTTTAAACAGAGACCAGTGCAACTCACATTGATAAAGGAATTGTATTATCATAATACACATATTACTTTACTTAGTAACAAAAATGAACATGTTTTAAGCAGGTTATTGACTTCACGCGCAGGTCATAATCGGCCCGTTTCTTTTTGGCGTCAAATTTCACGAGAGGGCAAACGTCGGACGTCGTTTCCGTTTCGTTTGGTTTGTTCGGTTTCATAAGTTATCTAAAGAGCTTGACATGATTTATATATATATTTAAGATACTAAAATCGAGAATCGGCATATGTGAAAAGAAATCAATGATTGAAGACCCCGCGTATCTCGATTTTGTCGTTCGAATTCCCGAGTTTCTTACAATTCTCGAGTTTGAATTAAATTTTATTTCATTTATTTGAACTATTTAGCCATAGTATACGACCGTCAGTTGTAATTACTTCCCTTGAGTAGTGCAACCGAACATGTGTATTACAGACACGAGAGAGCCAGGCCAGGAGATGAAAACGGCTAGAAATTCATAATTGCCCTCGGGCTAATGCCCTGTGGTGAAATCAGTACATCCCATACGGTACTAATCAATTAAATCACCAGAGAACCAGCTCGTTTATGTGCAGAACTTGCAAGAACAGATTAACAGCTCAGACTAAAAGGACGCACATAGTCTGGTGAAATTTCTCATATATGTGGCTAGAAATCGATGTAAGAGGTACGGCGTGTTTATGAACGGCAACAGGGCTAAATGAGTTTACCGCTATAACCTACATTACAAACAATCGGTTGCCAAAAATATTTTACCTTTTGACTGAGTTATAAGGTCAAAGGCCACCACAAGCAAAAGTGTTAACTGGACGAGATAATAACAAAAGCATTCATATTTAAGACATCTGTTTATTGTTTTGACCATCGCTACTGGTTTATCTTAAATTACCAATGACAAGAGTATAAAATAATAACAAGTATCATTCAATGAGGGCATTGGGTCAAAGGTCAACAACTGAAATATTGAAGAATTTGCTCAAAATATGACATACTATTAAATTGTTTTAGCCTTATACAAGGCAACTCATAAGGGTTTTTGTAACACGTGTCTAATGATATTATACAAACTTAAGCACAACATTTTCTTATGTTTTGATGCAAATACCAGGTATACATTTAGTTCCACAGACTTAAAAGGCCAAAGGTCACAAAATAGTATCATGCGCAAAATATTAAGCTGGAACTGATATATATATATATATATAAAATAACAATATTTATATTTAAGATGTTTGTTATATATTTTACCAATAGAACTGATTCATTTTAAATATATCTTTGAATGTGTATGACATGATGTGTATCATCCATTAAGTTCATTGAATCAAATATTGAAGAGGGAATTGTTCAAAATATGTTGTATTCTTTTATAAGATTTTTAGTTTTATTATAGGATATTGATCAAAATCAGGTAAAATGTTTGCTTCATGTCATCATACACACAAAGATCTACTGTATATTTTCTTATTTAAGAGTATATAAATATATACATTTTGGAATGAACTTGGCCTTACATGCCTGATTTCGTTATTTTGTACAAAATGCAGCTGCATATAATTTAATAGATGTGCTGTATGTATCAACATTATAGAGGTTATGCTTCTTCACATGTAGGGTTATTAAGTCAATAAATGTGACATAAGGTATGTCCAATGGCATTACAGCAGTGTATCACAATAACAGTTAAGCTTCACCACTAAGGTCCTAGCACATTGAACGCGCTGGTCCTCGAAATATTTGTATAATAAGGTTGTAGCAGTACGATACGTGGAATAAAATACTACCTGGTGTTTGGGAAATCAAATGGGACCTCTCATATTTAACATTGAATTTGATTTGTATTGAGATTGCAAAATATGATTATTAATCAATATATCATAAGCATAAATTAAATTGCGAAATCAGGTTCCCAAATAAGACTGACATCCCCTACACCATTATCACAAAACCTTTCATTTCTAAAACCCTAACAAATAATATCAAATTGAAGATGGGTGTGTCAAATCAATCATTGAAACTGTCTCTGAGAAATGATGATAAACACAATGTGTTACTAGCAACAGAAAATACAGCACTGAAGAAAAGAAAATTATATTAAAGTCACACCCGGACTTGGTAGCTCTAAAATTATTGGTATTGAAAATAACACAAAAATATATTGAATTAGGCATAACTATCCGTCAGGCTAAACGGCAAAAGTCACTAAGTCTAGTAGAACTAGTTACCTCTCTGCAGACTCTTGTTTTGTATGGTCCATGCACTAAATTACATGATGCAGAATGCAATAATATGAAATATAAAGCTGGGCCACTTTTTAATATAGAATAATTAAATTGAAAAAATAAACTTTCACACTGAACATCTTCTTCACCAGTAAGCAGATTTATTTTATCATTATTATATCTGTATAAATGTATAATATGCTTTTTGTCATTTCTCAGCGCAGCAGTACTTATAAAAGACACTCTAAAGATATTTTAAGTTGAAGACTGTAACAGTTGTACTGCAAGACTAAGGAAATAAATACAATGATTAAATTCCTATATATGTTAAATAATAACTCTTGTAAAATCAGTTTTGTTTGCCGAATCTGACGGTTTTAAATCTGAGCCAAAGTTTAGTTTGAACAGAAATGTAGCTGATATGATCTGATATCTAAATCATTTAAATGAATATAAGGATAGCTAAACTAATTATTGAAGTCCTATTCAAATGCCAATAGGAATTGTTAGAATTATTATAGCAACTACTAGTGCATGTATAAGAATATCGGCTGTTATCATTTTAAAGAAAGACTAAATCGAATGCCTTCATTTATTGTCTGGTTTAAATACAATGATATGTTCTGAGAGAGAAAGGAAGGGTACCTATAGCTTGCAATCTATTACTGCACGTAATATTAACGTTGATGATCATTGTATTTAGCAAATATGAGAGTGTCGTAGGAAACACTTTATGTTTACGTAGAGTTTAAAAAGTAACTTTATAGTATATCAATCAAAATAGAACTCAAATACCAAACAAGCAGTGTGTAATGATTTTAATTGGTCAAGAATAGCATGTTCATGTATTAAAGCAAAGCATAGTGAATATCGAAGAAATATTGATTTACCACAGTTCTTACAACATGAACTGTTTTCTGTTCTTCTTGCTCAGATCTAAATATCTGGTACAGCTTATGACCTTCCTAAACACATGATGTCGGTCATGTTCTAGATTTAGGAATAATTGACAGTCAAGTGATGGCTAAGAACTTGTCCAAGGCAAAAGTAGACCAAAAGGTATTCAAAATCGTTGATTTCTTGTGGATATGTTTATTGTCGAAATAGTATCTTCAGCTTTTCCATCAAATATGGTCATTTTGCCCTCAAACTTGTAACAATTCATTGATCTTACTAAAATATGTAAAACACATTTAGTATAATATCTTGATGACTTAACTGGAACATGAATGCAGACATTTCACAACTGGTGGAGTTCCCTTTGATTTTTCTTACAGCAAACCACGGAGAAACAGATACATTAGCGTATCTTAATTCCGTGATTTACATCCATTCAAGTCAACATGTGTTGTAACAGTGAATCAGTTATTGTAAGAAATCAACATAGCAATACATAAGAATCATACTGATCACTAAGGTCGTATTATTTGGAACGACCCATAGGTCAAGTGTATTTTCTGGCAGTAAATAAGATATACAATGCATAGTTATTAAATTATAATACAAATTATGTGTACCTGATCTAATTCATGAAAAGGAGACTATCAAAAAGGCATGTCTTAATATTCTTACAATTCCATGTTAATGTACTTGAAAAGCCCTTACTTAACTTATTATATATTATGTTGTTGCGATCTTGATGATAGCTGTCGAAACAACATATACCTGCGAATTGTTAGGATATATCAAAACATAATTCCAGTTATGAAGTTTAGTTGAAATACAAACTTATACGGTTCGTTTATGGACACATGGGTACAATTTAATCAGATTTATCAGCGTTGCAATGAGTAATGTAATAGACAAGGTTTGGTTATTTTAATTAAGATTAACTATTCTTCGCTACATCAAACTTAATTTAATTGCAATAATTTCTTTAATCTTTTGTCAATCAAAACACATATATACCAATATTATATTAATGTAAAGTTAAAAAATTATAAATGTCTTTAACTTTTAGAAAATACGAATGGTTTGATATATCAAATCCACCAAAACATGACAAAATCAATATTTAAGTCGGATTGGTAAACTTGAAACAAAATCCCTGTTCTAAAACTATACAGCACTTAAATATTGCTTGACGACCTTCACATCATCATTCAGTCCCTTTCTAAGATAAAACACATATTACAACGTGTAAACCTACATGACAGACCAAATTGAAATCAAAATGAAATCACATGATTCATTTAATGTGTCACAAAATAAATTGCAATTTTAAGCGGGAAATCTATTTCAGTTTGACATTGCGCATAGCGCAAGTTAGGAAATCCCTTTTCCCTTAGGAAATCCCGTTTTGCATGTTTAATATATATATCTTTTTGGCAATACGGGGCCAATGAGTGCAAATAAAAGTGCTTGAATCCCACAACAGTTTAGTAAGGACTCCCGGAAAATGACTTCGTGAACGTCGTACCGAATGAAATATGTGGGAAATCCTGCATAAAAAACTGCGGGAACGTCTTCTAGCAAATGCTGGGAACTTGCAATAAATTCCACTATTAAAAAATGCACAGTACCATCACCATTAAAACAGTGATTAAACGCTATAAATGTATTAAAGTATTGCAATAAACTTTATAAATTAAAAGAACAAATATTAAACTACAACTTCATACCTTTGTATTAATATTGCGTACATTATAAAGTATTTATTTTAGCGATAAAAGTTTATCAGCAATGACTTCTTTAGATGTTATGTATCAAGTAACCTAGTAACAGACTCCCATAATGCTTTACTACAACAACAACAGCATGGTTGCCTCAGCAATGACAGATGCTCTTTTGAAAGTGATACATCGATTTAAACATCCCAGCTTAGCCAAGGCCAGGGCGCCAGATATTGTGGACAACTTGGTTAGTTAACCTTAAAGCCATGGTCACATTTACGGTCATGCACGTAGTTGACCGTAGTTCACTTCAAACGTAGTCCACCGTATTGTTACTACGGTCAACTACGTTGAAGTAGGTTCGAAGTAGGTTCAAAATTGGCAAAAAGAGGAAATATAGAAAGTCTTAGTTGGTTGAACTACGTGTAAGTACTATCAACTACATTGAACTACGAGCAAAGTGGCTATGTTTAACTAGGGTATCAATACGTCTAACTACGGGTAACTACGTTACACTACGTATAAACTACGTTCTAAGTACGCACAACTACGGTAAACTAGGGTCAACTGCGTTTAGCTACGGTAAAACAACGTGGCTGCGCCTGCGCAGTACGGGTAAGCCACGGTCATTGTGCTTTTGGATGTTGGTAGATAGAACCTGAGTGGAGTGGCCCGAGCCACCTGCTGCCACTCTTCAGCTTCTGCGGGAAGCTTGACAAACTCTGGTTCCAGGACGTCAACCAGAGCCTGACACACATCAACAATGAGACCTTACATGGTGTTGTGGACTACCCTGAAGCCGAACCGGATGTCTCGATAGTAGTTTCAAGTGGCCATATACCTGAGGGTGGCCGCCAGCTTTAGCGCATGAGAGATGGGACACCTGAAAGTGGTGGTCTGTTTGGTGATCCTCCTTCAATCCTAGCCAGGATATCATGGAATGTGGCCACATCTACTCGCAGAAATTGCTGGAAAGCATGGGGGTCCTCCACTTGAAGCTCTGCCACCAGAGCCTCATACTGGCCGTGGACGGGTCCACGCAGCAGCCATCCCTGGTCCACCATCTCCTTTATTCTCCCTCCTTTCCTGTTCCTCTAGGTCCTCTAATTCCACAAGGTTTCTTGCCAGACCCGCAAGTTCCATGTTAACCTGACCCAAGAACTTTGCAATCATGACTCTGTCACCCATTGTGTACGTATGCAATTAAAAGAATAATTAAATCCTCAAACAACAAGATGTTGTAATCCCAGAAATGTAAGCGACAGATTTCTTATTAGTTGACCCTTATGGATTTTGCTACGGTCAACTACGGTAAACACTACGGTGAAGTAGGGTCAATTACGGTTAACTAAATTCAACTACGTTCAAACTACGGTCACAGTAGGGTCTTGGCATCGTAGTTGACCGTAAACAAGTTTTGAACATGTTGAAAAATTATGTGCTAACTACGGGCAAATCATAAGTTCGAACTACGTTTATAAATACGTTGAATTACAGTTAACAACGTGTAACTACGTTCAACTACGTTTAATACGTTCAACTACGGTCCACTACGGTCATTCCCCACTACGGTCAACTACGGAAGATGTGACCACAGCTTTAGTCTTTGTGGAAATCACCATATTGGCGACATGGATAATTTAGTGGGGTATTTTACAGAAAAGTTGGAAAACCTCAGTTGGAAACATTTCGTCATCTTGTAACATACCAAGACCAGGGTCCGATTTCAACTTGGCAAACACACTACAGCTGTTGCAAACCAAGGTTTAGCGGTTGCATACTATTAGTTTTACTCTTATGTATATTGTTGGACAACGTCGGGCAATAAAAGAGTAAAATTATACGCTACAAAACGCCCAAAAGTCGAGACTTTTGTAAAACCCGAAACGTGGTCGAACAAAAAAAATAAAACTGGAAGTTTTACAAATTTGCAATATCTGCAGTCCCAGGCCGTTTTCTGCCATGAATAACAGGTTTCAACATAGATAGCAGATAGGAAATCCTTTCGGTTGTATAAGCCAAGATAAAAACCAACATTGAATTGTGTTTTGTGTTGTTGTTGTTTTTCAGTTTGAGTCAGTTGTATTTATATAACGTCAGAGCCAAGTGGCCGACGTTTGTTTACCAGAATTTAGAGCCAGGTTGTCTAAAGTCATTATTCATCAGCCAGTGTTTAGAGCCATGTGGCCTGGTTATCCCGGATTGACAAGTGAAGGAACCATTCATACTTGTAAACATAAGTGTATAGGATATTTTTTTTGTTATTGCCAGGGTTGTAGCATATAATATATTTTTCTTAAATATTAGTTTATCCAGGTTTAGCTACGATTGTAGGGTTTAAACTGGCATTTCGGATGTATTACTAATTTCTATTTTCACAAAATTAAAATGTAAAATATCTTCATTTTGCCAAGGAAGTAGAATACAAATTTAGCTATTACATAATTATAAACAAATGTTCAATACTTGGGTATAATACAGTATATAAAGTAAACCATGTTTCTACAATATTGCCAGGGTTGCAGTATTTTGCAGTATTAAAGTTGCATTCTTTATTAACTGACTATATTAAGTGTTCAATCTTTGATAAACATGGTCCATATTCATTCAGTCCGTAATACTTTCTGCGGGGAAGAAGAGCTATTAGCGATCTCTAAGGTAGGTAAGAAGATAGCCAACTCTATTATTAATATGAGGGAATATGAGGGAAATATTTCATTAGATATGCAGAGTTTGACATTAGCCAGTGTATCAATAAAATTTCAGATGTTGTTCATAATATTTCATTCTAGTTTTTTGAAATCTTTAAATAAATTCAAGAGAAATGAAAGACCACATTCAGTCCTGATCGGTTTGCGAGATATTTCGCTGATATATCGAATCCGCCATGGGACCAATCAAAAAAGCAAACAATTAATGGTTCACGGGATGAGCAATTAAATGGGCCAATATTTGACAGAGATAAACAGAAAATAAACAGAAAGTGTGGAGTATAAAATGTTTTTAAGTACTTTACACACTAGATCGCACTGTCAATGAACTTGTAATCATAAATTGTTATCATTTTTGTTGCAGTATGTATTACAGTGTACCATTACCCCACAAGCTGGTATATGATAACGTTTTTGTTAAGTTATTTATGATTGCTGTAACTATATATAACAGGCAGCCATTAAATATGTTTTATGCCATTTTAATACATATTAATGTTCACATTACAATTTTATTTTCCCTGTTTTGCTATTTCTGTAACCAAAACTATTAAATTCCTTTTTAAAGAATCATAACAATAGTATAAAAAATTATTCAGGTTTCAATAAATAATTACGATAGGCAGAGGAACATTATTATGGTCTATACACAATGGAATTTTACAATCTGCCAATACTCATATTACCCCATTAATCACAAACATTAAATGAGGTGTCCATAGGTTTATAACAAATCAAATGCCTCTTTTGTTGAAAGCAGTTAAGAAAGATTTCGACGTTGAATAAATTTATAATTAATCTAATGCAGTATTTACATTTGAATCCCAAAAGCTCATTCGCCAAAGTTTTTTTTGTAATATTACTACAAAAGTTTAAAGTCAACTATAATGTGTCTTTTATATCTTTTTCCATATTTGAATGTACGAAATAAAGCCTTTGATGGTAAACTTGACCAAAATGACAAATAGTTAGCGAGAAATGAAAAATGCCGAGATATTCCGCATACATTGATATTCATGCAGAACATCTCCGAGTTTGTGGCATTCTTGGCCTGTCAAGCATAGGCGATTGCGGCAATGGTGTAAGGGAGACAACTCAATTTCAATTTTAATATAAAACCTAATTGCGCACTTTACACATATTTCACCTCTAGTAAGATAAATGATTAATTTTAAGGGGCTTTATTTTGCGAGGTCCTATATAGACCTCACAATCCATAAGGACCCCACAAGAAAGGTCTAAGATAGACCGATATCCCGTAAATGCTAGTATATCTTAGTATATATATATATGCTATTTATTTCATAATGTATGACTCATATTATGAGTGTTAAAGTATGTAGCAATATTTAGGCAATACTTTCTAATAGTATGAATACCAATAGATGTGGTGCAAATATATGCTAATAAATATAAGAATCGTATATATTTACTCACAGCCAGTCAAGCGGCTGTTATTATATTTAAAGTTGCATAGTATCCTGAGTGAGATATACAAGGAAGGCACTGATTGTGAAAATGGTTTTCCTTACTTCAGATGTGAGAAAAATTGTCAAATATAAACTGTTCATCACGTTTGCATCTAAGTGCATTGTTTTCTATTTGTATCATACTATTATGTCATTGACATACATTATAATGCTTATTTATATTTCTAACTTTGTTTTGGTATTGGAGCGCGACCTTGACATTGTTTATCACTTTTTTCTATTATTCATTGTTGTTTTTCATATAGGTTACATATTTGTTAATTTGTTTCGACTTAAAAAGAGACCGAATTAAAAAGGGGAAGGTCGCTAAACAGTATTTCTGAGATATTAATAAACAAACACTTTACTTTATTAATTCTTAGAATATGAAGTCCATTTCAATTTTCACCATTTCAATTTAATTATTCTTATTAAATGTATTTTATTCATAAAAGGTAAAGTAATGTTCTTTTAAAGATACTTTATATTTTAGACTAATGTTACAGACACTTATACTGTTTTCAATTACATATCATCATCACCATTAGCAGCCGCCTATTGAATTAGATGGTTGAATAATGTATCTGATATTTAGATTTGTGGTTATATTGCATAGTTATATGTGAAGTACCCGTTTGTATATGTATTGGTTTTCAGAATTTAAATATATCAATATAACATATTAATAAATATATAATAATTCAGATTATTAGTTTATGTTCAATTAAAAGAGTTATATCTTGAGGCGTTTTAAATTATATATTCAACGAATATATTCTTGAAGTCTTCTTGATCTAATAGTTTGGGCTGACTGTAGATATTCGATATCAATGTGATTCTCTTTATTCTGTTTTAATCGATTAGCCCTTATTCTTAAAACGAAATGAGATAGCACACTAATATTGTTCATTAATTACAATTACATATTCGTTCTCATGAAGGTTGTGCAAAATTATTTATTTTCTCAGATATTCTAAATACATGGAAGTCTTTTTTATATATATTGTTCATATACAAATATAGTATCGGCTGACTTTTTTGATAATTTAATGTCCTTTTATAGTTTGCAAACAACCAGACACAGTTTATATATGTACACATGGTAACGCGCATGCCTACTTGCAAGCAGTCAATCAATATTTTAAACATCGAATAATTTATAACTAAAATGTACATATATAAGTAAAATATAAATTTATAGATCTATTTAAAATTGATTTTGTTATCTGTTTGAATCCAATATTAATCTAATAGCCACATATTATTTGTGTTAATTGTGTTCTATATCTGTGTAGATAGGACATGTTCCTATTTAATTGTGAAAATGTTGAATATGCGACTTCCGATGCATCACAATATCATATGATTAACTTTATAATGATTTCCTTTCTAGAACGTATGAATAGTTATTTATCACAAAATCGTTATTTTAATGTTATTCAATCAAACAAATTAACTTGTGTTATAGATACACATTTCTTTTTATTTTTTTATTATACTATAGCTTAAAGACCTTCAGAAGTTCTATTTTCTAATAGTCTCTTTGGTCATTGTATTTTTGCTACTTTTTTATTATTATATTCCAACATTTATAATCAACATAAATGTTCATTCACCAACAGTATTTATTGATTATATTAATTATCGACATGTTCTTCTTATCTTCCGCGTTTTTCTTAACCGTCATTTTATCCGACATTATTGAAAAATATCCGCCATTATTGAAGGATATTGGAAGATACACTTTAAACTTATTAAACCAGATGAATTTGGTCATCATAATGTTACTTAGATTAAAATATGTGTACTTACAATTAAGAACAATAAGTTAATTCCATCAAACAAAGTACAAAGTAAAAATGGTGGACTGAATTAAAAAAACGTCAATACGTATAGCATGTTGAAGTTGTGCGACAACGAAGCTTACTTAAAATATGCGCGTTACGGTTATTTTACTTTTACTATTATTGCTAATATTGCTAAAAATAGAACACGCGTGTAAAGGTGCAACTCGTCATTTCACCGTGAAATTGATATATTACAATTTTAGTATACAAGGAAGTGCGATTGAACGTTTAACTCAATCTTGAACCTGAATGACGCATGTGTGTTTGTGTGGCGGAATGGGCGTTTGACATGCCTTTACGTGCCTCCATGAGTATCGTTGTATTTGTTTGTTTGTTGATAATTTGCAATAAATCTACACAATCATTATATACAAAATATTGAGGAAAAAAAACATGTCTCTATTTCTAGTTACTGTGTTACCTTTCTTTGTCTTTGGTTACTCCCGGTTACTGCAGCAAATCTACACAATCATTATTAAAGAAATATTGAGGTAAAAACATGTATCTATTTCTGGTTACTAGGTTACCCTTCTTGACTTTGGTAACTAAAGGTTACTCCTGGTTACTACAGCATATCTACAAAATTATTATATAAGAAATATTGAGAAAAAACATGTCTCTATTTCTAGTTACTTGGTTACCTTTCTTTGTCTTTGGTAACTAAAGGTTACTCCAGGTTACTGCAGCAATTCTACACAATCATTATTTAAAAAATATTGAGGAAAAAAACATGTCTCTATTTCTGGTCTTGGTTACACTTCTTTGTCTTTGGTAAGTAAAGGTTAATTCAGGTTACTACAGCAAATCTGCAAAATCATTTTATAAGAAATGTTGGAAAAAACATGTTTCTATTTCTGGTTACTTGGTTACCCTTCTTTGTTTTTGGTAACTTAAGTTTACTCCAGGTTACTGCAGCAAATCTGCAAACTCATTATATAAGAAATATTGAATTGATTGTTGGAGTGATTGAATATTTAGCGTCATTTTATGGCGTTGAGGGCTCAGCGACGATCAGTTAACCTAACAACTGTTTCCTTGTATCCTGAAAGGTTAACCAGTACTCGAGCACACCTCATCTCTGCAAGTAGCTGATAAATTTCTCACTTGAATCAGTTGTGAGAGACGAATTATAATGAGACACAATGTCGTATATCAATCAGTCGGTCAATCTTAAAAACATTGAATTTAAAAGAAAAACTGGTAAAGATATACTCCCACCTCCCCTTTATAATTGCATGTCTTTATCTAGTGAAGAATTTGAGCCCAGACACATGCTGCAGATTTGTTTTCACTGTGTTTTGGATATAAATGTTACAATGGAGACCTATGGGAAATGTAATAATGGTGCGAGACGTCAAGGGACCTTTTGCGATCGCCTTTTGTCCGTCTTGCATCGTCCGTTGCGTGAATTGCATGTCCATGTGTTTGATCCTAGGGTGGGGCCTAAAAATATAATGTTTCACAATTCACATTTTTGGTTTCTTCTTAAAATCCGTAAGCTCAATTGTAATGAAATGTTGTATGCAGCTATGACCGGTGGTATCTGGACAAAAACACCTTGGTCAAACAAGTACACGTGGACAAAAGCCCCATGGTAGATTTTAGGAGATTGACAAAATTTCTTTGGTCGAATAGAAGCTATGGTACCTAAGGGTGAATCACAATTGTGAATTGCATGGTCCCCACTCCACTGGGGCATTGGATTTTGGCCAAAACAGTCCAATTCAAGATAACTGTGAAAATGTTCTTCTTACTACATGTATAAAGGAAACACTGGGAAACAAATGGTGAGCATGATTTAATATGGACATATATCGGTCCTTTATAAAATTTGTGAATTGTTAGCATATTAAAACACAAAAGAAATTTTCTTTTTAAGACATTTGAATGATACCTCTACTTTGAAATGGGGAAAAGTAAATTAAAACCTGTGTTTATTTATTTATTCATAAATATATGAAACTTTATCAAAGTAAAGCTTACTTACTTATAATGCTTTGTTATTGTACGTTATTTAACAACATAGTTTTGTTTTTACTGTTATAATAGTGTATTTGTGAGAGAGAAAAGATAACAACCTAAAATCAGAAAATTTAAATTTTTGACAAAAAAACATTGATCCCCTAACATTCTGATGTATTAAATGTGTCACGTTATCCATTTTAAAATTCAGTCATTTATATTAATACCGTTTCCCCCTGATATACCTATCCTTTTAAATTGGATGTTCAGTGTCACTTTGAAACAGAGGTTTTAAAAAGAGACTGACATTGTAACATGATTTTTAAGGTGAAATGACCCTCTGGAGGACACTCAAAATCCCCATGGTCAAAATCCCTCTTATTGACTTAAAAGTGTTGAAATAAGTATTTAGCCAAAAGATAATGTTATGTTACATACATCCTGTCATAAACTTCTGGGTGATCTATGCAAATTAGAGTACAGTATGAACACACAGTTGGAAGGGTATATGTTTTACCACATTGTGTGAATGTAGTATTGACGGAAATTGGATAACTCAGCAGGTGGTCAGTAACATACACATTGCAATATTTTATCTTTAGGCATTGTATTATGCAACACTTTCCCAAAATGTGAGAAATTCATATTTGTCCAATAGTCAAAGAACTATTATAATTGGCAGTGACTTAATATGTCTGTTATTTGTAATGATGTCAAAATGGGGTAATTGTAGGTAAAATGTACACAATATAATAAACAAATTATTATGTATAAAATACCACACAGCCAAACGTTAAAGTTTACATTAAATGGGCATATGAAATTAAAATCGTATCATGTGGTCATTTGTTAATGAGAAAGAAACAGATAAAATAAGGTCCTCCAAGACAATAAAAGCTATTTAAGGTATTTTTAATATTATTTTAATATTCTCTCTGAACACATTGCCGGGCCCGATTAGATCAATCGTAAGCGGGTCTAACTTTCAATCCAGGGGTCGTGAGTTTGAATCCCCGCTCGGCAACAATCTCCGTGATGATTGATATACGACAATGCATCTCATTATCTTTCGTCTCTCACTGCTGAAAGTGGGAAAGTAATCAGTTATCATTGAAGTTGGCTATTTTAATATTTTACAAATTCAATCATGCTTTCTTTTATAATGAGTGAATGATAAAGTGTCCGTCACATGACATCTTAGTTGTAGGTTTGATCCCAGAGATATGATCAGTGTGACCGTTATCCCCCTTTCTGGGTGAAAGATTCATAATTTTGAGTTTGTTGCTGAGATGTATTCTTGTTTCTCTGTATTTCAAAACATTTGTTTTCTTTTATCTTAAAAAGTAAACTGATTGTTAAAGAAAATTAATTTACCACTTTGCCCGAGATTCATATCATCACTGTCTGACAACAACAATGCCACTGTGTCTGGGAACTGTATTAAATAGTGTCTGAGAATTACAAATGCCATGATATATAGTGACAGTTTCTGAGATTATATTTTCACTGTACCTGAGAATAATAATATCACTGTGCTAGTAAATATTTGAATATATCTATGTATCCACATAATGTAAGAATGTGCCCGAATCTGTTTCTGAGAATTACTTGCTCTCAAATTCTCTTAAACAGACCCTATGCAGAAGCCGACGATCATCATGTGCAGTGACAACTTGGGGTTACATTATGCATGTTTCATGTAATTGCTTATATAATACATAATTATAAAATATTGTGTCTGTTTTAATGTAACGTCCGTCCGTGGGCGTGTACTATGCAAAAGTCCTTATCAAATATCTAAAATTTGAATAACATATGAGAGATGTTGGAGGCAAGTCCCATTTTAAACAAATATTGTGTAATAGTATCATCAAGTACTATATATATACATTATTCAATTTGAATTATTTAAATGACAAAAGCATGATTGAGTATTTTTTAATGTATCTTTTTCATAAAACTATATTTTGATATTGCATATTTCTTTAGATTTATGAAAAGGTATATTTTTTAAATTGAAGCTGATATTGTTTATACTTAAAAGAGTTTCCTACAAACCGATGATGATGGGCTTTTTCTGTATTCTGTACATGTTACATTCCTCCAGAAGAGTAATCTAAATAAGAACTCCAATATTTTCGAATTTAACCTTTTTATCACTTGAGTAATGATATAAGACGAATTGCAGTCAAAACGGCCCCATATACTTTAGTCAAAACGGCCCCATTATATGTTTAGATGTGTGTTTCTTAATTAGTTTAAATATAAAAAAGAATAAGTTCAATTGATGATTTGATGATTAAATATAATCAATTTAGGTGTGAATATTATTGGTTACTTTAGTTAGTGTGTTTTCTTCACTTAATTTGATCTGAATTGACTAAAAAAGAATATATTTCATAATTATATACTTATTAAAAAATTGGAATAAAATGTAGAAAGGGCATTATTTTTTGGTATCTTGTCATTTCATTACTGGAAAATTCTGGTAATTTTGTTTACATATTATTGGTCATTGCGAAAGCGTCATGTGTAAATGTTTTATGAAGATGAATAAAACAATATATATAATTTATTTTTATGATAATTTTATGTATATATATTTTTCTTGTTTACAGCTCGCTACCGAGCACGACGGATTCCTAAAGAAGGACAAAATGTCACATAACCATTTTGCGCGTGTAGTGTGATATATATATCAATTAATAATTAATACACGCCGATTAACGCACAACTTATGGATTCACACCTACTGTTTGTAATTACCGACACCGATTTAACTTGTTAACGACTTTAACCAAATGAATAGATTTAACGCACTAATTAAAGTTACTAATAACGTGAATACTTGTTAATACTTGTTTTAATTACCAACCATATTCACACCCCAATTGATAAAAGTTAATCATCAAATATACTTTATTCTTTTTTATTTGAACTAATTAAGAAACGCATATCTAAAAAATATATATTTAATGGGGCTGTTTTGACTGTGGTATATGGGACTGTTTTGGCCTTGGGTTGTTTTTGTTTGGGGCCTTTTTGAATGGGGCCGTTTTTGTTTCGGGCCGTATTGTCTGTAAATCATATAAGACAATATAGTGAGTTAGGGGATGTGTATAAATTTGCCAGTTGACCTAAATGTTTGCACGGGTCATCGTTTGGATCAAATTGATGACATACATCTAGACCGTTATGTTAATATGCAGAATGAGTATCTATCGACTTATGAAATCGTATGAATAATGATTTGCATGTGACATTATTTAAGGTAAAGAATGTACATATTGAGAACAGACAATGTCAAAGTAAATGAATGTATCATAGTTTGTATAGAAACAAGGCTGTCTCAATGCGCTGTTGATTATTTAATAACTAATATTAGCAATTTCAAATCTTTATTTTGGATATGACAGAATTTTCCGATCATTTTCATTCCATAACATTTTCCTTAAATTATATTTCAAGGGTTAGGGTTAGGGTTAGACCCGTCCCAAAAATCGGGAATAGTACCGTGCAAAAGCTCCGGCTTTTATTGTGTCAGTTACAACAAGGAAGCCGAATACAAACTCTGTGTGAAAACCGACCCTACCTGGCAAAATAGCCCCGATCCTAAAGTGTTTTTTACGATTTTCCGAATGATTTGTTTGTTTCGCGCTACCAGATAATTCTACTTGAAAAGTCCGATAAAATATAAAAAAGGCATATTTCCCAACAGTCGGCATATCTTGTTTATGCTAATACCTTAATTAACACAAGTCCTAATACAATCAAATACAAACCAATTAATCAGTGTCCAGTTGTGAGATTACTCCACGGCGATAGAGTAGTTTGCGGCACACCGTTAAACTCCGCCCTTAGTAGCAATAAGTCAATCGGATTTAAGATGATATCAGAAAGACCTGTGACCAGAAATTGCATATTTATGATAATTTTACACTTTAATGTGTCTGCTCTCAGATACCGAAGCAAGTGAAACTTCAAAAATTTTCTCTCAAAACCAAAAAAAAATCTCAATATCAATCACACAAAGTTTACAAATCTCAAAACTATTGGCTGTGGTAAGGAATTCCTTGGCTGACAAATTTTCGGCATTGTTTACATTTTGCTTTCGTAGTTTACGCGAGATTTTATCATTTTAAACCGAGAGCTTTTTCAGAAATAAATCGGACGGCAGTGCGATAATATTTTTATGCCTGGGTGGTGTTTTCATAAAAAAAGTTGATGCCTTGTGGGGCAAAAGTTAATTAAAATTTCTAAAATCGCCGGTACGTCTGTCTTCAAACCGAATTTTTAGAATTTTAAGGTACATTTTGTTTTTGAAAGAAAATTTTTGGAACTAATAACACTTTCAGTATCCATATAGTGAATGCTCTTGTGCTTCGTTTCGGCAAGTCATATCAGTCATAATCCGACTCATTAGGCTACATGTGGCAATATTCTTCTAAAAGTTTTAATATGTTTTGCAATTTGAATGGACATATCACTTATTTATTTCGTTTGTATATATGGAAGTTGTTTGAACTATCGAGGTTATATGTTTGTTTGTATTGTATATATTTGATTGTCATTTAATTGTCTTTATGTGTATTATGATTTTGTATATGTACTGTATTCCCATGTTGCTGTTTAAATGTTTATTCTCTCCTGTATATAATTTATGTACTATGGAGGAAATAAAAAAATCAATCAATCAATCAATCAATCAATCAATCAATCAAATCAAGCCTTAGGACAATAACATTTGATTGTTTGTCATCGGGTGTGCGAAATGAGGTCATATAAGACTAAACAATTACCGATAGTAGGGACGTTTTTTGAAGAGTCAATCGTAGTATTTGTAACACCCTTGTAATATGTAACCAGTGAGCCATATTTTTCTTTCGAAATATTTTTCTTGCCGGAAATGTGTTTGGTCAGTCATTTCATTGATCTACAAGCCGTGTTACGGGAAAGATCCCCCCCCCCCCCCCTCAGAAGTGCATTGATGTATACTCACCATAAACTAAACATCCTATATTTTCATACGCGACACTAGATTTTCTCACTCGATACACAACATCCTTAATCGGGTATATATTTTTCTTATTTAGCACTAGATTATATATATATAAGCAACATCCTTACACAACATTCAATTTCCTTATTTGACACTATATTTTTATACGCGACACAAGATTTTCTCACTCGATACACAACATCCTTACACGAGTATAAATTTTTCTTACTGAGCGCTAGATATTCTAATCTATATTATATACTCAACATCCTTACAAAACATTCAAATTCCTTATTTGACACTACATTTTCATACGCGACACTTGGTTTTCTCACTCGATACACATCCTTACTCAACTTATACAACATTCAATTTCCTTATTTGACACTATATTTCTATACTAGATTTTCTCACTCGATACACATCTTTACTCAACACTAGATTTTTCTTACTGGTCACTAGATTTTATAAAATATATATACTCAATATTTTAGTCGACATATGCTTTTTTACACCACACCTAATTTCAAAACTTACAATTAAAAAAGCACTCGCAAATTCCTTCAGCATGTAAGCCTTTGTTTTAAATTTCCCCATTGTTCATACTTTAAAGAAAATTAATATAACTATTAAACAAAAAAAAAGGATTTGTATGTTGGCAAATTTACGACTAGATTTTTCGAAAGCGAGCCAAAATATTGTGAAACAAACGCCTGGATTTAATCTCTTATATTTTCCTCAAAACACAATGAAAAATATATTTTTATATGTGTATTGTTGAATGATGTATTAAACTCCGTTAAAAAGGTCGTTAAATAATAATAAAAAAAAAAATAACATTGTTTATTTAAGATCTTTTTGAACGGTACACCCGTAGAAACAATGGCACCTGAGGCAAATAGTACCCGTTTCGGAACACCATTGTTCATGTTCATGTGTAATCGTTAACAGAGATGTATAGATTATTTTATTCTATACCTGTACGTGTATAGGCAATCAGTAGCCTGGTGTTGCCACGTGCCCGTACAATATGGGACAGGTGTAAAACCTGGCGGTAGTGTTAAATTTAAGATTTTTAAATGAGAAGCTGGCAGGGCATACTAACTTCTTTATTCATGAATCGATTTTAAAAATGTTTATACCATTAAAATGCTTAGTATATCTTGTTTCTGAAACTGAAATGATAATTAAAATCAATTATCAAATAAATGAGATACGTACAATTCTGCTGGTGGAAAAACATCTCGGTACCCCTTAAAATATTTATTTATTATTTGGTTTGATTTGTTGTTCATGATTATAACGCTGCAGCTCTGTAGTTTTCTGTGATGTAAAGAAAATTAAAATTGGATAGAAAATAAAGAACTTGCGAAGTGTTGAACTTGAGCAATTGATTTACCACAAATTGTGCCCTTCGGATAATAGTGGTAAACGTATTCCACACTTGTGATCACAGACACTTCCGTATCGTCATATTGCGCCCGGTGTCTAAATGTATGCTGACCCTGGTCCGTGGTACCATTATCCGTGTCCATGTCCTCGTTAAACGACCCTTGAGGGTTTACACTTTGTAATTGTTCTATTGTAGTCATGCGATCATTTAACGACTGAATTGCTGTCATCACCTCGTCTATACGATTGCCTTGCCTCTGAACGTCGGTCGAAATTTCATTTCGTAAGGAGGTCACTTGGTCATCAACATTTTTTAATAGTTCACTTTTGAATTTGTCCAATTTCTTATCAAACATATCATCCTGTCCCTTTTTAAGACCCTGCATCATATTCATAAGCAATGTGAATTGATTACTTTCCAAGCTACCACTGACCTGTTGTGAAGTACCTTTTGCCTAACCTGACGCCATGTTGTTGGTTTGTGTACAGGTATGATCACCTGTGTCACTTGGTGAGAAAACTTGGTTAATGTCCTTCGGTGAAACTATCTCACTATCGTCACTATCACACAATACCTCAAATTTGTTAAATGTATATTCACTGTTATATAATATCCCGTTTGCCTGACTTATAACCTCACTCACATCATAATCCAGCCGAGACCCGCATTGGGCCTTGCCGCCATATTTGAAAAGTTTTTTCTTTGTTTTTCTTTCAGAGTCCGACCCACTACTCTTTTTCCGTTTAGTTTTCCTAGTCGGTCGACCCATGAACACGATAACGACACATTTAACTCCACTTTTATGTATCCGGTTATCCGTTTAACACCATAGTTTCCATGAAAATAAAAATAATTGTCAGAGCTAGTGAAATGATATGACCGCCATTACCGCTGGTCACGTGATCTTTTTTTATATATATTTACAAGTCGTTCGCCATAAGATGATTTTATACAAAGAGACTACAGCCTGCGTGTAACTACACAAGGTGAAATATCAAAATATATAATCTATGTTACAGCTGTATGCGATAAAATATATTTCAAGTGTAACTAAGTTCTAACTTTCATTAGGCATTAAATCAATTAAAATTGAAAAATTGAATTGAACTGAACTGTAATACAATCGCACGTGTTTTTTATGATGAACAGTTAAACTGACAAGCTCAATTTTATATACGCCCCGGCCTTTGTTAATTTAGTAAGCTGACTAAAAATTATCAGAATTATATACTCTTCTAAAATATTGCGGAATTTAATATACACAGGCATTGGTCACAAACTCTTATTTTAGTATTTATATAGTACAATATAGATACTATATGACCATAATTATTTTATATACTAAAAAAGAGTTTGTGACCAGTGCCTGTGGTTAATTGCATGCCGATTATCAGGTGCAGATAATCCAATAAACAATAAAAAGAAGAGGATAATGACAAAATACAAGGTGTGAAAACTGTGTTTTATAGGCTCGTTCCGCATAGTCATTTTGAGTCAAAATTAATTTCTGCAAAAAAGGGGCCCTTTCCGGTGTTTAGTCATACCGCTCTTCGGAAGTGAAGAAATTCGAGCCATCGCTCTGTAATTACTGTTTAAGGGAGGTAAACTGGGCTATATTTATATTGAAAGATCTGTCTTCTTTTTTTAAAAACATTTTTTTCAAGTTCCATAAATTTCATACGATATTAGTATGTGCAAATAAAGGTGATCGATAAGCCCATACTTATATCGTAAATTTTACGACACCTATGTAATTATGGATTGCTTAGTGTTGCAAACTAGTACGACGGGCCTTTAGAACGCACATTATTGAATAGAGGTCGTTGCAAACAATTTTTGCACAGGTTATTTTAAAATTAAATTATTAACCATTTAAAGCATTACTTTTTGCATATATCACATGTAACTGTTTATTGTTTAATAATTACAGCCAGATTTTCTTCAAAATTTAATCACTAGCCAAAAAATCGAATAGTTTAATTTACAGACATTACTATATGAATATTGAATGAACCCTAAAATAAATGGTCGTAATGAAACAGTCTAAAACGTTCGTCGTTATACTTCGCTCACGGAAACTTCCTGGTTCGGAGAAGTGCTACCTACCCGGTTATTTGGGTCAGATATCTTCCTTATTTGGTACTGATACGTATCAAGCAAGGACAAGTATTACTCCCCCACTTTAATCGTGTCAACTATCTTCCTGTTTCACTTTAGGTTTTAACCTTGTGGTTCTTTCACCCTATAGATACTGAAGTATATTTATTTTGCAGGCCCTACTATTGCATATATTAAAATTAGACATAGTTGTTTTTTTTATTTAGGCACTCAAAATAAATAACTTTGTCTAAAAGATATATTCTTTAATTCAAGTTTTTGAATTTACCCCTGATAATATACGCTACAAAACTTTACCAACAGCGCAAATCAATTTTCTAAAATTAGCTTTCTTGGAAAATCCGAATATGGCGTTATTTTTCGGTGCCAATAAATAACGATTTCACAAGAATTGCATTCGTTTTTTCATTTTAGCCTACTTTCTCTTTTAAACCTGAATATACATAACGACTGATTACTTATTTATTGTCATATCACGCTGCACACTCAAGGTCTGATTGTTCAAATTGCACATACACGTGTACGTGTAATGTCTATGCTTGGCCTTAATTTTTATCATAATATGAATCACGTTGTGGACTTTTAGGGGATTTCCCGCTACTGTGTGCAAAAACGCCCCAAGGATTATCGATTCTTCAATGTAGTTAAAATATATATAAATATATATAAAAAAGTAATTGCAGGTAGCAATGTCTAGATGTTAACAAAGACTGGGAAGTTTAAAAGCATCTGTAATTAGATTGATATTAGACTTATTTATAAAGCAACATGGCGAGGTCGTTGATAACCAAACGGGTTAAATATACACAACAGCCGTGAAAGTCGTGAAAAATAAACAAGCTACGTAAAATCATTTAAAACATATAGTAATATGACTACAGCTGACGATGGTATAACAATACATTGACATTATCAGACAAGGAACTAGGAAAATAAATGAGGAAAGTTTCACCATACAAATACCATATAATAAACAGCGTGTTTTTTTGTTTATATTCGCTCTTATATATGGTTATAATCTAGACCAAGAAAGACTTCCCGGTATGCATCAGTGCCGATTATATACACCACAATACAATCAGAACGACTAACCTATATAACAGTCGGATAGTGTTACAGCCGGTTACATGGAGATTATTTATAGTTCAATAAAGCCACCACAAACACAACACAGCCGGGTACGATTAACTCGGTCGGTATAGCGCGTCTCACTATCAAAGGGCCAGGGACTGTGAGCTCGGATCCCCGCACGGCTACAGTATCCGTTATGTTTGATATGCGACATTGAGTCTCATTACCGTTCGTCCATCAACGCTGATTCAAGTGGTGGAAATTAACACTTACTTGTGGAGATGGATGTGCTCGAGAACTGGATAACCTTTAAGGATCCGAATAAAGAGTGGTAAGGTTATCTGATCGTCAGTTAGCCATTGATGGCATTAAATGACGCCAAATATCCAATCAATCAATCAATCAATCAATCAACAATTCAATTAAGATAAAAGAACCATATATGTTCACATCATTTACACACATGGCTTTGGGACATGTAGCAGAGGGGTTAATATACACCCGGACAAACAAAAATTTATCCAAAGCTTATATTGCTAAGTATTTAAAATGAAACTGAATTTTAATATACACGACAGATCACCGGGCATTATTATTATTTTACTTTATGTCCGCATGACATATAAACAGTAAACAAGCTTTTGTTGTCGTTGTTGTCATTGCATCATCGCATCGATACTCATACAACAATGTTTCTGTGCGTTTTTATATGTATTATCAAAACAATGTTAATGCATTGGTGAATAACATCAAATAATAAACGACGCCACAGGTTGATATAACCACTCAAGTGCTTATAGTTTTTTATGGCATTGTCATTAAGTAAGGCACGCCAAATTGTAGTAAACATAATAATTTAGTTCTGTATAATGTGCCGTGGCCATATTCAGTGGTTTGTTTACAAGAGTGCACACCGCCACATGTGCGTCGTTGCAACCCGGGGTACGAGTGCACATTGATAATGATTAGTAAAATAATTCGTGTGGTAACAGCCGTTAAACCCAGGGAATTGTATAGAGTCTATACAAGTCCTTGGTTAAACCCAATGAATGCTATGAGATTAGATTGATCAGCTGTCGAGAATGCAGCGCATGATAACGGTACGCACATATTCTATTCACAATTCGTTTGACAAAAAATGAAAACAACTTGAGGATAAACAGGTGACAAACATATTGACAATGCTCGTTGAAATGACAAAGGCATTGTTTAGCGATTAAGTCAACATTATTAGATCATTTAGATTTTATTTGACTTCCTGAAGTATATTAGACCGTACCAATTTTATTGGTGTGTTCGATTTATTGTCACTTGACCAGTTAAAAGTTTAATGTAACAGCATAAACAGCAAGATAGTTTCTACATTCTGTGACCAAAATGTAGAACATATATCCACAAACATGCATTGTTATATAAATGACCATTATGATATGTCATAAGTCGGGAGAGAAAAATGATTTCAGCGCAGTGTTAAAAGACAATACAATGCATTTCAAAGTAAAATTTATTTTTTATTTAATTTCATTCGTCAACTTTAACAATAACATACAACAACAACAGCGGTAACATCTACAACAACATCAGCAGTAACAACAACAGCAACAACAGTAACAGCAGCAGTAACAGCTACAACAACATCAGCAGTTACAACAACATCAAAACAACAATAACAAAACAATAACAACAACAACAACAACAACAACAACAACACCATCAACATAGAAAATAGCAGCAGCAACAGCTACAAAATGGCAACAGTTAAATATCCAAAACGACATTGTTGAAGCTAAGATTTTTAGAGCCACGCTACTGGGGTCACTCGCCCTGCAATACTTGTTGCCGTGAGAGGGTATAGGCTTGACAAGTAGCTATGTATACGTTTTGTATAAAACCGAGCCGGACAGGGTGATTATTTTACTATTTTTTTTCAATGATCTTGATCTCCATTATTTTTATCTATTTTTCTTGTCAACTTAATAATTTATCTTTTAAATACTAACTTAGACAGATCTATACGCATATTAACGCAGTGTATGTGTGGAGCGTGTGGTCCAGTGATAGAGCATCGAACCCATGATCGGAGGGTCGTGGGTTCGATCCTCCGCCACGGCTATGTGTGGTGTCCTGTGGTATATACCCAGGAAGACTTCGAGCATGATTTGTCTAAGTTGTAAGAACTTGTTTCACAATCGACGTAAAATAAACTACACAACACAGTATATATATATATCTATTAATATATATATATATACCTAGGCTACTGGCAGTAGCGTTAATTAATCGGTCAGCATTTATAACCATCTAAAATTTCATCTCTTTCAAACCTGGTGAAAGTTTATTATTCAAAATGAAATATACACCCTACATTATTTACGTTTATTACCGTTTTTTATTTACCCTATCCACTGAAAATATCTTAATTTATTGGTGGGCAGATTGAAGAAATCTAGCCATGATATCTGTAAGACAGGGCCTATAGTTAATATTAGACACTACACTGAGAATATCTTCATTTATTGGTGGGCAATTTCAAAAAAGCTAGCCGTGAGATCTGTAAGACAAGGCCTAGAGTTAAATATAAAACACTACACTGAGAATATCTTCATTTATTGATGGGCAATTTCAAGAAAGCTAGCCGTGAGATCTGTAAGACAGGGTCTATATTAAATATTAGACACTACACTGAGAATATCTTCATTTATTGGTTTGCAGATTCAAAGAATCTAGCCGTGAGATCTGTAAGACAGGGCCTATAATTAAATACTAGACACTATACTGAGAATATTTTCATTAAATTGTTCACAGACTCAAGAAATATAGCCGTGAGATCTGTAAGACATGGCTTATACTTACATATTTGACACTATACAGAGAATATCTTCAGTTATTCGTTGGCAGATTAAAAAATCTAGCCATGAGATCTTTAGACAGGGCCAATAGTTACATATTGACAATATACTTAGAATAACTTCATTTATTGGTTGGCAGAATCAAGAAATCTAGTCGTTAGATCTGTAAGACAAGGCCTATAGTTACATATTAGACACTACACTGAGAATATCTTTATTTATTAGTTGGCAGAATCAAGAAATCTAGCCATGAAATCTGTAAGACAGGGCCTATAGTTAAATATTAGACACAACACTGAGAATATCTTCATTTATTGGTTTGAAGATTCGAGAAATCTAGCCATGAGATCTGTAAGACAGGGCTTAAAGTTACAAATTAGGCACTACACTGAGAATATCTTCATAAATTTGTTCACAGATTCAAGAAACTTAGCCGTTAGGTCTGTAAGACAATGCCTATTGTTACAAATTTGATGCTAAACTGAGAATATAATAAAATGGTTGACAGATTCAAGAAATCTAGTTGTGAGATCTGTAAGACAAGGCCTATAGTTACATACTACACACTACACTGAGAATATCTTCATTTATTGGTTGAAAGATTGAAGAAATCTAGCTATGACATCTTCAAGACAAGGCCTAAATATACATATAAGACACTACACTGAGAATATCTTCATTTAATGGTTGACAGATTCAAAAAATCTAGCCATGACATCTGTAAGGCAAGGTCTAAATATACATATTAGACACTACACTGAGAATATCTTCATTTACTGGTTTGCATATTCAAGAAATCTAGCCATGCGATCTGTTAGACAGGGCCTATAGTTACATATTAAACTGAGAATATCTTCATTAATTGGTTCACAGATTCAAGAAATCTAGTCGTGAGATCTGTAAGACAAGGCCTATAGTTACAAATTAGATACTACTAGTATACTGAGAATATCATTAAATGGTTTACAGATTCAAGAAATCTAGCCGTGAGATCTGTAAGACAGGGCCTATAGTTACAAATTAGACACTAAACTGAGAATATCTTCATTTAATGGTTGACAGATTCAAAAAATCTAACCATGATATCTGTAAGACAAGGCCTATAGTTACATATTAGTTACTACACTGAGAATATCTTCATTTAATGGTTGACAGGCTCAAGAAAATTAACTGTGAGATCTGTAAGACAAGGCCTAAAGTTTTATATTAGACACTACACTGAGAATATCTTCATTTATTGGTTCACAGATTCAAGAAATATAGTCGTGAGATTTGTAAGACAAGGCCTATAGTTACAAATTAGATACTACTATTATACTGAGAATATCATTAAATGGTTGACATATTCAAGAAATCTAGCCGTGAGATCTGTAAGACAGGGCCTATAGTTACATATTAGACACTAAACTGAGAATATCTTATTTAATGGTCGACAGATTCAAAAAATCTAACCATGATATCTGTAAGACAAGGCCTATAGTTACATATTAGTTACTACACTGAGAATATCTTCATTTAATAGTTGACAGGCTCAAGAAAATTAACTGTGAGATCTGTAAGACAAGGCCTAAAGTTTTATATTAGACACTACACTGAGAATATCTTCATTTATTGGTTCACAGATTCAAGAAATATAGTCGTGAGATTTGTAAGACAAGGCCTATAGTTACAAATTAGATACTACTATTATACTGAGAATATCATTAAATGGTTGACATATTCAAGAAATCTAGCCGTGAGATCTGTAAGACAGGGCCTATAGTTACATATTAGACACTAAACTGAGAATATCTTATTTAATGGTCGACAGATTCAAAAAATCTAACCATGATATCTGTAAGACAAGGCCTATAGTTACATATTAGTTACTACACTGAAAATATCTTCATTTAATGGTTGACTGATTCAAGAAAATTAACTGTGAGATCTGTAAGACAAGGCCTAAAGTTTCATATTAGACACTACACTTAGAATATTTTCATTTATTGGTTGATTTGATATGGATTTTATTTTGTAAAAGTTAAAATGTTGCCGAGACGACCTAGTGTTGTGGTGAACCAGTGATATACAGTTCCAAGAAATAGTCAACACTAAAAACTCTACTT
Organism: Panopea generosa; assembly: GCA_029582155.1. Classification (NCBI taxonomy): domain Eukaryota; kingdom Metazoa; phylum Mollusca; class Bivalvia; order Adapedonta; family Hiatellidae; genus Panopea; species Panopea generosa. The sequence continues at coordinate 2,207,157 of CM055898.1, forward strand.
GGATGGGTGAATGCTGTCATTTTAATTGCGACGAGGATTAACTTTCGTACATGCTTCTGCACGCATCTCTCTTTCCTTATGATGGGGTGAGATATGACCAGGAACTGCAGGAAGCCACAGGTTGTGCTGGTGGGGCTTAGCCCTAAAGGTTAAAGAGTGAAGTACGCCGACTGTACTGGAAGTTAAGCAATGAAGTACGGGGTAAGTACTTGGATGGGTTACCACCGTCACTTTAATAGGCATAAAGCATTTGTTAAGAAACATTTTAAGATAAATAAAAACAGTCAAAATCACAACACACTATAGGCTTTGCATTCCTGACACTGCTAGAAAAAATAATAATATCAGTTTGAATTAATGACGATAGGTATTGCTATAATTCAATTAACTGTTCCAGATGGTGACAGCAGCAACTTGAGCAAGGCATCTACAACTTCAAATCACTCCTTTTTGCGCTAATTGATGAAGTACACGCTCCATTGTACTGATACCTTATAACATCATAATTATGTAGACATTGTACAACCGGAGCAGCTGTGCCAATGGCGGAGATAGACTATATTAAAAGTTTATTTTAACAATATTTTTCTCTTTTTGTTGTCTGACGATTATCACACCGGAAGTGCTAATGATGATACGCATGCGCACACTGGTAGTTTTTATGGAACTGAATGATCTCACGCTACACGTTATTCTCACGTTTGTTATTGGATATACCCAATGTATTATATAAGCCCTATGACAATTGTATGACCGTACCTTGCCGCATATTTTTTGCTAACAATTGCATTGATTTGTGCAAGCGTGTGTCCCAATTACTTCACCATTCATGCAAGAATTCTGAACTGTTCTCTGCAATATTACTGCTGTAAATCTAGGGATTTTGTAAAAGTTATTATGTGATATAGTAACTGTTAAAATATATTAAAGATATATTCTTTCAGTTATCGTTTTTTTTCATGTATCGCTGACTGTGAATAACGAACTTGAAATTAAACAAAATATTGTGTTTGATAGGATTGTTAATATTTTATATACTCATTTTGAAATGCACCCGAGTGTCGTCGGTAACTTAAGAAAGTAGGAAATTTGATATTTGTCAAGCAGGTAGGGTACTTCCAAACTATGTTTTTCATACTTTATATTAACCTTACACACATTACATTAAGGTAAAGGTCGGTTATTTTATTCAAATCTAAAGAATGCTTTTTTAATGAAATAAAAACACGTCTACAATGGACGATAACAACACATAAAGTAAATGAACATAGTTTTACTTCAGTTTAGGCTATAACTCGGAGAATTGTGAAATTGTTGTTTTGAATTTATTTATAGATATCCTTGTAGAACCAGTATTAAGCATACGCAAATAACGTGTCTTGCTCAAGGTCACAACACCTGGTTGTGGTGGCGGGATGAACACATGACTCTCGTAGCATAAACCTGGTACTATTACAAACACTAAACGTGGGATGATTGCCATGCACACATAACCTTTATTGCAAATAATTAGATTAAATGTGTAAACATAATCATCGTTCCAAAGATCTATCAGGTTAATAAAGGGTACAAGAAACACCATACCTCAGCAAATAAATGAGTGAATACCAACACATATAGAGATAGGAGACAAATGGACCGTAGAGCAATGTTCATGACCAATCATCACAGAGATAATGAAATTGTGGTAATTCGACCTCATGACCACTAATTCACAGCCAGACGCGTCACCGGCGGATCTAGCCTACATATAGATAAAGAGAAACGATTGTTTCATTTTAGCGATCGTGAGTCGGTCGCCAAATACAACACAAGTATAATACTACTAACTACAGTCATTCACCCCTGTACATGTACATAGTGGTACATGTAATCATATTATGATGGCATAGTTCTGTCAGCCTGATAGTCGAATAGCCACTTCATTATTTCGACATCAGGATCGTATAATGTCGACAGCTCATTCATTATGTTGATAATTCATAATCACCTTTAGTCAGTCACTTTTTCAAATGTATATGGCAATATCTGTGAAGACGCTCGATGTTGACATCAGGATAGTAACGAAGAAGCTGTCGGCAGGACAATGCATTAACGGACAATAATAAATGAGATGTCGACCTAACACGTTCTTAATGTTGATTAATGAAGTGGTTACGTGAATACCAAGACTTCAGAACTATGTCACCATAGCATAAACATATTGTCAAGATAAAATAATATGGAACTGATAGACGTATTATTGTCTTTTTTTCAGTGCAGAAACGATTAGTTTAACTAAAGTTCAACGTTTTGTTTATTTGAAACATAGCAAAACCACGTACTCTATTCCCTATAATAACATAATCGACATGTTTACAGACAGAGACACCCATGACCACCAACATTAACCTTGTTTTTGTTGCAATAACTTCTGCGTCCTTCACTGTTGTTTGTAAGTTTTGATCTAGATATGAATGACTTTGCACATTGTATTGTTTAATATCTATTTTAATAGCAAAACCACGTACTCTATTCCCTATAATAACATAATCGACATGTTTACAGACAGAGACACCCATGACCACCAACATTAACCTTGTTTTTGTTGCAATAACTTCTGCGTCCTTCACTGTTGTTTGTAAGTTTTGATCTAGATATGAATGACTTTGCACATTGTATTGTTTAATATCTATTTAAAACATATCGCGTGTTTCAATAGCGTGCTAAAACGATATTATATGTAAGAAATATTTTGTGAATGTTTTAGTGTTCACTTCATTAAACATGAAACAAAAAAGGAATATCGAGCTTTTTGATAATTGCAGTACACTATATTACCAATCAAAACAAATATATTTGTGAAACTACTGCGTAATATGTCAGCCATTCACATTTATAAGCCAACTACTTTAAAGGGACACACTGCATATTTTCATTTTAAAGTATTATGTAAATATATAGATACATCACAACAGCATAATCAAGACTAATGTGTTGAAAAAAAGTGCATAAGTATTGTAAGTCTAAAGAAAATAATACATAATATATGACAGATCTTTGACAGCAAGTGCAAATTATATATTATTTCCTGAGTTGTATCGGTTGCAGCTGAGTTTTATTGAACACATTCCAAGTATATCATGATTTAAAACAAAATGAATACAGAATATTTTTGATGGCTCGAACCCGACGGGACTTGATAAAATAGTTCGAACAAAGGGTGCAAAAATAAGGTAAATATGTTGGTTTGACTTATTAGTTTCTGGTTCGACTCTTCCAGCCATCGATGTTCTAGCTATCGGAGGTAGAATTATAGAAATTAAGTAGCAATTCGACTGGGACCAGATAAGCGGTTCGAGCCATTTATGGTGTTCTAATGTAAACTTCAACATATGCATATATCTATGTCAAGACTTATAAAACATGTTTGATATTTAGTACAATACACTTAATAAATCAAACCATCCCCCAAACAAAAGAGTAACCAACAGCTTTGTTTTTATTGCCCGATGTGGATCTTAAAATAAACTATGTTATATCTGAATGTGGCAATGACAAATGTTATAATTACATTTTAATCTTCCTGGAATTAATATGCTACTAGTTGTATATCAATCAAATTAAAAGATAGGCGCACAATTGGGCGCGGTGAGTTATATTCGAACGTGGGCTGGAATACATGTCCACTACGGACTACATTACTTAAATGCACGCTCAACATATCAGAACTCTAGTATATTTATAAACTGTGAATTGCAAACTGATATGCATTGAGCACTGCTCATCAAATACACAATACAAGGCATTTGGTTTGTAATGCAAACATATTATTTACCTGTTCACAAAAATTATTAACGGCCATCATATCATACATATAGAATATAAAACGCAGTTAAGTTTACATAACATAAGAGATTAAACAGCACAGTGTATTACTTAACAAAGCTTAATAGAATATGTGCAGAACATTGAAAGTAACTTCTTTAGAATGATAAAATATATTTTTGTTAAGGTGCTTAGGTAAATCATAGTCGTAACATAATCAAGCCGTTTCATTGTATTGTAGCAATGATAATTTGCATGGAAGTGACAGTGTGAGCGGTTGCATGCTGTATATCCCTGTGCTTATTTGCATATTCAATTACCATTTAACATCATACACATATCGTGTAAACTATTATTCAAAGTCAATAAAAATTGATGTGATATATCTATATACTTGTAGTTTTAACAAAATGGAGACATTATTCCATTAGAATATTAAAAAAAGCTGTGTTTCTTTTTTTGGTAAAAACTTGGAAAGCTGTTATATATATGATAAATGTTTACGATAGTTTCATCGGTGAAACTTTTTCAATCTTTCTGTTCGGTAGCTATGTTAAGCAAATAAATGATAAAACTATTATTTTTTTATTCTTTGTAAAAAATACAAATGTTCATCAAACTCTCACTAAAATGGCGACATTTTACCCATTGGCACAAACATCGAGATGGTGTTATTGAAAGTGTGTTGATATATATACAATTGCTTAAGTAAAAATATCTGTGAGTTATATACGATACTATTGTAACCATATTATGTAAATAAACATAACATGTTTTGTATCGTTTATATATCAATATTGATACATTGTTGAATTACATAAAATACGTTATATATGTTGAATATATATTTTATTTAATATTCATAATGGTTTACGATATCAATAATCTTAACATGCATTGTACAAGAGAGACAATCCAGGTGGACACTATCTATGTCATGCTATTTTATATTATAATCACTCTATCTGTTAACAACGAATTTTAATCCACATGTAACGATACAAATGATAACACCATCAGACGAAACATGGGGCTATGTGTATGGGTGCAGCAATTGTAGTTCATTGTCAAGGCGGTAAAGATATCATGTACGACAGTGGCTCTGACCCAAGTCATGCCTTATAGGTTGGTCTTGCACACTTGATTATGCCAGGTTTACGTAGATGTTGTATTCATCGAAACATCGTAATATTGGCCAAACAACTTTGGGGAAAAAACGAAACGATGATAAAGATGAGACCGTACCATATTACATGATACCGTATGTAGTCAATTATTACTGATATGTTGTATATCATGTTGTATTAAACATGGATATTAATTACACAATATAAGGTCGGCAATGTAACCGTATTTTCGGTTTGTTGACCATATACATTACATATTTACATACATGATGCATATTTTCTTATTATAAATGGTCAATAAATGTGTTTTATATATGATCGTTTTTTATGAAAATTTATTATATGTTCAGCTTCAGGTTAACATAAACGTTTCTGTTGTCTTTATTGGTTTGTTCTTCAGCTGGAACAAAAGGAAAAAACATCACTTTAAACATTCAACCCACCATAGGCTAAGAATAATTATATGTATAAATATACATCCTCATTTGCAAATAAATACATGTTAGTGCAGATATTGTAAGAAGTACTTGTTGTCTTGTTTATTATTTTACAAGACTTAATTTTCTGTTCATACATTTGCAAAAATGCCATATATCTATAACATACATGTGTATAGAAGATATATGTCCACATTGGACACATAATATAAATGTAGTTACGTTGTTCCTGATTCATTTCTAAATACATTTTCCCGTCGGTGTGTCAGAGTTAAGTGTTTCATATTGATTTTCGGGTTTTTTAAAAGTAAATCAGTTGATACATATTATAAACTTTAATATTTTTCTTTATGTACGTAAATGCTTGATAATACCAATTTTATATTAATCTATATCATCTATTATTGATAACAATTTTACAATTTGTTGTAGACCTATCTGTAGACTTATATAAATATATACTTATATATGATAGGAGGAATCATACGTCTAACAAAACACCTTTCAGGAGCACCGGATCCGCGTAGGATACATAAATGGTAGAAATAGTGAATACAGTAGAGAGAATTACCATTTTACAGTGCTAAAACTTATAACGAGATATCCTTAGCTAGCTTTCGGCTTTACGCCTTTATTAGAGGACAAAAATAAAAGAAAACAACAACACAAGAACAAATAATTTTCTATATATAAAATACTGCAGACAGACTACCTCTGTGTTATGTAGGTCACAATAATTTCAACAACTTGTTGCTTATATGTGCTTCTACCTTTTTTAAAACAAAAAAATATGGGATACTACCGTCATATGGGTTATGGGCGCGTGGACGCGCGCATTTCCAGTGTATATAGTTAAAAGTTTTAGTTTGTTATATTTTCAGTAGGTTTCTCAGTCTGTCTACAGCATTTCTTGTTCTTGTGTTGTTGTTTTCTTTTATTTTTGTCTTTGATGAAGGCGTAAAGCCCAAAGCTAGCTACGGATATCTCGTTATAAGTTTTAGCACTATCAAATGGTAATTCTCTACTATATATATATATATCGAGATAATTATTTGGGAATAACCAAGACATAAATGTACAGACCAGACTATAAATATAGAAAGGGAGATAATTAAATTCACAACAACGGAATTTACGATTTTTGGGATCTTTTCAGATGCTCATTCACAATGCATGATATATATATGGAGATAATTATTTGTGAATAACCAAGACAAAAATGTACAGACCAGACTACGGCGAGTGCGCCTAGCTACAATGCAAACCATAGATACAATATCAAGGCCTCTGCCAAACCAATAACTTTGGTGTCGACCATGACTTATATACTATGGAATTACATGCAACACATCTGGACAGGGTGGACAAATTTACATACATGAAGTGATAGCTTTATATGAGTAGGATCCAGTTAAAGATTCATGACTACTCACATGCTATATAAAGGACATATTTATAAACCCGTTGGATCATATAGATACAGTGAATTCATATATATTTAATTTCATAAAGGGAGATAATTAAATTCACAACAACGGAATTTACGATTTTTGGGATCTTTTCAGATGCTCATTCACAATGTATGATATATATATGGAGATAATTATTTGTGAATAACCAAGACATAAATGTACAGACCAGACTACGGCGAGTACGCCTAGCTACAATGCAAACCATAGATACAATATAAAGGCCTCTGCCAAACCAATAATCACGCCTATGGCTGTTAATGGGCGTGCCATATATGTTTTTCGCATTGTAAGGTATATGGCAATTCATTATAACCAATACTAGAAATATCCATTTAGAACAATGCTGGAAGTGTCCGTACACAAAGGTGAAATTACGGCACGTCAAGGTTATACATGTTATATTTATAGCTAGAATTGTCCGAGAACAAATACAATGACACAATTGATAAATAATAGTCTTTTACAAATGATGCTTTAAGTTTAATGCAAAAGCATAACTGTTCGTAGTTACACTATCGTAATGGGCCGTCTCTGAAACAAGGTATGTTGATATTTTATTGTAATAATATATAATAAGCAATACTACGCATGTGGATATGGTAAATGAAAGTACA